>OY288284.1:52522571-52880011 GCA_958450335.1 Hibiscus tridactylites | reverse complement strand
TTAAGGGGGAGCCTATGTAGGAGATTTGTAAGTTTGAAGAATTATTCAAAAACAATTTTTTACAAAAGGTTTTGTTATATCAAAAAGGGGAGATTGTTAGACTTATTTTGATTTTGATATAACTTAAAATTAATTTTCAAGGACTAATTTGTAAAAAATTGTAAAGTAAATTTCAAGAAATAAATTTGTCAAAAACTCGATTTAATCTTGCTAAAATGTTTTGAAAAAGTTTGACTTTGTATCTATATCGAACTATATTTTTAAAAGTCAATAAATGGCCAAAAATTAAATATTTAAAGAAAAGTTTCAAAACCTTCATTAAGGTTTCGAAACCTCTATGGGCAGTAAGCTACTATTTTTGAAACCCTAACAAAGGTTTCGAAACCTCTATGCAGGTTTTGAAACCTTGGCCCTGTAACAACTAGTTTTTACAAATCCCTTCTTAAGGTTTCGAAACCTCTGGTAAAGGTTTCGAAACCTCTGTGCAGGTGAGCATTTAATGCTTAGTTTTAATGGCTCCCAACGGCTCCAAACTCCCTCCAAAGTCTCCCAACGGTTAGAAAAGATCAAGAGCATATAAAAGGGGTCTCCAAAAAATAATGAAGTAACAAGAAAGTCAATCCAAACTTCCAAGCAATCAAATTCCAATTTGTACTCAATTTTCTCATCTTTCTTGTAAACACTAGAGAGTTCTTCATTGTATTTTATTTTCCTAGTGTTTCTTTGGGTGTGTGAGAAAGCTTAAACTTTGCAAACATATTCTTAGTGAGGATTTCCTAGTTTGCTTATTTGTATTCATTTTGGGATAGGATTCAATAGACTTTGGGGGTATAAGTCTATTGAATTGTGTAAGGTTACTCCTTATCCTTAAAGGAAAGACAAATTAGTGAATTTGTGGAAAATCCTTAGTGTGGTCACTAAGGTAGTGGATGTAGACTCCAATTAGGGGAGTTGAACCACTCTAAATATCTTTGCAATTTTTACCTTTGCAATTAGTGTCCATCATTCCTTCAAAAATCCAATTCACCCCCTCTTGGTTTTGTTTGATCGATTGCCACTCTCATCATAGGACTTACTAGAATTCATATTTTCCCTGCAATTTAGAGCCTCATCTGCACCTCCAAGCCTAGGCGTATCGGAATGGGTCAATCTGTTTCGATACAAGTTCCTTAAAAGAATGCTTTGTGACCAGGGTGTTTCGAAACGCCTAAAAGGGTTTCGAAACATTTTGCCTCTGCCAAAACATGTATTGAAACAACCCAAAAGCATTTCGATACGAGTTATCATGTAGGATTCGATACAGTCAAAGTTGTATCGGAACGATCAACAGGATTCAAAATGTCAGTGAACGTTTCGGTACGCATGTTTCGAAACGGTCATTCCCATTTCGAAACGCGTATCCGAACAACTTTTTAAGGGCTTTAATTGCTAAAATTTACTTTTCATTAAAATTCCTGAAAACCCAAAAAACCACAAACCCAATTTTTCTCTATAAAGCCCCTTTAAACCTCATTATTTTTCATAAAATCTTGATGGCTTTTACTCACAAACTAAATTCTAAGCAAGCTTCAACAACTTGGTGCAATTTCTTCCATTCATTCATCCAAAAATCCCTTTTGGGGGTATTTTCTATCCTTTTCTTTTTCCTTTGATTTTATTCGAATCTTAGGTTCGAAAATATTCTTTTTTTATAAATTATATGTTTTGCAACTTGGGTTCTTCAGAACTTTTTCAAAATCTTCAATTTTTGATTCGAATATATTTGTTTTCACTCGTATTTTTTACTGTTTTTCAAAAGTTGTTTCTTCTTCAAAATTTTTCTGTTATATGTATATGCGTTTTTAAAGTGTTTTTCTTTAAAACCTTAATGAGATTTTTCATTGGATTGAATTAAGGATTTAAATGCGTACATTGAAATTCTTTTTGCTTGCTTTGTGTTTTTAAGAATTTCATGGAAAACGTTAACAAGAAACGCAAGACTCAAATGGGTGAAGGTTCAACCCAAGCAAACATCCGTCCTAACCTTACCCTTCTTTTTCAAAAGTCTTAAGAATCAAGAGACTAAGGACCGTTTCAAAATCATCAAAGATTTAGCTGTTCGCCGAGAGCGAGTTGTGGATATCGCGTTCCTTGACTTCGAGCGCTTTGAATTCCGCTATCTAGCTCTCTTGCGAGAATGGAGCTTCTTGGCCTTTTTGAGCATTCCGAACATTGTCTACAAGCATATGGTCCTGCTATTCTACTCCAATGTCGTTCTTATTGATAATGAAGATCATACCGAGGTGATTGGCATTGAGTCGTACCTTTTGGGCAGGAAGTTCACTATTGATATACCCGTTTTAGAGAAAGCTCTTGGGATCAAAGATGAAGACATTGAGGATGAGAACCACTTTGGTTCTCACACCGGATTCGTTCTCACATTGGATGCTCATGACCGATTCCTTCATTTGATGATCTCTTGGTTCATCCGCCCTTCAGGAGGTAAATTTGCCCACGTTCGTCAAGTTGATTATTTTTGGTTGGAGTGTTTTCGCAAAGCATAACGCTCGAACTTAGTCAAAATCATGTTCGCCGAGCTGGTCCATCAAGTGAAGATTCGCAACACCTATGCACTTACATCCTTCACTTATGGGGTTGTTTTAAGCTATGTTTTTGGTACCCTACATTTTGACTGTTCTTATGATTCTCTAGAACCTCGCATGCAAAAGATTGATGAATCTTCTCTTATCAAGTCCGAGTTTCGCTATACTCTTGGCTAATGGGTTCGTGTTGATAGGCAAGCTCCAGAACCTCAAGTTGAGCCTCCAACTCAAGCTCCGGCTCCTAACAATGAGGCACTTATGGATTTTCTTACCGAACGGTTCAACTCGATCGGTACGAACATGGCTTCGGGTTTTGGTGCTCTCAACACTCGCATGCAATCTTTGGAGGAACACGTTTCCATTCTTGAAATCAACAATCATCTATGGATTTATCTTTCTCCACATTCTATGGTGATTGGAGGAACTATCCTCGTGCTCAAGATAAAGACAATGATGATTCTCTTGATGACGGTGGTGACGATGATGACGAGGCTTAGGACTCATATTGTATATCATATTAGGATTAAGTTTGCACCCATCTATCTTTTTATGTTTTTCAAGAGCTATGCTTTGATTTTTTTGGGATTGAGCTTGAACTCTAATGCTTTAAGTATTTATGTTTTTGATGTTGTTTCTTGAACCTTATTGCTATCTATGATAATTATGTTGTTTGGTTTATTGCTTATAACTTTGTTTCTTCTCATGATTAGCCTTGATTATTAATTTTTGATCTAACAAAAAGGGGGAGAAGTAATCTAAGAGCCACAATATTTTTAAAGTTGTTTTTGAGTTTCAAACACTTGAATTTTAAATCTCTTAAAAACTTTAAAACCCATCTTACATTGAAGGGGAGTTAGAACGTCTTCAAGATTTCAAAATTCTTAAAAATTCAAACTTGGTTTTGTTATATCAAAAAGGAGGAGACTGTAAAACTAATGAATTGATTTTGATATAACAAAGGATCTAAGGATTAAATTGAAAAAGAGAAAATGAAATTTTTAAGTCCTCAAAACCTCCCTATGTGTTCTAAGAAAAACGTCCAAGTCAAAACTTAAGCTTACTCAAATTTCTCTAAGTATTTACCAAGTCAAAATAGTGATTTTCGACTTACCGTTTCGAAACGACCTTTAGGCGTTTCAGAATGTTTTGAAACTGTTAACTTCTGTTTCGAAACTAGGTTTCCCATTTCTACACGGGTGTATCAAAACAACTATTTGTGTTTCAAAACGGATGAAGAATAACAAAATAGTTTGAACAGTTTCGATACGACAGTATCGAAACAACCTCAAACGTTTCGAAACAGATTTCAAACTTGGTTTCAAAATATGATCGTTGAATTTTTATAACTAATTTGAAAGATACAGTTAAAGCGCATCGAAACGCTTCTAAGCCGTTTCGATACAGGTTTTGACAATGGCAAATTTTTTCGAAACGAGCTTCAGCACATTTCGAAACATGCTCTTAGCGTATCGAAACGATCATGTTCGTTTCGGTATGACCTATTAATGACACCCCAACGACTATTTCTATTTTAGTCTGTTTCAAAACAAGATCGGGAGTTTCGGAACGGGTAGTTGCAGATTGCATTTATGGAGGGAAGATAACATCCCAACGACTATAATAATGAAGGCAACAACCCCAACGGCTAGAATTCAATGAGAAGGTATAAAAGGCACTTCTAAAAGCACCATCAACAACTATTGATCCTAAAAGAAAGATCCAAACATCAAATTCAAGCAATTGTGCTCAAATCCAATATTTTCTTGAAAACCCCAATTGTAGAACCTTATATTTCCAATCTTATTTGTTCAATTGGGTTGAGTGCTTGTAAAAAGGGCTAGATTTGTATTGAGAGATACTAGCTATTAGCCTTAAACTTCTTTGTAATCTTTGAGTGAGGATTGTGTCAATTTTTAGGTAGAAAAATTGACCATTTTGTAAAGGTTTCCTTCTAAGCCTAGAAAAGGGGACGATCAACTAGTGTAGTTGTTGGAAAATCCTTAGTGAAGTTAAGGTAGTGAATGTAGAGTTCAATTGAAACTTGAACCACTCTAAATCTCTTGTCTAGCAAATTTTTATTTTCCACTCCACCACCAAAATTCCTAAAAATCTAATTCACTCTCTCTTGGCTTAAATCAATTCTACGATCCACCAACATTAGGTTATTTTATTCTTGAGTGAATTGAAAACTAATTCTATCTTCAATCTTAATAATATTTTAAGTTAAATGTTAGTTTAATTAAAAATATAATAATTGTCTCGTTTATATTAATGGTTAAACGTTAGAATTTTTAGAGGTTCCATGTTAAATTCAGGGTTTTTTTGGTATTTTCGTATAATCTTGAAGTGATGACACAATATAACTTAAATATATGTTTTGGTAAGAAGTATCAAGTCAATCTTTGTAGTTAGGCGTTGGACCCTTTCACGGTTCGAAGCCTCTCCTAGTACACAAGCAACTTATTTTTTTGGTTTAAGTTCACTACTAAGATAGTGTCACGTGCCACTATTTGATCAAATAAAATTATTGAAAAATGACATGTGGACTGCTAATGATGAGAGAAAATGATATGGAAAATAAAATAATAATAAAAATGTTATGTAAGCACTTAAAACTTTATCAACAAATGATCAAAACAAAAAAAATAATGTTATTGACGTTTTTGTAAAAAAAAAATAGTCTAGTGACCAAAATAGAAAAATAAAAATACTTAAGTGACCATGGCGTTGTTTACTGTTATATATATACACCAATAATTTGTATTAAAAATATCATAAATAATTTATCTATCAATGTAATATTTAAAACAATTTTATGTGAGGTTAAAATTTATTAGAAGTCTTTGTATTATATCTAAAAACTTATTTAAATCCTACTATAAAAATGAACATTTTCGTCTCTGTACTTGTAACGCCTCAAATTTTTCGATAAGGAATAAATTGTCAAGTTTGCAAAGTTATTGCGGTTAAAGTACAACTGAGATATGAATTACAACATCTATTATATATCTTAAATTATAGTTAATGACAGAAATAGAAAAATGCTACACTATAGGGTCCTTCCTCCACTCTCATCAACCACCATTATTCAAGAATTAACCCACTATACGTACTAGAAAAAGAAAAGAAAAGAAAAGAAAAGAAGAAATTGAATTATCATGCTAGAGATAAGGGCGGATCTTGATAATAAGGTTTCAATGGGCCTACTTAAAATTTTTAAAAATGTGAAGGTACGATTAAAACTTTAAATTTTTTGAAGAGTCTAATTTTAAAATTTTAGAAAATAGAGTTTAACTAAAAAAATTTAGACTTAATGAGAAAATTTAAAAAATTTAAAAAGAATTAAAATTAAAAAAAAATTAAAAATTTTAAAACATAAAAAAATATCCAAAATTTATAGATGCCAAATTAAAATTTTTAAAATTTCAAAAAACTAATTATCGAAATTCCTAAAATTTTAAGAGGGCTTGGGCTCCCTTTACCCCTCATAACAATCCGCCCCTAACTAAAGACATGGGCGAATCTAGCATTGTGCCTCCTAGTTCAAGTGACCAACCATTCAAAAGAAAAAAAAAAGACAATTAAATGATACTAAAAAAGCAGAGGGAAATCCAACAATTGATCAGGGGCAGTTCAAGATTTTACGGAGCTATGTATAATTTATTAAAACAAAGCTTTTTAATTTATAATCTCCAAGATATATAAGCTTTTTTAAAAAATATTTTTATCTTAGTAAAATAAATATTATGAACCAATCTTTAAAGTCATTTTTATTGTGGTTTATTAAACCAAATTTTTTTTGTCTCCCTCCTATAATTATAAACATTCAATTTATCTAATTTATCATCATTTTTTCTTAAGGTTATGTGCAATCGTTCATCTCGCACATGTCCAAAACTTCCACTGCCATTGATTGTTTTGTTTATGGACGAAACGATGGTAGAAAAGGATTTGTGTTGATTTCCTGTCAGATTTAATTATCGTGAAGAGAGCTTGATCGAGAAAACTAAGAAACACAACAAAAATAAATAACAACAGTTTAGGATTTCTCTAAAGAAGAAGGCTAGTAAAAAAGGAATATGAAAGTGACGATAGAGGCCTCAACAGCTCAAAACTGTCATTCTAGATAAAAAAAATATACAAGTCATTGTTGGACTGAGAGTGAGACCTATTTCTTAAAAGAATCTTAAATTCCAAATGAAACAAGTTAGTAACTCTGAGAAGCCCATAAGCTTACATTGTATTGCAACCATTAGATCTAAAAAGATCATCTAAACAGTTGAAATAGAAACTAAGTAAAATATTAAATAAAACCCATCTCACTAAGCTATCTCTGAAAAGAACCAATAAAATTCTTCATTCCAGTCAATTTCACCCAAAATCGTTGAACCTCACTCTTCAATTAAAAGAGCAAATACACAATAAATTAGAAGAAACTTAAAAGAAAATGGATCGTCTTTAAAACTCTTTGAAAAAGTAGTATTTTTTAATCACCTTTTAAATGCATCTTATCATTCTTCATATATGATTCAGTTGCAAATGAGCTTAAAGTGATCTACGATGATGCATAAGCAAGGTGGTCACTTAATTTTCACTTGTTGAGACAAAAAAATATGAAACTCATTTAAGCGCTTATTTGTTTTTGAAGTTAATATTGTTTCTTTTTGTGACAATATCAACAATAAAAAGATTATTTTCAACAATTATTATTGTAAAAAAAATTCACTTCGTAAGGCGATCAACAATCACCCAAACAGAATTCTCCTTCGACGGCGACAAATGCAAACCAGACACGAAGTCCATGGTAATCCTCTTCTATTTCCATTATGGAATTTTCAACGGTTGCAACAACCCAGAAGGAACCTGATGTTTAGCATTAACCCGTTGACAAACCATGCATTTGCTAACGAACTCGAAACATCTTTCTTCAACCCAACCCAATAGTACTCATCCTTCAAATCACGATACATTTTCGTACTACCAGGGTGCATAGCGAAATGACTACTATGAGCTTCAGTCAGAATAGTGCGCCTCAACTCAACATCATTTGGCACCACTATCCGACTCCCAAAACATAGAACATCATTGTTGAAACTGAAGTCCGAAGGCCTACCTTCCGTAATATACTGAACATGAGGTACAACAGAATCATCAAGCAACTGCTTATCCTTTATTAACTGAACCAAATATGGTTTCATTTGCATCTCAGCAACAAGGCCACCATCTTGCGATATGCTCAAGCAAGCAAACATCGCCCTCAACTCCACAACCACCTTCCTACTCAAACCATCAGCCACAACATTGGCCTTTCCAAGATGATACTCTATTGTTAGATCATAATCCTTAAGCAACTCCACCTAACGTCGTTGCCTAAGATTCAACTTCTTCTGAGACCTAAGCTACTTCAAGCTCTTGTGATCCGTATACACAGTACACTTCTCACCATAAAGATAATGTCTCCAAATCTTTAAAGCGAACACCACTGCCGCTAACTCAATATCACGCGTGGGATAGTTACGCTCATGCACCTTCAACTGTCGCGATGCATAAGCTACTACCCTACCCTCTTGCATCAGCACACACCCCAAACTAACATAGGATGCGTCACTATACACCACAAACTCTTTACCAAATTCAGGTTGAACCATGATAAGAGCTTGCGTCAATGCTTCCTTTAGCTTCTCAAAGGCTTGGTGTCTCGCTTCCGTCCATTCAAACGTAACATTCTTTTGCAATAACTTTGTCAAAAGAGCAACAATCTTGGAAAATCCATCTACAAACCTTCGGTAGTAACCCACCAAACCAAGGAAACTATGAACTTCATGAACAGACCTTGGAGGCTTCCAGTTCACCACCGCCTAAATCTTTTGAGGATCAACACGAATCCCTTCGTCCGAAACCACATGACCAAGGAAAACAACTTCCTTCAACCAAAACTCGCATTTACTCAGCCTAGTATAAAGCTGATTCTCTTGCAACACTTGCAAAACAATCCTCAAATGTTCCTCGTGCTCCTCCTCTGTACAAGAGTACACAAGGATTTCATCGATGAACACCACCACAAACTTATCCAAGAACTCACGAAACACTCTGTTCATCATATCCATGAATGCAACAAGAGCATTCGTCAAACCAAAAGGCATCACCATGAATTCATAATGCCCATACCTAGTCCGAAAAGCATTTTTTGGCACATCCACATCCTTAACCTTCAATTGATAGTACCTGGACCTTAAATCAATCTTTGAAAACACAACCGCTCCACGAAACTGATCAAAAAGATCATCAATCCTTGGTAGAGGATACTTATTCTTCACAGTCAACTTATTCAACTGACGATAATCAATGCACATTCTTATTGTGCCATCTTTCTTCTTTACAAACAAGACCGATGCACCCCAAGGTGACACACTAGGCCGAATAAAGCCTCGGTCAAGCAACTCTAGAAGTTGTGTCTTCAGCTCCTATAACTTCTTGGGTGCCATTCGATAGGGAGCGATGGACACCGGAGTTGTGTTCTCATACAACTCAATTCCAATCTCAACTTCTCGACTAGGCGGCAAACCATGTAACTCCTCCGGAAACACCCCAGAGAATTCACACACGGTCCTTATATCTTGTACCCGCACATCCTTTGTACTAGGATTCATTACAAAAGCTAAATAAGCTTCACATCCTTGACGCAACATCCGACTCACTTCAAGCATCGAAACCACATTAGATAGAAACTTTACATTCTCTCCCACCACCACAACTTCATAATCATCAGCAAGTTTCAACGAAACTCGCTTATTCTAAAACTCCACAACAGTCCTATGCTCAACTAGCCAATCCATACCAATGATTACATCAAATCTATAGAAGGGCAATTCCATAAGATCAACCCAAAACACATGATCTTGCACCATTAAGGGACATCTCCTATATAACTTCCTTGTTACAACCGTTTCACCAAAAGAACTAGTCACACACACACCAACATTCAAAGACTCATCAGGCAAACCAAGCATTTGAGCATGTTCACGCAATATGTATGAATGTGTAGACCCAGAATCAATCAAAGAAAGTAATGACAAAGACTGGAAAGTAAAGGTACCTGTGATCACGTCAGTGTTATTCCTCCTTTTTCGATGGGCATACACTCTGGCCTGACCACCACATTCTGGCTGAATAGCTACCACGTGTGCTACATTCCTTGCACCATCATCTCTACACTGGAAGTATCCGCGGCCGCGCCCACAACCCTTCTGTGGCTCAGTTGCTCTCACCGGAGTCTGTCCCCCTCTCACTGGCTAAGGACAATCCCGTTTCACGTGCCCACGAGAACCACAATTCCAGCATGTGCCAATGTTGCCCTAGCACTCCCCCGTGTGCCTCTTATCGCACCGGTTTCACTCAAGTGTACAGATGAAAGCATTTGGTCTTTGCTGACCACTCCCTGGGTTAACTCCCCCACGTCTAGAATCCAAGTGAGACCTTTGATCCTTAGGCCTGTTAAAACGATTCATTCTAGCATCACGTTCTGCAGCTCGCTTCCCTGAGCTAGACCTTCATGCTTGACTCGCCAGACCAAGGTTCAGATCAATGTCCTTGGCTCGAGTGATTAGAACATCAAAATCAGTATAATCTGATGCAAGCATGTACGTCTTCACATCTTCCACTAGACCATACCAGAAACGCTCGCATCTCTCCCGTTCATTAGGGATCAAATTAGGTGCATACTGACTGAGGCATACAAACTGTACTTCATATTCAGCCACTAACATGCCTCCTTGCACCAGGGACATAAATTCCCTCTTTTTCTCATCCAGATATTGGACATCCACGTACTTCCTCTTAAACGCATTTAGAAAGAATGTCTAAGTCACTTTAGCATCTTCCAATCCCGCTATAGTGGTCGTCAACCACATATAAACGTCACCGTGCAATAAGCATACAATGCACCCTAACTTCTAGACATCATTGCAATTCATTTGCCCAAGGATCCTCTTGGTGCTCTTCAACCAAGACTCGGAACTCTCAGGGGCCAGCCCTCTAAACTCGGTCCCACCAAGACTACAAAGTCGCTCAAACGACAAACTTGCACCGGCACCAGGCTGAGGTGTAGCCACGTGAGCACCAGCTACTGCTGCCTGAAAGGCTCAATAATAGCCTGAATCAGCATTGTCATATCAGGAGCAACTTGCCCACGTGCTCCCTCGGGTTCAACAACCCCTACTCCAGCTCCAACAGCACCAACCCCCGCTCCACCACCACTGGATGATCCACCAGAAGAAGGAGGCGGCAAATTATCAACTCGCTCATATGTCTCATTCATCTCGTTCTCAGCCGAGCTACGCATATTAATTCTAAGCTCTCTACGTGGCCCCATTCAAAACAATGCAACTAACAAAATACAATAAAACTCAGTTAGGAAATATAAGGCAAGAAAATCCAAGGTGCTCAAGTTTCATTTTCAAAACAACTCCTTCCAATAGTAATGATATGACAATGAGTTCTCCCCATCTATACTCCAAACATAGCATAACAACAAAATTTAATCTCAAACCACAAAATTGCATGCATTCCATCTCAATCAAGCTCAAACATTGTACAAGTACACAACATTCATTCAAAGAATTCATCATCACTTGCATTTACACTTACCAACACCCCAATTGTTCGCAAACCTGGCTCTAATACCAAAAAATGTAACCCTCTTAGCCCGGTCTAGACGGTTGACCCGAACCGAGATGATTATACGGGGAAAATCGAAGCCAACTCCAATTGACGACCCTTTTTTTTCTTTTTATCTTTTCTAGATGTAAATTAAATCCTATGTGATCACCAAAGAGCATGGAAGAAACGACACAACGATTGAAGTTCATTTAGGGGTTTAATTACTCAAATTAAACAATTTGGGACCAAAACATAATTTATGTAAAATACGAGGGCTTTTTCTGCCATTATTCATTTAGACACATTTCATGCTTCGCTGCCAATTTTCATCACAATCAAACCAACCAAACTCATTCAATTGCATACATGAAATTCAGAGACTAAAATATAACATTTCGAAGCTTTAAAAGATGCATATAACTGATTTTAACGGTTGCGTATCGGTACGCATTGGGACCGTATCGATACGCAGGGAAGTAGTGACCAAACTCGCAGAAATGGTATCGATACGCTCACCCGGGTATCGATACACCCTTCAAACTTGGCCTACCCGTTTCGATACACTTCCCATCCGTACCGATACCCCTGTATAGAAAGGCGCAAATTTGGCTTATGCGTATCGATAAGCAAGCTCGAGTATCGATACGCATACCAAAAGTGTCCCCAAAACAGCCCCAAATACATGTCTAACATCAACAAATCATATAGAAATGTATATAACATCAACCCTAACATATAAGCATGCAATTCTAAGAACATTGTAAACATTTGGAAGATCAACACAAGCATTGCAAGGCATACAAAGGAGCAAGCTTAAACCACAATCCATAAGCATACCAAAAGGCAAGATAAAGTATCAAAACCAATATAAAGGTCTTCTACAAACCAGATAGGGAACATATAACTTGCATCAACATCAGGGAGTCCAAAACACATCTCCCAAAACAAGCATTAAATCCCATTGCCATATATCATTACTAAAGTAAAAGTATAACACCATACTTGAGGTTAACAATCCTTGAATTCCTTTAAGGCTCGTTGCTGCCCAAAATGTCTAAATTATCTGCATTGTTGGTAAAAGAGAGCGTAAGCACAATAGCTTAGTGAGGCATGCTCTAGAAACACCAACACAACAATGTAAGCTTTTAAAACTCTATCTTGAAATCCGTTTCTAAAACCATGCTCTTTCTATCTCATGCTTGAAATCCATTTCAAAGCAAAACATCTTTTGAAAACCACATGTACCATCTATCTATCTCATGCATTCAACCAATGCAAATCTCATGGCAAGGCCACACATGCTTGATATACAAAAACATTTCATAATCTCAAAATCTCATATGCATTTCTCATAGCACAAAATCATTTCAACCATTGGTATATGTGAATCAAAGTTCATTCTCATATATTGGCATTTCATGGTCTATCTTTACTCGGATATGCAAATAGCTTGACTCGAGATTAAGTCCTACCCCGGTGGGATCTCGCCACTGGAATCTCATGGCGGTACCTATCTTCGCCACAAAGCTTAGGTGTTTCACCAAGTCCTACCCCGATAACATCTCACATCATCGAACTCTTACTTTGGATCGGGATGGCACTACCCCCATTGCCCGACTCCAAAGAGCACATACGAATTTTTAGTTTATAGTGCACTTTACATCCTATTGGTCGACTAATTATATCCGGTAATAATCTCATCATTTATGCCAATATATTACAATAAAATCATCACCTCACCTACTGTTTTGATGTAACATTTCTAAATCAATCTTATCCTATTTGAAAACCACAATTCATGCATAGCATTTAATCAAAATCTCAAAACTCTTTGCAATGTTATTCTATCTCATGGGATCAATATAAAACATCATCTCATGTCATAAATCATGCATAAAACAGTAGGAATTTGTCTATCTCAAATCAAGAGCATGTCAAAGCATTTAGGGACATCATCCACATTTCGAGAGCAAATCTAAACATACTTACTTCAGGACTTAGGATGGTGTTTCAAACCAATCCTAAATCCCAAAACTTGTTTCATTGCACCTCAAGGACTTCTAAAACCATTCCACTCACCGATAACGTTTCGCTTGCTTGACGAAACGATTTCTAGGCTTTCGGCACCTCCAGATCAACACCAAACGCGGCCGATGAAGTCTCCCCTGTTCATTACACACAAAAGCAGAGGATTAATGCATCATCATGCATTAAAATCACCAGCCACTCATTCTAACTCGCTACACTACTTAAAACTACCATTTCGACAATCTGAAATAACCGGAATCACTTCCAAACTTTCTCAAATCAAAGCCCAGACAAGATCTATCAATTATAACCTTTTCCAAACCTCAATCAACATCAAAAATCATCATAAACACGACCTTATACCTCCAACAATAGCAGATCACCAAAAACACCTAAAAAACCACACATATAGCATCTCAAACTTAGAAATCCAAGCCTAGTCGGGATTTATTTGTTAAAAACTCATTCTCAACATCAAATAACATCCAAAATATGTTAGAAATCAACCTCAAATCAGAGCTTAACAAAGAAATACGAAAATCACCAAGATCTCATCAAGAATCTTGAATTTAGCAACTATTTCTTGTTTACAACATTAAAACACCTCAAAAATCATTAACAAAGGATTGATAACTTGGGAATTTCAGTAAATAACTAATCATTAGATGAGAAGAACGAAGTTTACCTCTAATGGTTGACCTCTCCTTAATTTGGGCAAGTTTTCTTGAAAATCCAAAGCCAAATCAATAGGATTTGATGAAACAAAGATAGTAGATCTTTTGGAAGATGAAATCTCAGCAAACAAGATGAAAATCAGAGGTTCTTTGATGAGAGGAAAGTGTTTGGTTGGTTGGAAGTTGAGAGAAAATGAAAAGAGAGAAAACTATCGTAAAGTTGGCTATGAAAAGTTAACTTTGATTTACTTTTTAATTCCCTTTTATTTCTTTAATAAAATTATTATTAAAAGCTCCCAAATTAAAGAGAAATCTGATGACAACAAATGGTAAAATTAGCTCCTTAAAGATTCAAAATTTCAATCCTTTACAAAACAGTCACTAGCCAACTTTTGTAAAAACTACATTTTGGTCAATATACCAAAATGTAATATTTCCAAAGCTCATTTTATAATTTTTTTACCATAATCATTTATATAATAAATGAGGATTTTTAGATATTTTTTCATATTTTTAAAACATCCCGAACTATGTTTTCCCTAAACCAACCTCAAGGATTCGAACCATTCTCGACCGACCCGATTCAATGTCTAAAACATCTAGGCCAATAACCAGGGCATTACAACTCCCCCCAATTAAGAAATTTCTTCTTCGAAATTTACCTGGTGGAAAGAGGTAAGGAAACTGCTTCTTCATGTCATCCTTCCTTTCCCACGTAGCTTCCTCAACGCCGCGATGTCTCCATAAGACATTGACCAGCTCGATGGTCTTACCCCAAAGAACCTTGCTATCTGAATCCAGAATCTCAACGGGTTCCTCATCATATGTTAAGTCTGGATTTAACTCAACCTCCTCTACAGGCATAACATGCGACGGATCCGATATATTTCTCCGAAGTATGGATACATGGAACATATTATGTATCTTTTCTAACTTTGAAGGCAGTCTCAACTTGTAGGCAACATGACCCACACGCTCTATCACTTCATATGGTCCAATGAACCTCAGACTCAATTTACCATTCCGGCCAAATCTCATCACCTTCTTCCAAGGTGAAACTTTTAGAAACATATGTTCGCCAACTGCAAACTCTATCTCCTTACACTTCAAATCTGCATAAGACTTTTGCCGGTCCGATGCTGCCTTCAAACGCTCACAAATGAGCTTCACCTTCTCAGTGGTTCCTTTCAACAAAGCTGGCATCGAAATCAACTTTTTTCCCGTTTCAACCCAACAAAGGGGAGTTCTACACTTTCTCTCGTATAACGTCTCATACGACGCCATTTGAATGCTTGCCTGGTAACTATTATTATAAGCAAACTCAACCAAAGGCAAGTGCTTCTCCCAAGAACCTTGGAACTCAATAACCCATCACCTCAACATATCCTCAAGCACTTGGATAACACGCTCCGACTGTCCATCCGTCTGAGGATGATAAGAAGTACTGAAATTCAACCGCGTACCCAAGGCTTGATGCAGACACTCCCAAAACCTCGACGTGAACCTCGGATCTCTATCTGACACTATAGATTTTGGCACACAGTGCAAATACATAATCTCATCAATATACAACTTTGCCAACTTATCCAAAGTATACGTAGTATGCACATGCAAGAAATGTGCACACTTCGTAAGGTGATCAACAATCACCGGAACATAATTATTCTTCGACGACGACAAAGGAAAACCATACACGAAGTCCATGGTAATCCTCTCCCATTTCCATTATAGGATTCTCAATGGTTGCAACAACCCAGAAGTAACCTGATGTTCAGCCTTAACCCATTGACAAACCATGCATTTGCTAACGAACTCGACAACATCTTTCTTCAACCCGACCCAATAGTACTCATCCTTCAAATCACGATACATTTTCGTACTACCAGAGTGCATAGCGAAAGGACTACTATGAGCTTTAGTTAGAATAGTGTGCCTCAACTCAACATCATTCGGCACCACTATCCGACTCCCAAAACATAGAACATCATCGTTGAAACTGAAGTTCGAAGGCCTACCTTCCGCAATATCCTGAACATGAGGTACAAGAGAATCATCAAGCAACTGCTTATCCTTTATTAACTGAACCAAAGATGGTTTCACTTGAAACTCAGCAACAAGGCCGCCATCTCCCGATATGGTCAAGAAAGCAAACATCGCCCTCAACTCCACAACCACCTTCCTGCTTAAAGCATCAACTACAACAATGGACTTTCCAGGATGATACTCTATCGTTAGATCATAATCCTTAAGCAACTCCACCCAACGTCGTTGCCTAAGATTCAACTCCTTCTGAGACATAAGATAATCCAAGCTCTTGTGATCCGTATACACAGTACACTTCTCACCATAAAGATAATGACTCCAAATCTTTAAAGCGAACACCACTGCCGCTAACTCAATATCATGCGTGGGATAGTTACGCTCATGCACCTTCAACTGTCGTGATGCATAAGCTACTGCCCTACCCTCCTACATCAGCACATACCCCAAACCAACATAGCATGTGTCACTATACACCACAAACTCTTTTCTAGATTCAGGTTGAAACAAGATAGGAGCTTGTGTCAATGCTTCCTTTAGCTTCTCTAAGGCTTGTTGTCTCACTTCCGTTCATTCAAACTTAACATCCTTCTGCAATAACTTCCTCAAATGTTCCTCGTGCTCCTCCTCTGTACGAGAGTACACAAGGATGTCATCGATAACACCACCACAAACTTATCTAAAAATTCATGAAACACTCTGTTCATCATATCCATGAATGCAACATGAGCATTCGTCAAACCAAAAGGCATCACCAGGAATTCATAATGCCCAAACCTAGTATGAAAATCAGTTTTTGGCACATCCACATCCTTAACCTTCAATTGAAAGTACCCGGACCTTAAATCAGTCTTTGAAAATACATCCGCTCCACGAAACTAAAAAAAAGATCATCAATCCTTGGCAGAGGATACTTATTCTTCACAGTCAACTTATTCTGCTGACGATAATCAATGCACATTCTCATCGTGCCATCTTTCTTCTTTACAGACAAGATCGGTGCACCCCAAGGTGACATACTAGGCTGAATAGAGCCTCGGTCAAGCAACTCCTGAAGTTGCGTCTTCAGCTCCTTTAACTCCTTGGGTGCCATTCGATAGGGAGCGATGGACACCGGAGTTGTGTTCTCACACAACTCAATTCCAAACTCAACCTCTCGACTAGGCAGCAAACCAGGTAACTCCTCCAGAAACACCCTAGGGAATTCTCACAAGATCCTTATATCTTGTACCTGCACATCCTTTGTACTAGGATTCATTACAAAAGCTAAATAAGCTTCACATCCCTGACGCAACATTCGACTCGCTTCAAGCGTCGAAACCACATTCGATAGAAACTTTACATTCTCTCTCACCACCACAACTTCCTAATCATAAGCGAGTTTCAACTTATTCTCAAAATCCACAACAACCCTATGCTCAACTAGCCAATCCATACCAAGGAATACATCAAATCCATAGAAGGGCAATTCCATAAGATCAACCCAAAACACATGATCTTGCACCATTAAGGGACATCTCCTATATAACTTCCTTGTTACAATCGTTTCACCAAAGGAACTAGTCACACGCACACCAACATCCAAAGTCTCAACGGGCAAACCAAGCATTTGAGCATGTTCACGCAATATGTATGAATGTGTAGACCCAAAATCAATCAGAGAAAGGAATGATAAAGACTGCAAAGTAAAGGTACTTGCGATCACGTCAATGTCCTTCCTCCCTTCTCGATGGTCATACACTCTGGCCTGACCACCACCTTCGAGCTGAACAGCTACCACGTGTGCTACATTCCTCGCACCATCATCTCTACGCTGGAAATTGCCGCAGTCGCGCCTACGACCCCTCTATGGCTCAACTGCTCTCACCGAAGCTTGTCGCTCTCTCACTGGCTGAGGAGAATCCCGTTTCATGTGCCCACGAGAACCACAATTCTAGCATGTGCCAATGTTACCCCAGCACTCTCCCGTGTGCCTCCTACCGCACCGGTTACACTTAAGTGTAGGGATGAAAGCATTTGGTCCTTGCTGACCTCTCCCTGGGTTAACTCCCTCACGTCTAGAATGCAAGTGAGACCTTCGATCGTTAGGCCTCTTAAAATGATTCCTTCCAGCATCTCATTCCGCAGCTCGCTTCCCTGAGCTAGACTCTCATGCTCGACTCACCAGACCAAGGTTCAGCTCAATGTCCTTGGCTCGAGTGACCAGAACATCAAAAGCAGTATAATCTGATGCAAGCATGTACATCTTCACATCTACCACCAGACCATACCTGAAACTCCCGAATCTCTCATGTTCATTAGGGATCAACTCAGGTGCATACTGACTGAGGCGTACAAACTGTACTTCATATTCAGCCACTGGCATGCCTCCTTGCACCAGGGACATAAATTCCCTCTTTTTCTCATTCAGATATCGGACATCCATGTACTTTCTCTTGAACGCATTTATAAAGAACGTCCAAGTCACTTCAACATCTCCCAATCCCGCTATAGTGGTTGTCCACCACGTATAAGCGTCATCGTGCAAGAGGGATACAATGCACCCTAACTTATGGAAATCATTGTAATTCATTTTCCCAAAGATCCTCTTGGTGCTCTCCAATCAAGACTCAAAACTCTCAGGGGTTAGCCCTCTAAATTCGATCCCACCAAGACTATGGAGTCGCTCCAACGGCAAACTCACACCGGCACTAGGCTGAGGTGCAGCCAGATGAGCATCAACTACTGCTGCCTGAAAGGTTCCAGCAATAGCCTGAATTAGCAGTGCCATATCACGAGCAACATGCCCACGTGCTCCCTCGGGTTCAACAACCCCTACTCCAGCTTCAGCAGCACCAGCCCCCGCTCCACCACCACCGGGTGGTCCACCAGGAGGAGGAGGCGGCAAATTCTCAACAAGCTCGTTTGTCTCATTCATCTCGTTCTCAGCCGTGCTAAGCAGATTAATTCTAAGCTCTCTATATGGCCCAATTCAAAACAATGCAACTAGCAAAATGCAATAAAACTCAGTTAGGCAATATAAGGCAAGAAAATCCAAGGTGCTCAAGTTTCATTTTCAAAACAACTCTTTCCAATAGTAATGACATGGCAATGAGCTCTCCCCATCTATACCCCAAACATAACATAACAACACAATTTAATCGCAAACCACAAAATTGCATGCATTCCATCTCAACCAAGCTCAAACATTGTACAAGTACACAACATTCATTCAAAGAATTCATCATCCCTTGCATTTACACTTACCAACCATTTAGCAACACCCCAATTTTTCGCAAACATGGTTATGATACCAACAAATGTAACCCCCTTAGCCTGGTCTAGACGGTTGACCCGAACCGAGGTGATTACACGGGGAAAACCGAAGCCAATTCGTTAAAGCCGACTCCGATTGATGACCTTTTTTTCCTATTTTCTTTTCTAGATATAAATTAAATCCTATGTGATCACCAAAGAGCATGGGAAGAAACGACACAACGATCAGAATTCGTTTAGGGGTTTAATTACTCAAATTAAACAATTAGGCACCAAAATGTAATTTTTGTAAAATACGAGGGCTTTTCTAATTTCAAGGTTACCATTATTCATTTAGCCACATTTCATGCTTCACTGACAATTTTCATCACAATCAGACCAACCAAACTCATCCAATTGCATACATAAAGTTCAGAGACTAAAATATAACATTTCGAAGCTTTAAAAGATGCATATAACTGATTTTAACGGTCACGTATCGGTACGCCTTGGGGCCGTATCGATATGCAGGGAGGCAGTGACCAAGCTCGTAGAAAAGGTCTCGATACGCTCACCCGCATATCGATACACCCTTCAAACTTGGCCTACCCGTTTCAATACACTTCCCATCTGTACCGATACCCCTGTTCATAAAGGCACAAATTTGGCTTATGTGTATCGATACACAAGCCCGAGTATCGATACGCATACCAGAAGTGTCCCAAAAACAGCCCCAAATACATGTCTAACATAAAAAAATCATCACCAAATCATATGGACATGTTTATAGCATCAACCCTAACATATAAGTATGAATTCTAAGCACATAGTAAACATTTGGAAGATCAACACAAGCATTGCAAGGCATACAAAGGAGCAAGCTTAAACCACAATCCATAAGCATACCAAAAGGTAAGATAAAGTATCAAAACCAATATAAAGGCCTTCTATAAACAAAATATGGCACATATAACTTGCATCAACATCATGGAGTCCAAAACACATCTCCCAAAACAAGCATTAAATCCCATTGCCATATATCATTACTAAAGTAAAAGTATAACACCATACTTGAGGTTAACAATCCTTGAATTCCTTTAAGCCTCCTTGCTGCCCAAAATGTCTCAGTTATCTGCATTGTTCATAAAAGAGAGAGTAAGCACAATAGCTTAGTGAGACATGCTCTAAAAACACCAACACAACAATGCAAGCTTTTAAAACTCTATCTTGAAATCCATTTCTAAAACCATGCTCTTTTTATCTCATGCTTGAAATCCATTTAAAAAAAACATCTTTTGAAAACCACATGTACCATCTATCTATCTCACGCATTCAACCAATGCAAATCTCATGGCAAGGCCACACATGTTTGATATAGAAAAAAATTTCATAATCTGAAATCTCATATGCATTTCCCATAGCATAAAATCATTTCAACCATTGGTACATGTGAATCAAAGTTCATTCTCATATATTGGCATTTATATTTTATCTTTACTAAGATATGAGGATAGCTTGACTCGAGATCAAGTCCTACCCCGGTGGGATCTCGCCACCAGACTCTCATGGCGGTATCTATCTTCGCCATAAAGCTTGGGTGTTTCACCGAGTCCTACCCTGATGACATCTCACGTCATCGGACTCTCACTTTGGATCGAGATGGCACTACCCCCATTGCCTGACTCCAAAGAGCACGTACGAATTTTTAGTTTATAGTGCAATTCACATCCTATTGGTCGACCATTTATATCCGGTAATCATCTCATCATTTATGCCAATATATTACATTAAAATCATCATCTCACCTACTGTTTTGATGGAACGTTTCTAAATCAATCTCATCCTAGTTCAAAACCACAATTCATGCATAACATTTAATCAAAATCTCAAAACTCTTTGCAATGTTATTCTATCTCATGGGATCAATATAAAACATCATCTCATGTCATAAATCATGCATAAAACAGTAGGAATTTGTCTATCTCAAATCAAGAGCATGTCAAAGCATTTAGGGGCATCATCCACATTTTGAGAGCAAATCGAAACATACTTACTTCCGGACTTTGGATGGTGTTTCAAACTAATCCTAAATCCCCAAAACCTATTTCCTTGCCCCTCAAGGACTTCTAAAACCATTTTACTCACCGATAACGTTTCGCTTACTTGCCGAAATGATTTCTAGGCTTTTGGCACCTCCGGATCAACACCAAACGCATCCGATGAAGTCTCCCCTGTTCATTACACAGAAGAGCAGAGGATTAATGCATCATCATGCATTAAAATCACCAACCACTCATTCTAACTCGTTGCTCTACTTAAAACTAGCATTTCTGCTATCCGAAATAACCGAAATCACTTCCAAACTTTCTCAAATCAAAGCCCAACTAAGATCTATCAATTCTAACCTTTTCTAAACCACAATCAACATCAAAAATTATCATAAACACGACCTTATACCTCCAGCAATAGCAGATCACCAAAAACACCTAAAAAACCACACATCTAGCATCTCAAACTTAGAAATCCAAGCATATTCGGGATTTATTTGTTAAAACCTCATTCTCAACATCAAATAACATCCAAAATATGTTGAAATCAACCTCAAATCAAAGTTTAACATAGAAATACGAAAATCACCAAGATCTCATCAAGAATTTTGAATTTAGCAACTATTTCTTGTTTACAACATTAAAACAACTCAAAAACCATTAAAAAAAGGATTGATAACTTGGGAATTTTAGTAAAGAACTGATCATTATAGGAGAAGAACGAAGCTTACCTCCAATGGTTGAGCTCTCCTTAATTTGGGCAAGTTTTCTTGAAAATCCAAAGCCAAATCAATAGGATTTGATGAAACAAAGATAGGAAATCTTTTGGAAGATGAAATATCAGCAAACAAGATGAAAATCAGAGGTTCTTTGATGAGAAGAAAGTGTTTGGCTGATTGGAAGTTGAGAGAAAATAAAAAGAGAGAAAACTATCGTAAAATTGGTTATGAAATGTCAACTATGATTTCCTTTTTAATTCCCTTTTATTTTTTAATAAAATCATTATTAAAAGCTCCAAAATTAAAGAGAAATCTGACGATAACAAATAGTAAAATTAGCTCCTTAAAGATTCAAAGTTTCAATCCTTTACAAAACAGTCACTATACCAAAATGTAATATTTCAAAAGCTCATTCTGTAAAATTGTTTTTACCATAATCATTCATATAATAAATGAGGTTTTTTAGATATTTTTCCATATTTTTAAAACATCTCGAACTAGGTTTTCCCTAAACCAACCTCAAGGGTTGGAACCATTCCCGACTGGCCCTACTCAACGTCTAAAACATCTAGGCCCAAAACCAGGGCGTTACACTTTTGAATAGGGAGGACTCGAGGCCGAAATCCCCATCAAGCTGGGTATATTGGAACCCAATTTCCTCCTATAGTTTCCGCTCTCTGTAGTATTCTTTATAGGTTGCCTCAACAGTTGGGTTCAAGAACCTCTTGAAAAGGGGTTTGGAGGCGGCGACGGGTTGCTGTGATGTGGCCATAGTTGTGAGATGGTTGATTTTCCTAACGAATGAAAAAGAAAATGCAAGAAAGTAAAGCAAGATAAATCTTGAAGGCAAAGATAGCGGAAAGAATTCAGAGTAAAGAGGAAAGCAAAGTGAAGAATGAGGAGAGAATAGTTGGCCTTATATAGTCGCTACTCTCCGTTGCCTTGGTGGGAACGCTGTCAACGGGCGACAATTATTGCAGCGCGAATAACGGGATTCTAGCCGTTACACAGATAGATGTTCAGCTCGCTGTGGCAAATGTAGCTGTTGTGGCTAGCCGTTATGCTCATCTTCCTTGGGTTGCCTTGGCCGCTGGTTGGGCTTCTCCTTTATTCTTTCATCTTTCTTGATCTTGCCTTCATTCCTAAACTGAAATAAATTAAAAGCAAAAATTAAATAAAAATAACTGAAAATTAAATCTAATCCTAATGCATAAAAGTAAATTGAAAATAAAAAAATTTAAAATTAGGTTATGTTGGGCTGCGCTTTTCCCAAGCATAACCACTTCCTGAGGGCTTTATATTTTGGCTTTGCGTCTGGGCATGTCCTTCCCCTCCTCAGGTGGATGCTGGCTGCCATCTTTGCCGCCCTGGCGGGACATACACCAAAGAAAACAAAGAGGCATATTTTTAAGCAAATAAATAAACAGAGATTTAATGTGCAAAAAGTAAGGTAGAAGTGCAGAAATTCAAACGTAGTTGATGTTGCCAATCCCCGGCAATGACACAAAAAACTTGTAGAGCGTCTGGGTGTTCTCTATTTATGAGCGCAAGTGCACTCTCTTATCAAGTTATAGTATAAAAGATATCATCTCTCATAGGGTCTGGAGCAACTCCTATGAATTGTTTCCCGCACAAAGATTTAGTAAATGCACAATTAAATCTCACAATGTGAGAATATAAAAACACAAATAAAATAAAGATAATGATGAGAGGGATGATAGGAAGAGATTGGTCGATAGACTAGGTAAGACAATTGCAGCTCAATAGCATGAAGACTGCATTGCAAAGTCTGAGTATGTTTTGCGCTGCCATGATTTGCTGCCTCGAAAAGAATGGCGGGCGGCGGGCTACGTCCCTGTTACGCGGCCACAGCGGGTCACTACCCCTGAAACTTTCCTTGTCTCGGCAGGTGGAACGGAAATAGGTCCTGGCAGCAATTTTGGCAGACATTCTAAGTTCAGCGGGATAGTCGACATTGATCCTCCCTATTTCTAGGCAAGAATGCTCGAACACTCAAGTGATGTAGGCAATAACTAGCAATCTCAGCGTAAACCTAACACATGCAAGTCCATTCGATTAGTGATCCCTTTTAGCCGCTGAAACTTGTGAACTTGTTAGGAACCAAGTTAGTCACGCCCCAACATGTTGTGATCGTGCTTAACACTTTCGTGAGCATTACACTTTTGTGATCGACAAATAGATTCTCTCAACTGACTAGTGTAGACTAATTGAAAGAATGAAGTGAATAGATTAAGCAAACTTTGGAATTCTATTGAAAACAAATCAAAGCTATTACAACCGTTTCTCACATCTACTTTACATACAAGCGCCTAAACCCTAGGAGAGTTGGGCCACGACCCCCAACAACTCCCATCTACCCAGCTACATCTCCGTTGTGCGGCTATTCAAGCACGCATCCCCTCATACATCGTCATGCGATACGCCTTTATACCCTCACATACATTGGGTATATATAGGGATCATGGCCTAACTTTGAGTCCTCCTTGAAGTAGAATTTTTTAAAGTAATTTACATTAAATATAGACTCCTTTTTGACTTAAATGTGGACTCTTTGGACGTTTCCTTATCCTGCAAGTAAGGATAAGTACTCATACTTATCGATCTTGGATCAGCTTTACCAGCCGCTACAGGTTTCAGAAAATTGCAAGAATGGGCTCGTTGGGCTCAGGGAATTGCCCTCTTTCAATCGTGACCCATCTTGGCTAAGTTGGTGTAATTCTTATCTGGGTGGCACTTGGCAGCAATGCTGCTTCGGCAACGTCCTTGGTGGCATCTGGGGCTGCTTCAGTACAACTCCTTTTGTTCCGGCTATTCTGCCTTCTCATGTCCTCTCCTCCCCTTGCTATAGCACCTGAAAATAAAAACTAAACTAAAATAGTAACTTTTCTCAACCAAACGTAAATTATTCAATAAAAGCATGGTAAAAGAGAAGATATTGTTATAATGCATGCAATGCACCTAAATATGCCTAAATGAGCTTAAGAATAGTAATAATAAGGGTAAGAATGTGTACAAAATATAAAACTCGTGGACACTCTACAATAGTCTTCGACAAACTAGGAATTGGGCAAGCCAAACCTACCTCCATTATGCTGAAACTTGTTGATCATTCATTTGTACAACCGGAGGGCAAGATTGAGACATCCTAGTACGTGTGGGCAACCTTATTTTTCTAGCAGACTTCCTCATTTTAGAGTGTGAGGCCGATGAAAGCGCCCCAATCTTCCTTGGGCGACCATTCTTGGCCACGGGCAGAACGCTAATAGATGTGGAGCATGGGGAGCCGATCATGAGGGTAGACAATCAGAACATCAAGTTAAATGTGTTACGTCCCTCAGAAAAGGAAGAGGAAGGATGCCCAGGCCGCCAAAATCAACATAGAGACATGCCAAGACAGTAGTTGTCGCGGCAGACCTAAGGGCAAGATTAAGGACCCAGTAGCACACCATCTTAAAAAACAGGAGGACCCCCTAGGAGGGAAAGACAAGAAACACCACCTCAAGAAGTGGTTATGTCTGGGAGATGCACCCAAATGCAATTTATTCTTTTTAGATTTTATTTTTATTTTTATGCTTTAGGAATAGAATTTAATTTTCTGCAATTTATTCTTTTTAGATTTTATATTAGTTGAATTTATTTTCCAAATTTTCAATTTATTTTAATATTTAATTACCTTTATTTTTATTTCAGGCTTTAGGAATAAAAGAGCTGAATCAAGAAGAAGGCCCAACAAGGAGCCCGCCCACCATCCCGCCAAGACAGCCATGGGTGGCCCAGCACAAACAACGCGTAACAGCTAGTTGCCTGCTAACGGCTAGCTACCAACGGCTACAAAAATAACATGCAGAAATCTCATAACGTGTGCGAGACAACTTCCCCGTTGGACACTTAATGTCGCCCCGACATCTCTCGGCAACCTCTATTTAAACCTCACTCATCTCATTCATTCATTTTACTTTAACCGCCTTACTATACTCTTTTTGAATCCATAGCTCTCTTTTCTTACAATATTTTCTTTAAGTTTGAGTTATATCTAAGCTGTCTCACACATTGCATCAACATCAGCACCCAAACCCACCTTCCAACGCTTCTGCTCCAAGGCAGATGAGAAGAGATACAAAAATCAGTTTGCCAAACAAGCAATTTGGGAGGAGCAAGGTTTCCACTATACGAAGCAAATAGGGGACCTTGGCTTAGAGCCCGCCTTGTTCGAGACCATCCACAACAAGTGATGGGAAATATTCGCACGACAACCGGAGATGTCCAACATCACCATGGTCAGAGAGTTCTATGCCCATCATCCCCGACCAGAGCTACCATTCGTGTATGTCTGAGGGGAGCCTGTCAAGCTGAACGTCGCCGTGATCAACATCTTCTATGGCCTAGAGATGGATGACAACCCTCACGAGGAATGGAGGCAGTCACTGACGGTTGCCGACTACGACATACTCAAGGCCAAGCTATGCAAGCCCAACACGCCGTGGTTAGAAGGAAAGCATGGCGACTCTGTCCAACACCGCCACCTGCTACCTAAGCCTATGTTGTGGATTACCTTTATCAAACTCTGTCTTCTGCCCACCTCCCAAAACTCCATTGTCGATCGGCCGCGCCTTGCACTCATCCACAACATCATGATGAACCATCCCATCAACGTTGGGGGAGATCATATGCAAGGAGATCTACAATTGTTTCCGCAAGACAAAGGGCAGGTTGCACTTCTGGTCTCTCATCACAAGCCTTTGTGCCAACTTCAATGTCCTAACCGACCCAAAATATGAGATGACAACTGCCAAGGAGGGGTAGACCAGGAAAGTCCGCATGCAAATGATGCAGTCCCCGGAGACAGAGCCCATCACCCCCAGCCAACCCTCTGTCGCCCAGTCAGTCGCCTCTGGCAGTTCTGAAGCTGCCCCGACCAATGAAGTCCTCACTCTGCTGCGCACCCTCATTGACAGCAACAAACGGATCGAGCATCAGTAGTTGACCTTCATGAAGTACGCAGGGGAGGTACAATATATCCATGTGGCATATCTTCTTTAGAAATTTCCAGACGACGGCCCCACCCTGCCAACCTTCCCTACCAACCTCGCCGCCACAGCTGTACCTAAAGAAGGCACATCATCAGAAGTAGCTGCCCGCCACGATGCCTTCCACCGCCAGATGTCGTCTCTGACGCACTACCCATCGTACTTCGCCACCTCTACTTCCAACACGGCTGTAGACTCCCCATAGTGGCATCAGTAACATCATTCCCTCGTATGCACAGCGACAACGGTGGTAAACACCTCCTCCTCGGTTGAGGTAGAGCAGCCGCCGGCAACGACAGCAGCAATAGAAGCAGCAGCCCGCAATGGCAATTGATCCTCTGGCAACACCAACAACGGAAGGAAGAAGAAAGAGGAAGCGGTACATCATAGCCGCCGAACCAGTGGGCGAGGAGACAAATTCTGAGGAGAGCAAAGCCCCTCTAGAAGAACCTCATGAAGAGCCTCGCCCTACTCCTAAGAGAGTCCAACCGCCGCGGACAGCAAAGGTCTCACCAGCCAAGTCTGCCGCCCGGACATTTTCTGGTTGCCGCCTTGTCATCCAATCCTCCTCTTCCTCCTCTGCCGCCAAGACACAAGCCTCCTCTCAACCCTCAGCCAATTTCTAGAGTTCTTTTTTTTTCTTCTTTTCTTCTCTTTATTTTATTTTTCTGTTTTTATCTTAATTGTATTTTCTGTTTATTTTGTATTTTTTTTGTGCCTTGAGGGCAATGCCCATCTCGAGTTTGGGGGGTTAGCACTCATTATTTTTGTTTAGGAATATTTTAGGGCATTCTAAGTTGCATTATGTACTTGCCTTAGAAAATTAATTAAAAAGATTTTATTTAAAAAAAGAACTTGTCCCTATGATAGGATAACCGATTTAAAATTTTTGCACCAAGTTAAAACGAACTTAATTTTGGGGGAAAAGCATGAAGTAAACTTAGGATTTTTCTATAGTTGCCAAAAATTAAAAACACCATTGTTACTTGCTGAATTTGTTTTAGTTTCTGATAAACACTGCCTGTTGAATTATTTGTAAAATTATAACATGGTTGCAGGAAGCTGCCGCGACAGAGAACAAACAGGAAAAACAAAAAGCACTGCCAAGGCAGGCAAAAGAAAAATTTTATGATGTCTATCCCTAGAGGTGCCTAAAACAGGCTCTAGGAAGAATCATGTGCAAGGACACTACGTTGCTATCAAAGTCCATGAATCTGAAAATTTTGAAGTGATAGACAAATTATCATAAGTGAATGACAGTCTTCACGAGATGACTCTACTCCATGGGTTCGGGGTTTTGTAGTTTGCTCCTATCTTAATTTCAAACGTAGGAAAGTAGCTGTGATGAGCTGAAGCCCTAATTGCCATGATTAATTTAATTGTGCTTAATTATACTGTCTCGACATCAACCTTGTTTATCATGACAACATCTTTGTTTACATAGAATATTCATCAGATTCAGCCTGTACACAGTTCTGCACACACTTGACTGGAATATTATAGTTTAATTATGAGGTAATTCATGTTATTCCCCTCTCACTAATCTAATGACATGTGTCACGACCTTGAGGTGTTAAATCAAGTTTAAAAAAGAATTTTTCTTTCTGATTAGTTTTAAAGGGCAAGTATGTTTAGGTTGCATTGCTTGAGGACAATCAATAGTTTGAGTTTAGGGGTGTGTAAAGTGTCCATAAGTTCTATATTTCATGAACATTGCATCTCATATTATTATTGTTTTTAAGTACATTTTAGGCATAATTAGGATCATGCATTGCATTTACAGTATTATTTACTTGGCCATGCTTTTTATTTATTATTTGTTATTTGGTAAGGCAAAGGTACCGTTTTAGTTTAGTTTTAGTTTCAGGTACTAAAGGCTAATAGAAGAAGAGAGGAGCTGAGGACATGATGCTGAGACAGCAAACTAAGGAGCTGTACTGATGCAGTTCCAGACAGAGACAGTAGCTGCCCCCGCCCTACCTGCCGCCCAAGACAACAAACTGAGGAATTGGAGAACTAGAGTGCGATATGTAGATCAAAAGATCTTAACGATGCTCTCCACTCAATTTTCCGATGACTGCAGCCAAAAAAAGGATGCGAGATTACTTGCGGAGCAAGGCAATGTGAAGAAGTCCACATTCAACTCAAAGAAGTCAAAATTTAAGGTTGCGTTTAATGCAAAATCTAGTTTTAAGACTTCTACTTCAAGAAGGACTAGACCTAGCTAATGCCTATATATACCCATTGTACTTTTACTTAAAGACAACTTAGGTTTTCCCTTAGGCATAGTTTAGGTTTTCTTGTCGCCATTTTGTTCTAAAATTCTCTTTGGGTTTGGGTTATGTTGTAATTAGAGTGAGAACGATTGTTTAGGTTTTTAAGTTTGTTTTTGCAATAAAGCTTCAAGGTTTGCTTATTCCATGTTCTTCATTGTTTTCAATTAAGGCGGAAGATTATTGATTACTATCCATTTGTTCGGTATCGAGAGTCGAACTCACGAAAGGAGTAAGTACGGTCTTCACCTTAATCAAGTGTTGATCAATCTAGCCTAGACATAGGTTAGGGTTTAAGGTGGCTAAAAGAGAACGAACCAAACATTGTTGTCTTTGCACGATTCACGTTGCGAGTGGTACTATCTGCAGTGGGCATCAACAACATTCTGACTTAGACATAAGCGAGACCACTTTTGAAGCATTATGTCGAACCTTGTAGTTCTACCGAGTTCACCGCCAAGAAACACATCTATTCCACTACCGGGGCAGTGAGAGCGTCACAACAACCAATCTACCATCTCCCGCCGAGGCAGGGAAGTCTGGCAGCGCAAAGCAACTTATCATATTCAACGCAGTTTTACACTAAACAATAACATAACCCGGCCTATTCCATCAATCTGAACTCTTCCCTTTATTTACTTGTGTTTTATTTTATTTTCTTCTTAAACAATTCAACTTATTTCTGCATTTAATTTTCCTTTGTGCAAGAGTTACGATTTGAGTCAAGCTGTCCAATCCCTGTGGAAGACGATATCTTTTATATTATTACTTGACAAGAGTGTGCACTTGTGCTCATATTTAGAGAACATTAAAAACGCTTTACACCTATATATACTTGACATATTTTGTAATTCAAGACAACTTAGGTTTCCCCTTAGGCATAGTTTATGTTTTCTTTCCGCCATTATGTTCTAAATTTTCTCTTGGGTTTGGGTTATGTTGTAAACTAGTGTGAGAATGGTTGTTTAGGAATAAAGTTTGTTTTTGCAATAAAACTTTCAAGGTTTGCTTATTCCATGCTCTTCATAGTTTTCAATTAAGTTCAAAAGATTAGTTGTTAATTAACCATTTGTTCGGTACCAAGAGAGTCGAACTCACGAAAGGGATAAGTATGATTCTCATCCTAATCAGGTGTTGATCAATTTGGCCTAGACACAGGCGTGAGTTTAAGGTGGCTAAAAGAGGACAAATCAAGGTTGTTGTCTTTGCAAGATTGACGCCGTGACGAGTATCATTTGCAGTGGGCAACAACAGTATTCTTACTTAGACATAAGCGAGGTCAACATTGAAGCGTTCTGCCGAGCCTTGAAGGTCTGCCGAGTTTGCCACCGAGCCATTCGTCTGTTCCACTGCGAGGCAGCGAAAGCGTCAAAACAGTCAATCTGCCATCCTTCGCCGAGGCAGCAAAGTCTGGTAGCGCAAAGCAACTTAACCTATTCAACACAATTTCACTCTAGGGAGCAGCATAATCTGACCCAACCTATCACCCTGATCTTTTCTTCAACTACTTGTGTTTTATTTACTTTTAAATTTTTTATAAACTAAACTTACTTGTGCATTTAAATTCCTTCGTGCAGGAATTACAATTCGAGTAAGTTGTCCAATTCCTGTGGGAGACGATATCTTTTATACTATAACTTGATAGGAGTGTGCACTTGCGCTCATATTTAGAGAACACCTAAATGCTCTACAGAGACTTCTTCCCCAAATAGGGTTTTCATGTGTAACCGCCTATATAAATGCAAGACTTGACTGATTGGAGGACATAAGGAGAGAGATTATGGTTTAGAATTTATTTTTTTTGTTTTCTTATTTACATTATGTTCTAAACTTTCCTTAGGGTTAAGATTGTTTTGTTTAGTAGTTGTGAGAACAGTTGTAATTAGTTAAAGTTTTTATGCAATTCAATTCAAGGTTTGTTTATCCTATGTTCTTCATCTTTGTTTGCAATAGAATCAAGAAATCTTTGTGAGCATATCTATTTGTTTCAATTCGAGAGAGTTAAAACTCAAGAAAGGGATAAACATGATTCCCTCCAATTAAGGTGAGAATTAACTTAGCTTAGAGATAAGTCTATGTTTAAGGCGGCTAAGAAGGAATGTGGGAAATTTTTTGTTCAACATAGGTTTACGCCAAGAGGTATTGTCAAAGAGTGGGCATCAAAAATATTCAAACTTAGAGATAAGATAGAATCAGATCAGGACGTTCTATTGAACCTTGAAGGCCAACCAAGTTCCCCGTCGTGGCAGAGATATCGACTTTGCATTACAAGACTTTTACGAGTTCAACACAGTTTCACACTACAATGTAGCCCAATCTGACCCATCTTCTTATTCTGATTTCTCAATCTTTTCATTATTTGTTTACTTCTAGTTTATGAAACTTTCTCAAACCAATCCAAATTAATTGTGTTTTTTCCTTGCGCAGGAATTTAATCTTGAAGTAGCATTCTAGTCCCTGTGGAGACGATAATCTTTTATATTACAACTAGGCATCAGTGTACACTTGCACTTAAAGCAGGACAATTTCACAGCCTACAAGTTTTTGGCGTCGTTGCCGGGGATTGGCAACATCAACTTTGTCTTTACTTTCTTGCACTTTCCTTTATTGCATTTAATTTCTAGTTTTAGTTTTTCTTTATTCATAAAAAATTTCTCACATCTTCTTTGTTCTAGTTTATGACCAGAGCAAATCCACCGTCTAAACACCTGGTTATTGACGAGACCGAATGAGAAGCAAGAAAAATCAGAAGAGAGGTACGTGAGGCATTAGAAGCAACGAAAACAGCATGAGCAGCAATGCATAACAACAATGATGACAATAATGCAGCCATGGCAGACCCTATGGCAGATGGTAGGCGGCAAGATCAACAACCACCACTTCTTCCTCCCGGCTAGCAAAGACGAGTCCGTACCACTCGAGACTACATGGAGGAAGACATAGACAACCTTGACTCTGCAGCCATAGAACCAGACATCAATGACAATCATTTGGAACTCAATGCAAATCATTTGGATAGTTTGGGGGCACAACAAATGAGGATGCTAGGCAACACATGAAGTCTTTCTTAGAGATTTGCAAGTCTTTTAGAATTCATGGATTACCCCCTGATGTTCTAAAATTGCGATTGTTCCCCTATTCACTGAGGGATAGGGCGAAAACATGGTTAAATAGCCAGACGAATGGTTTTATTGAGTCTTGGACAGACCTGTGTCAGGATTTTCTAGCCCGCTTCAATCCTTCAAATGTCATAGATCGTATACATAGCGAGATTACGTCTTTCCGACAGGCTGACGACGAGGCGATATACGAAGCATGGTAACGCTACCGAGAACTTCTGCACGAGTTCCCGCTCCATGGACTGCCGCTTTGGACGCAAGTATCTCTGTTCTACAATGGTGTTAATCAACCCACCAGGATGATGCTAGATGCGTTCAGAGGAGGGAATGAGGATTCTAAACTAGTTGGCCAAGAATGATTACCAATTTCTGTCCTCCCGCCGTGGCAGCATTAGATGGTAGGCCTTGGTGAATGAGTTGGAAGCCTCTGAGTCCATTAATACTCGTATAAATAAGCTGGCCAGATTAGTGGAAAGCATGATCAAACCAACGAGAAGATCATATGAGGTAAAAGCAGTGGAAGCCTTCTGTGATGAATGTGGTGGAGACCATGACTCTACAGACTGTACAAAATCTAGAAATTTCATGGGAACCTACAACCGGAATAGTACCCCCAATACAAACACATACAATCCAGGCTAGAGGAAACATCCAAACTTCTCATGGAGTAACCCTAACACTGCAAAAAACCCTACCAATCAGAATACAAGCTATCAAAGGAACCTGCCTCGATAACAGATGCAACAATAGCAACCTACAACAAGCAATTCCCTAGAGGCCACTTTGAACACTTTTATGTCTCATACTAGTGCTTATATTACTAATTTTGATAAGTTTGTTAACGAGGTTAATGCTTTCATGGACATGACTAAAATGTGGATACAGAATCATGAAGCATCTATGAAAATACTAGAAACTTGGGTGGGTCAATGTAGGGCGTGTAGGTGTTCTCTTTTTATGAGCGCAAGTGCACACTCTTGTCAAGTTATAGTATAAAAGATGTTGAATCCCACGAGGATTGGAATAGTTCCTTTGAGTGTGTCTCTACACAAGAAATTTAAATGCACAATTAATTTCAGGTTTGGTTAAATGAATAAAACAAAAAACACAATTAATTAAAGAAAGGGAGATTAGAGTGATAGAATGGGCCAGGTTATTGCTGTTCAGTAGTGTGTTGACTGCGTTGTGAAGAAGTAAAGTTATTTCTGTCCTGCCTCGATTGTGGCCTCGGTGGGTATGGCGGGCGGCAGCAACCACCATGTCACGCGGCCGCAGAGGGTCACTAACCCTGCAACTTTCGTTGTCTCTACAAGTGAGACAGAAATAAGTCCTGGCGGCAAGTCTGGCAGATATTCCAAGTTCGGCGGGATAGTCGACAGTGATCCTCCCTATTTCTAGGCAAGGATGCTCGAAAGCTAGCATGACGTAGGCAATACCTAGCAATCTCAGTGTAAACCTAACACAGGCTAGTCAACTCGGTTGGTGATCCCTTTTAGCCGCTGAAACTTGTGAACTTTTGGAACCAAGTTAGTCACACCTCAGCACGTTGTGACCGTGCTTAACCCTTTCGTGAAGTTGACACTTTCGTGCCCCCTATGGATTCTCTCAACTGACGGTTAGGACTAATTGAAAGAATGAAGTGCATAGATTAAGCAAACTTGGAATATTTATTGCAAAAATAAACTCACAAACTTTACAATCGTTTCTCACAACTACATTACAAGCAAAAACCTAAACCCTAGGGAATTTAGAACATAGCCGACTCCCGCTCTCTATCTCTATCTATCTCTATGCCCTTATACCCTCACATATATGGGTATATATAGGGCTTGGCCTGAGGTTAAGTCCTCCTTAGAGTAGAAGTCTTCATTGATGATAAAATAGCTTTAACATTTAATGCTTCATTCAATTCTGACTTAAATATGGTCTCCTTTGGATGTTTACTTGTTCAGTAAGTAAGTATAAGCCACCTTGCTTATCGGTCTTCAATTAACTCTATACACCACTCCAGGCCTTAGAAAAATTCAAGATTGGGCTCAATGGACTCAAAAAATGTCCTCTATCAAACAAGACCCATCTTGACTATGTCGGCATATTGCTGCATGGGCGGCATTATGCGGCAGCGTCTGGAACCTCTTCAGTACAACTCCTTCTGCTCCCTGCTTTCCTGTCCTCTCTTCCTCTACACAACTACAACACCTGAAATATAAAACTAGACTAAAACATTACCTTTTCTCTACCAAATATAAGATATTCAATAAAAGCGTGGTAAAAGAAGAAATATTGTTATAATGCATGATATGCAGCTAATTATTCCTATCTAAGCTTAAGAACAACAATAATAAGGGCGTGAATATGCATAAAATATAGAACTTCTAGACACTCTATACACCCCCAAACTTAAACTATTGCTTGTCCTCAAGCAATGTAACCTAACTAGTAAACCATCCCTTGTACATAAATAAAAAAGAAAACCTAGTTTTTAATTTGGTTTCTTGCCTCAAGGCCGTGGCACCTATTTTAATGTTAGTGAGAGGGAATAACATGAAATAACTTTGATTTTAATTTTAGTGCCAGTGTAGTGTGCGCATGTCTGTGTACATGTTGAATATGCTGAGTATGCTAAGTAAACAAAGAATGCTATAAAAAGTAATGGAAAAAGGATATAAGGTTGCTGCATTGACATCACCATTTAGCACGTCTTTCTTCCTTTTTCTGATCATGGCTTCAAGGGCTTCAGCTCATCACAACTACTCTCTAGGTCTGAAGCTAAGATAGGAGCATAATACGAAACTCTGAACCCATTGAGTAGAGTCATCCCGTGAAGGCTTTCATTCACTCATGCTAATTTGTTTGTCACTTCAAAGAATTTCAGATACATGAACTTTGATAGCAGTGGAGTGTCCTTGCTCATGATCTTTCCTAGAGCCTGTTTCAGGCACCTCTATGGCATTCAACCTTTTCTTTGTTTTTGCGGTCGTGATGGCATTGCTTTTTTTTACTTTGCTGCCTTGTGCTGCTGTGGCGGCATACCTGCATCCAATATAAGAATTTTCTAAGGAGGCAATGTACACTTAGAACTCAAACAGTATTCAGCACTTAACAGAAGTGTAATAAAAGTTTGGCAATTAAACCAAAATTTTCTAAGGTGTTTTTCATGCTTCTTCCCAAGATTAAATTCAATTTTAAGTATGATGCGAAAATAGAATCGGCTAACTATCATAGGCACAAGTTATTTAACCCAGATTTTCAATTTTCATTAAGTACTAGGCATGATTTACAATACAACTACATGCTTAAAAACTAACATGAGGACTAACCCCCCAAACTCAAGGCGGACATTGCCCTCAATGCCTTAGACAAAATAAAAACAAAATCTAAACAGAAAAAACATAAAAGAAAACAGAATAAACATAGAAAGAAAACATAAATGAAAAACAAAAAAATATTGGTGCTAGAAGCTGCCTGAGTTGTCCTTCAACTTGGTGGACTCAAAGGAAGATGAGAGGATTAGGCAGCGAGTGGCAGGTGATTTGGTGGCGAGGCTCTGCTTCTGGCATGAGTTGGCTAGACTCTGATGGGAATAGGTCTATTTGGTTGCTACTCTAGCTCGGTTTCTGACCCTTCATCTTCTAGTTCAGCTGCTATCATATGCCTCTTGTTGAGTGCCTAAAAGTCCTATATTTTACCCCTCATTTATCCTTATTTTTGCTCCACTCAAGCACGTTTTATTGCATTTTAGGCTAGTTTTTGCATTTACATCACATTTAGATAAAACTACGCATATACTGCTAAATTTGGTTACTTTTGCAGGTATCTGCCGTGGTAGCATTGGAGGCAGCTGAGGAGCAGAGGCAAGTTGTGGAGCAGAAGCTGAAGAAACGGTGACCGTGGTCTGTCGTGAACACTGTTGTGGCAGAAGGGGCGAAAGTAAAGACACTTGAGGTAGAAAATACGAAGTGGAGCTCGACAAATAGAGGATTTCAAGCCAGACTATCGCGGGCCACACGCATATTTTTGGAGACTAGAAGCATAAGGAACTGTACTGAAGCAGTTCCAGTTGCTACCAAGGACACTACCGCCGCAGAATACCGCTCGGACGGCAAAACACCAACATAGTCACGATGGGTCTCGTTTGATAGAGGATATTTTTCTGAGTCCATTAAATCCAATCTTACATTTTTTTGAGGCCGGGAGCGGAGCATAGAGCTGATCAAAGATCGATTAGTAAAGTAACTTATCTTTACTTGTTGAACAAGGATTTCTACTCCAAGAAGGATTTCTACTCCAAGAAGAACATCTACTCCAAGAAGGACTTAGACTAGATTTTTGCCTATATATACCCATGTATGTAAGGGTAAAGGGAGATATCACATCCCATACCTCTCATCTCATAACCCTAGTCGTTTCTCTTTCTTCACCATGTTCTAGACCTCTCCTAGGGGAAAAGGGTTGATATTGTAAATTAATTGTAAGGGTTGTTCTGTTCTTAGGATTTTTTCTGTTCAATAAAATAAAACTTCAAGTTTTCTTATTCTGGTTCCAACATCTTGCAAGAGTATCGGGAGAGCATTGTGAGATCATCTATTTACTTAATATCGGGAGAGTTAAGTATACGAAAGGAATAAGTGCTGGTTCTCCAGTTTATGGTTGAACTATCTCAGACCTAGGGATAGGACGGGGTTAAGCGGCTAAAAGAGAATTCATAAACATCGGTGTTCATACTTCGATTCACGCCATGAGGTATCATCCAAGACGTGTTCGCCGACAAGCTTGGGTCTAGGGATATGACAAGTCAATCCAGGGATTCTTGTTGAACTTGAAGAAATTGAGTTGCTTATCGCTGCCGCGACAGCAACGGACTGCTGCCACGACAGGTGCTACCGTGACAGGAGCCAGAAATAGAACAAAAGTCCTTGAACATTGCAATACCTGCACTACAGAGCAATTCAATTCCTGCCTGTTTTATAATTATGATTTTTCTCTTTTACTTGATTTATTCGTGACACTCTTAAATCAAATTATTAAAACTCTTTCTTTCTTCTGTGCAGATAGTTAAAGGATAGAAGTATTCCAGTCCATGTGGAGACGATATCTGATACTCTAGTATCACTTTACTACTTGCGTCGTGTACACTTGCACTATTTGCGATAGTTCTATTTACACGCAACACCTCTTTCTCTTCTTTGTTGCCTTAGTCGGCTCTGCATTATCGGAGGAATCAAACACCTCCCCGTCAAGGGAATTGGTGGCCTGGGCTATCTCCTCTGCTGCCGTCTTTGCCGCTTGGGCTGCTGTCCTTGTTTACTCCTCATATTTCTTGATGTCTTGCCTTTTATAGTAGGGTCTGAATCTAGATAAGTAGTTGTGAGACGAACTAAATAAAAATAATATAACTGAAAATAAAATATGGTCATAAGCTTATTAAGATCTATTCCTAAAGAAAACGGTAAAGATGTGGAAAAACTAAAATTGTGTTACAGTGGGTTTGTTTCCGATACTTCCTATGGTCTACTCACACCCTTCATCGAGTGACTATTCTTATGGGGAAGTCTTTCTTCCTCACTCCCTTGTAATCCATGTGAATCCTCCACCTCGTTTCTTTTTCTGAAGGCATGAACATGTGATTAGTAAAATTATACCACCATCAAACCATGTACTTACCTTATCTTTGTCCTGATTTGTTATGGTGGAGGATGGCTTTTGCTGCCAAGGCGGTTGTTAAGGCGACCAACTGTCAGGAAATAGTCTGTCATAATGTGGTTCACGCCAAGGAAAAACTTGGCAGATTGAAGGGCTTCATTATCCATAACATTGTGTTCTTCAGGTCCCTCGAACATCTCTATCAGTAGAGATTGTGATGGCTTTAGATCTTCCAGCATCACCTCCTCTTGATATACATATTCCATAGTTGTCGAGATTTCTGCCAAGGCAGGCAGTGCTGCTGAGGCCTCTGTCGTGGCGGGCATAGATACCGAGACTGCTCTTGAGGCGTGTAATGTTGCTAAGGCTTTGGATGTGACATCATCAATTTTTCTGTCGTCCTCACTAGGTGTTATCGCAAAATTGCTCTGTGCAGTTTCCTCAATCCTTGCTAGGAAAATTTCTCGCACAAGCTTATCATGTGTTGGGCAGTGTTCTTCATCCTCTAGTTGTTCCTCACACATCGGAGAACTTTCTTCGTGTATTTCTTCATCCTCTTGCCTTGGGACATCAGTATCCCTATGACTAACTTGTTGGTGATCAATGGTTGCCAAGGCAGAAGTTGTTGGGACATTTTCTTCGTTCATGGCATATGTGGATGTGTTCAATCGATCTGGTGTATCCCATAAGGTTGAATCCCACTGGGCCATCCTTGTATCCATTTTCTGTGAAAGCCTTTGAGTGGATTCAATAAAGGATGTAGTACTAGCCATGAAAACTTGAAGCATGTCCTCCAAGGTTTGTGATTGTTCTTGCGAAGGACTACATTGCCAGGGTATATTTGCCGTTGCGGCAACATAATTTTCATGGTAAAAATTTTTTGAGGTTGTTGATCATACCATGAAAAATTCTACTGCGGCAGGTGCATCTGCTGTCCTAGTTGCTGTTATGGCTTCTCCTACTGTTGGTCCCATATGTCTTCTCCGATAAGTAAAGGTCAATTTCTGAACACATGATTTCCCTCACATAGATTGCAAGAATTTTCCAACATCAGTTCTCGAGTGGTTTCTCTTGATTGCTCTTGAAGCTGACCACCTTGCCCTAGCATGTTTGTTTCTGCAGCAAAATTGTTATGGTAAATTTTTTTTGACAATTTTGATCATACCATGAAAAATTTTGCTGTTGCAGTAGCGGCGTTTGCTGTCTTGTCTGCTGCCACGGGGACAACTGCTGCTCATATTCAAACATCAGCTCTTGTATAGTTTTCCTCGAAAGAGTGCAGAAAACAAAATGAAGTCTCTATTACCAATCCCCGGCAATGGCGCCAAAACCTTGGAGGGCGTGTAAGTGTTCTCTTTTTATGAGCGCAAGTGCACACTCCTGTCAAGTTATAGTATAAAAGATGTCGAATCGCACGAGGATTGGAATAGTTCCATCAAGTGTGTATCTGCACAAGAAATTTAAAAGCACAATTAATTTCAGGTTTGGTTAAAGGAATAAAATAACAAACACAATTAATTAAAGAAGAGGAAATTAAAGTGATAGAATGGGCCAAGTTATTGCTGCTCAGTAGTGTGTTGACTGCATTGTGAAGAAGTAAAGTTATTTCTGCGATGCCTCGATTGTGACCTCAGCGGGTATGGCGGGCGACAACTACGAACCTGTCACGGGGCCGCAGCGGGTCACTGCCCCTGCAACTTTCGCTGTCTCGGCAGGTGGGGAAAAAAAAAGTCATGGCAGCATGTCTGGAAGATATTCCAAGTCTGGCGGGATAGTCGACAGTGATCCTCCCTATTTCTAGGCAAGGATGCTCGAAAGCTAGCGCGACGTAGGAAATATGTAGCAATCTTAGCGTAAACCTAACACAGGCTAGTCAACTCAGTTGGTGATCCCTTTTAGCCGCTGAAACTTGTGAACTTTTAGAACCAAGTTAGTCACACCTCAGCACGTTATGACCGTGTTTAACCCTTTTGTGAAGTTGACACTTTCTTGCCCCCTAAATGGATTCTCTCAACTGACAGTTAGGACTATTTGAAAGAATAAAGTGCATAGATTAAGCAAAGTTGGAATATTTATTGCAAAAATAAACTCACAAACTTTACAACCGTTTCTCACAACTACTTTACAAGAAAAAACCTAAACCCTAGGGAGTTTAGAACATAGCCGACTCCCTCCCTCTCTCTATCTCTCTCTATCTCCATCTATCTGTATGCCCTCATACCCTCACATACATGGGTATATATAGGGCTTGGCCTGAGGTTAAGTCCTCTTTGGAGTAGAAGTCTTCATTGATGATAAAATAGCTTTAACATTTAATGCTTCATTCAATTCTGACTTGAATATGGACTCCTTTGGATGTTTATTTGTTCAACAAGTAAGTATAAGCCACCTTGCTTATCGATCTTCAATTAGCTCTATACATCGCTCCAGACCTCAGAAAAATGCAAGATTGGGCTCAATGGACTCAGAAAAATGTCCTCTATCAAACGAGACCCATCTTGACTATGTGGACGTATTACTGCTTGGGCGGCATTCTGCGGCGGTGGCGTCCTTGGCGGCGACTGGAACTGCTTCAGTACAACTCCTTCTACTCCCTGCTTTCATGTCGTCTCTTCCTCTACAGAGCTACAACACCAGAAATATAAAACTAGACTTAAACAGTACTTTTTTCTATCAAATATAAGATATTCAATAAAAGCGTGGTAAAAGAAGAAATATTGTTATAATGCATGATATGCAACTAATTATGCCTAACTAAGCTTAAGAACATCAATAATAAGGGTAGGAATGTGCATACAATATAGAACTTCTAGACACACTACAGTCAATTTGCACAGATTCTAAATACACGACCAGTAGGAGGTTTAACTAGTGATACTGAGGTCGCTAGAGGAAAAACCCATGAGCAGTGTAAAGCAATCACCATCAGAAGTGGAATATGCTTGCAAGAACCGAAGGGTCAGCAACAAAGGGAAAAGCACCAATGGAGCAACTGACCCAATCTTCAAAGCCCGCCGAGAAGGATGTCGCGGTAGGTCCTAATACTATGGTAAATCATGAAAAATCTTAACTGGCCAAAGATGAGGAAAATTGTAACCACCCAGACCCGCTTATGCATTTCACCTAACTCCGAGTGGTCACAACCTATAATCAAACTTCCTGTAAAATATCTAAGTCAAAATATCAAAACTAATATAGTTTCCCCTACGGGAGATTTACGATCCATACCTTAAAACCTGTTAACGAAGATATATCAATATTATTCTTAGAACGATTACAAAATCTATCAGTATTGCTTTCAAATCCATCTCAAAATAGCAAGTAATAGTTTAGTAACATGTGGTAACAAAATAGGTGATATAAAAGCATAAAGTGTTTAGTTATAAACTAAAGCCAACATCCGACAAAAACCAAAAGATAATTCGTATCAAAATATAGGCATAAGTCACACAAATACAGATAGTTTGGAAGATAAGAACATTACAACGAACTAAATGCTAAATGTGTCGATCCTCCTGTTGTCGGGTCCAAAAGGGTAGCCTATCACAAGTATATGAAAGGGGAGAAGAGGAGGGCATGAGCTAGGGAGCTCAGTGTGTTCCAAAAAGTGCAGATCAAACAAGCCTGAGTACATATCAATCATATCATAAGAACACATAACAATTCAATACAAATGCTCGAGTGCATACAAAGGGTTTACTTGTAACTACCCTCCAACCTTACACCAATATGCAGTCCCCCAGAACTGCATCCATAGAGACTTACCCTAGGCCCGGTGGGCATAGGTGCCACCTAAGGGGCTGCCTTAGGTCCAGAAGTATTTACCCGTGCTAAAGCATCAGAACCTACTCAAGGGGAGACCTTGAGTCCATAAGGATTTACCAGCTGGATCAGGGTTGTACCAACAGAGACTTCATCATATAACCCAACAGTATACCCCATATAACAATTGGTATTCAAAATCCAGATATGAGTAACAGAATACGGATGATAGACATATTCTATTCAGAGTATCAGAAACAGAAAATTCATGCTTTGACAGATAAATGGGCATACCATTGAGCAGAGCAGACATTTTCATCATTCATCATGCAAACAGATTGTACCATCATAGGTCAAGCTAACATATCATACTATCAAATTCATCAGACATCCATACAATACCATCACAGATCAAGCAATCACATACCAAGTATACAGATTGAGCAGACATACATTAGGTAGGCAAAGAATGTCATCATATATCCATTTCATCTCATTTTCTAACGTAGTGATGCAATCTCAATAACAATTGAAATATTAATCAAACATATCATTGTTCATGATTAAACCGTTAGATTGTTTACTAATATGTAATCATTATGCAATCCATTCAATAGAATATAGCACACATGAAACACACCTTAAAAGCTGGTCGGAGATGGGTCTAACGGACACCTGCCTCAGTACACTCGGATATAGGGTCGGATCCTAGATGATGAAAGAGTAACGGTCATAATGTGAAATAAGTGCTAAACTTGTTCTTATACACAGAGTTTAAATTCATATTGATATTCTCTGAAGCGTGAGGGTGAGCGGATCGAGAGGAGCTAGGTTGAGCTGAAGAGTGGCCACACGCGTCTCGAGTACCTTTACACAATTAACACACTATTTTACTCACTTATTCATTTTAATATTATCTGAATTAAATAATTAAGTACATATGCATGGTTTAAGTTTAAGGTCAGATTCAGGAGTCTTCGGGTTGGAATTTCGCAAAACGGGTTTCAAAATCGAACTTAGGACGTCGAAAAATGTTGCGTGTAAATAAGACAATCGCAAATAGTGCAAGTGTACACGACGCAAGTAGTAAAGTGATACTTATAGTATAGGATATCGTCTCCACAGGGACTGGAAATAACTCTATCCCTAGATTTCTGCACAAGAAAAAGAAATAGTTTAAATGATTGTTTGAAGAAATCTTGAGTAATAACTAAAACAAAAGATAAGGTAATTAGGGTGAGAGAATAGGACGGTATTGATTTTCTCAGTAGTACAAGTGTTGCACTTTTCAGAGGAACTTCTGTTGTTATGTCGTCGTTCCTGTTGCGGCAGAGGTCCGTTGATGTCGCGGTAGCGATCAACAACTCCGTACTCAAGTTTGGCAAGAATCCCTGTTATGACTTGTCCTATCTCTAGGTCCAAGTTCTGTTGATGAACACGTCTTGGATGATACCTCTCGACGTGAATCAAAGGTGAACACCAAGGTTGTGAATTCTTTCTTAGCCACTTAACCTTGTACTTATCCCTAAGCAAAGATGGTTTAACCATAAACTATAAAACACATATTTACTCCTTTCGAATGCTTAACTCTCCTGATATCAAGCAAATGGATAACCTCACAATGCTCTCCCGATGCTCTTATGAGATGTTGAAAACCAGAGTAAATAAACTTGAAGTTTTATTAGTTGAACAGAAAAATCCTAAGAACAATACAATCCTTACAACTACTTTACAAGATCAACCCTTGGCCCTTGGGGAAGTTTAGAACTTGATGGAGAGAGAGAAATGACTAGGGTTTGGGGGGAAGATGGTTAGGAGCTAGATATCCTTCCCTAGGTCGAATTACATGCCTTTATATAGGCCTTGGGTCCAAGTTTTCTAATATGGCAAGAATACAAGTTTAAATTAAAGCACAGCTCTATTAAAGGCTAAATCTTCTGAGTAGATGCCTTTAATTCGTCCTCTTTTCTTGCTTTGACTTTCTTCCTTGAACTTTGGGCATGTCCTTCCTTCTACTTCAGGGCTCAGAAAAATATGGGAGTGATTCACGACAGACCGACTTGAAATCCTCTATTTGTCGAGCTCCACTTCACTTTTCCACCTCACTGTCTCACTGTCGTCATTGCTGCCACGACAGGTGTCACGACAGACAATGCTCTTTGTCCTTCAATTCTAGCTTCGGAACTCGCCTCTGCTCCTTTGCTGCCCTGGGTTTCTGCCGCAGTAGATACCTGCAAAAGTGACCAATTTTAGCTGCATCTGTGCAATTTTATCTAATTGTGATGTGTATGCAAAAATCTATCCTAAATGCAATAAATCATGCTTGAGTGCAGCAAAAATATGGGTAAATGAGGGGTAAAATATAGAACTTTTATGCACTCAACACACCCCCAAACTCAAGTTGATGCTTGTCCTCAAGCAGATGCAACTTAACTAAGAATAAAAACTTTTTGGCTTTGCTTAATTCAGTGAACTACCATTACCTACAACCATTTCTCTATCAAGAGCAATACATTTTCAATTGTTTATGGATTCATCCGGAACAATGCTATAATTCTTGTGCAAGTGTGTGCAGGTTTTGTGAACAAATATGTGCTTAGACTCTTTTAGCAACTAGAATAGTTATGCTACTCACTTGATTTTTATGCCAAACTAATTTTTTTCTTGGAGGCAATTCTTAGGCTCCTTTAGTTTTTTCGAATTTAGACTCAAGTTCTTCTTATATTGTTTTTACTAGAGCCTGTGTTGGGCACCTCTAGTTATCTTCCTAGAGCCGGTGTTAGGCATCTCTAGGGGCAACTGAGTCCAAGTTTTTCTTTTCTGATATTCTTTTCCTAGAGCCAGTGTTAGGCACCTCTAGGGGAAACTCAAATGATTAAGCTTTTCTACTCTAGTTTACTAACAGAAGTCTAGACAACATATAAGTCACAAAAGTTTTTTTGGAGTTCGGAACTATAGCAAGGCTCTAAATAATTCCTAAAACATTCTAAAGGCACTGCCACGACAGAGATTGTCGCGGCAGGTAAGTGCAGTTCAAAGACTTAAGCCAAATTTTTTTAAAATAAAAATAACTAAGATGAGACACAAATTAAAGACACAAATTAAAAAGTTCATTAAATAACAGAGGACTGCCTACCCCAAACTCAAGGGTTGCATTGTTCTCAATGCATGATAACAAAATAAATACAAGAAAACATCACAAATAGATAAAATAAACAACATAAACAACAAGCATAATAGAAAAGCACTTAAGTTAATGAGCTATCGTCGCTACTGCTATTGATGCGGAGCTGCAGGCGGGCAGTTACCTTGATGGCAGAGGCTGGCTTGGAGCTAGGAGATGTTGATGCTACTTTGTTTTTGGCTTCTCGAGGTGGATGGACTCGGGTAGGTGAGATCTTTGGGCCTTGTCCAGGACCTCGAGTTCGTCATCACTGCTGCTGCTGCTGCAGTCTGATCTGTCGTGGCAGGGTCCCTCAATAGTTTCATTCGGCCTCTTATTCATCATGGGAGGGAAGTCTTTGGCTAGTTCCCGGACGACAGATGGCTCCGAGTCAGAATCATCCTGTCATACGGGGGAGGAGGAGAACCCTTCGAAGTACTTTAGATCGACCTCTGGTAGTGGTTCCTTCCGTTTTTCTCCTTGTGGAGTGGCAGATTGTATTTCGCCATCTTCAGTCGTGGCAGGTGGTGTAGTGGAGGCAGAAATGGGCGTTCTGGGGCTAGCAGCAGGTGTGGGGGTGGCAAAAAGAGTTTCTGGGAAAGAGGGAAACTGCACGTTGGGAAAATTTAAATCAACCTTAATGAAATTTACCGCGGCAGTAGTGAAATCCCTTATAAATCCCATGAAGCCCAACTATCGTTCCTCCATCTTCTTCAGCATGTGCAAAATTTGGTTGGAGGTGTCTGTCAGCTGTGCGGCCGTGGTCTGCTCAGGTTCTACCATGACAGGTTCAGTGGATTCAGGTTCAACTGTTAGTTCTATCGCGGCAGTGGGGTCCATATATGCCAGGGGAGTAGCAGGCTTCAGCTCCATCAAACTGTATATGTTTTGTTGCGTCCATCCCTTGCCTTGGACTCTGACATCGTCATCGATTTTCAGCACTTTATTGGCCCGAGAGAGAGAGGTGATAAGGTAGGGGAAGAAAAGGGGGCCCATTGGTCTGAGTGCACACTCAAAATGCCTTCGAGGATATATCTGCCAACGTTAATCTGCCTCTCGTTGATGATTGAGTGCACAAGGCCGAGTCTCTGTCGGTCCACCGTGGTGTTGTGCGATGTTGGCATGAAGCATTTCTTTACAAAATGGTTCCAATATTTTGCTGTCAGTGTGAGCTGGGTCCTTCGCACTGTCCATCTGTGCTTGGGATCATCGTTCCATTGAGTACCTTCTTCCGTTAGATCTCCCATGATACCATCGTAGTCTACCAGTGATAGACTGTTGACAAACCTCCTATGTGCATCTTCCTTCTTGCTCACATAAATGTCATACAGTGTGTTGATGTAGGTTGGTTCAAGGGAGATTTCCTTACCCCTGACTGTCACTATCGTGGAATCTTTGGAGGGGATGGTAGCATAGAATTCTCGGACCAAAGTGACGTTTATCTCCTCTGGTTGGACGACGAACATCTGCCAGTTGAGGGCAATAATCTTCTTGGAGATAAACTGTTGACTGTGGAAAAGTTCTATATTTTACCCCCTATTTAACCCATAATTTTGCTGCATTCAAGCATAATTCATTGCATTTAGGACAAATTTCATTCATACATCACAATTATATTAAATGGCACAGTTTCTACTGAAATTGGTTGCTTTTGCAGGTAGCTGCTGTAGCAGATGAAGGGCAGTGGAGAAGCAGGCTGGAAAACTGGACTGCAGCTGAGAAGAAGGATGCTACCATGGCCGCTGCCGTGGCAGCCAAGGACGACAGCAATGGTGAAGGGAAGATTTGAAGTGGACCTTGACAAAAAAGAGGAAATTAAGCCGGTCTGTCGTGACACACTCTTATGTTTTTCTGAGCCTTAGATCAGAATGAAGGCCAAGCCCAAAGTTCAAGGAAGAAAGTCCAAGCAAGAAGGAAGGACGAATTGAAGACATATATTCTGAAGATTTAGTCTTTACTAGAATTGTACTTTAATTTAAACTTGTATTCTTGCCATATTAGAAAACTTGAACCCAAGGCTTATATAAAGGCATGTAATTCGACCTAAGGAAGGATATCTAATCTCTAGCCGTCTTCCCATAAACCTTTTCCGTTTTCCCCTTCACATCATGTTCTAAACTTCCCCTAGGGCTAAGGGTTGATTCTGTAAAGTAGTTGCAAGGATTGCATTGTTTTAGGATTTTCTTCTGTTCAATAAAATAGACTTCAAGTTTGCTTATTCTGGTGTTCAAACATCTTGCAAGAGTATCAGGAGAGCATTGTGAGATTACACATTTACTTAATATCGGGAGAGTTAAGTATACGAAAGGAATAAGTACGAGTTCTTCAGTTTATGGTTGAACTATCTCGGACCTATGAATAGGACGAGATTAAGTGGCTAAGGAAGAATTCAACTTCATCGGTGTTCATCCTTCGATTCACACCGGGAGGTATCATCAAAGACATGTTCATCGACAGACTTGGACCTAGGGATAGGCCAAGGCACATCAGGGATTCTTGCCAAGCTTGAAGTATAGAGTTGTGTGATAGCTGCCGCGACAAACAACAGACCGCTGCAGCGACAGGTGCTGCCGCGACAGGCGCAACTACAGAATAGAGATTCCTAGACATTGCAACACCTACACTACTGAGAAAATCAATACCGACCCATTCTCTCTATCCTAATTTCTTTACTCTTTTATTTTCAGTATTTTTTATTATCTCGTGACAAACAATTAAAATATTTCTTTTCTCTCTTGTGCAGCAATCTAAGGTTAAAGCTATTAGCCCAGTCCCTGTGGAGACGATATCCAATACTTACGTATCACTTTACTACTTGCGTCGTGTACACTTGCACTACATTGAGATAGAAACTTTTACACGCAACAAGTTTTTGGCGCCGTTGCCGGGGATTGGCAGCATATCTTTTCCCTATTTTTACTACACTTCTTTAATTTTTCTGTTTTGTTTTACTTGGATTGTTCAACTTATGCTTTTCACAAGGTTTTTTGTTTATGCGCAGATCGAAACGAGGAGAGGAACCTGAGTATCCACTAGACCCTGAAATCGAACGCTCGTACAATCTTAGGAACCGACTTCGCCTCGTGTTAACCAGAAACAAATACCTTGAAGAACAGTTAGAGGCCATGAACAACCAAGGGAATCCCCAAGATCCTAACGATCCTGTCGGGGATGAAGAAAACGGACGACCCGTTATTCCTGCTGCCGGAGCCGCACGCCGATCATGTCGAGACTACATGATCAACGATCATGTGGAACTAGAGACCACCCTGCCAGACATAGAAGTTGAAAATTTCGAGCTGAAACCTGTCATGTTCAGCATGATTAATAACGCTGGCCAATTTAGTGGTGCTGCTACAGAGGATTCTAGGGAACATCTGAAAATGTTCCAGGAAATCTGTGGTTCGTTTAGACTACCAGGAGTAAATCCGGAGATACTGAGGCTTCGGTTATTTCCTCATTCATTGAGGGACATGGCAAAAACTTGGTGGAATAAACTAACGCCGGGTTCAGTACGAACTTCGACATATTTAACTCATGAATTTTGTCTCGTTTTAATACTTTACATTTATCTGAGCGATTACGTAACGAAATTTCTACTTTTCAACAGGAAGATGACGAGCCAATGTACGAGGCATGAGACATATTTACCACTCTACTAAGGAACTGCCCGATGCATGGATTCCCTGTTTGGAACCAGGTAATTAAGTTTTATAATGCTGCCAACTTACTTATTCGTATGAGAATTGATTCAACGGCGAATGGATTGATGTTGGACAAAGATCCAGATGAAGCAATGGTAGTATTGCAAAACCTGGCAAAGAACGAGGAACAATTTCCTACAACAAGAAGAAGGGGTAAACGAGTACTAGCTGTGAAAGACTATGAGGCCGACGACTCCCTGAAAATACAGGTGGTATATCTCACAGAGGCAGTGGAAAAGCTATAGAAAAAACATTCAAAACTTGTCTACTCTGCTGAAGAGGTATGCGAAACTTGTGATGGGAATCACAATTCGGAAGATTGTCCGCTACAGTTAGAGGAAGGGATGTACGTTGGAAACTACAACAAAGAGAACTACAATTCCAACAACTACAATCCAAACTAGAGAAAGGATCCCAAGTTCTCTTGGAGCAACCCTAACAATGCCCTAAATTCTCAAGCACAAAATACTCAAAATCAGGGAGGGACCTAGATTACTGACTCGGCAGCAACCGCAGCAGCAGCCGCAACAGCCACCAGCTGCCACGACTAGTATACTGGAACAGACCTTGGCTACATTTATGTCTCAAACAGGAACTTACATTGAGAACATGAATCACTTCGTCAAGAAAACAGAGTCTTTCATGGATAAAACAGAGATGCGGATGACTAATATTGAAGCTACTCTGAAATCACTGGAGACACAGATGAGTCAGGTTTCCCAGCATATTAAACAAAGGCAGAATGGGGGATTCCCTAGAGATACTGAAAACGCTAGACAACCAACACATGAGCAATGCAAAGCCATCACAACAAAAAGTGGGAAGAAATTACCAGGGCCAGAGAAGGAAGCTGAATCAGTTAAGGAACTAGCCCTGGAATCGGCTGCCGAGAACGCTGCCCCGACAGACAACAAACAATCTGCTGCCGATGAACCTGTCATGACAGCAGAAGGGACAGAGTAGAAGGATGAAGAACCTAAGCCTCCTCAGATCCGAATGCAGTGGGAAGGACGTATTGCAGATTATTGTCCTCCACCTCCTTTCCCTCAGCGGTTACAGAAATTGAAACAGGAATCCCAGCTCAAGAAAATCTATGATATCTTTAAGCAGGTTGACATCAATATTCCGCTATTAGATGCTATCAAGGAGATGCCTGGTTATGCCAAATTTCTCAAGGATGTCATGTCAAAGAAATCCAGACTTGGGGAATTTGAGACGGTTAAAATGACAGAGGGATACATGACTATTCTACACAAGCATCCACCCCAGAAAAAGAAGGATCCTGGGAGTTTCTTAATACCGTGCATAATCGGAGTTAAATTCGTGGGTAAGGCACTTTTTGATCTAGGTGCTAGTATTAATTTAATGCCCAAATCTGTGTTTCAGAAGTTAGGCATTGGAAAAGCACGACCCACAACAGACGTACTGCAGCTGGCAGACCGCTCTTACGTACATTCAGAAGGGAAAATTGAAGACATTCTGGTAAGAGTGGATAAATATATTTTTCCTATTGACTTTCTTGTCTTAGATTGTGAAGCAGATGAGAATGCACCAATCATCCTGGGGTGACCCTTCTTAGCCACAGGAAGATCACTGATTGATGTAGAAAAGGGAGAACTCACGATGAGAGTAAATGATCAAGAGATCAAGCTGAATGTTCTTCAAGCAAAAAAAACACGCTGATGCAGAAGAAGAATGCAAGGCTATCACTGAAGTTATCCTTGACCAACCCTGCATCAGGTCGGACTGCCATGACATCAAATTTGGCCACTGCCCCAGCAGCCATCTAGAGGACTGTCACGGCAGCGACGACGACAACAGCACCTCAAAATCTGATATATCTGATATTGAAGATTAAGAGGAGGTAAACTGGATAGGCAATCGTCCAAGTAAGTTATTCGAGCTCTTAAACTATACCTCGAATGAACATATAGTCCAAAAGCCATCAACTGTAGAGCCACATGTTCTAGATCTTAAGCCCCTGCCAGAGCAGCTCAAATATGTTTTCCTTGGATTAAATGATACGTTGCCCGTAATCATCTCTTCCAAGTTGATGCAAGAATAGGAACAACAGCTAATAGGGATGCTGCAGCAGCACAAAAAGGCTATTGGATGGACGATCACTGATATCCAAGGCATCAGCCCGGCACTATGCATGCATAAAATCCTCTTAGAGGATGATCACAAGCTGACCATTGATGCCCAGAGACGTCTAAACAATGCTATGCGAGAGGTGGTTCGTAAGGAGATCATCAAATGGCTAGATGCTGGAATAATTTATGCCATCTCAGATAGCAAGTGGGTGAGCCCGGTGCAATGCGTTCCTAAGAAAGGAGGCATAACCGTGGTAACCAACGAAGAAAACGAGTTAATCCCAACCAGGACTGTGACCGGTTGGAGGGTTTGTATGGACTACTGGAAGCTTAACAAAGCTACCCGGAAGGACCACTTTCCCTTGCCTTTTATTGATCAAATGCTTGATGGATACTCAGGTTATAACCAAATAACCATCGCACCGGAGGATCAAGAGAAGACGACGTTCACTTGCCCATACGGTACTTACGCTTTTCGGAGGATGCCATTTGAACTTTTTAATGCACCAGCAACCTTTCAGAGGTGTATGATTGTAATATTCTCCGACATGGTGGAGGACTTCCTAGAGATATTCATGGATGATTTCTCTATCTTTGGAGACAATTTTGAAAGCTGCCTAGGCAACTTACAGAAAGTGCTCGAGAGATGCGAGAAAGCAAACTTGGTATTGAACTGGGAGAAATGTCACTTCATGGTGGATGAAGGGATAGTACTAGGCCATAAAGTATGCTGCCGCGACATAGAAGTCGACAGAGCTAAGATCGAGGTAATTGAAAAGCTGCCGCCACCCACCACAGTCAAGGGAATCAGGAGTTTCTTAGGGCATGCTGGGTTTTATCGGAGGTTTATCGCAAACTTCTCAAACATCACCAAGCCTTTGTGCCACCTTCTGGAGCAGAACCGTCCCTTCGTCTTTAACACTAAATGTACTGAGGCATTCAAGGTTCTGAAAGAAAATCTGGTAACATCCCCGATAGTATAGACACCAGATTGGAAACTACCATTTGAGATCATGTATGATGCTAGTGACTATGTTGTTGGGGCAGCACTTGGGCAGAGGAAGGACACGCTTTTTCATGTTATATACTATGCCAGGAAAACACTGAACGACGCCCAAGTAAACTACACCACAACAGAGAAGGAACTGCTAGCTGTGGTGTTCTCAATTGACAAGTTTCGTTCATACATACTTGGAACGAAGGTCATAGTCAACACAAACCACTCTGTATTAAAGTATCTGTTCGCCAAAAAGGATGCAAAGCCTAGACTGATACGTTGGATTCTGCTACTGGAAGAGTTCGACCTTGAGATCAAGGACAAAAAGGGGACGAAAAACCAAGTTGTAGATCACTTGTCAAGATTAGAGAAGGGAAAGAGTCTCCCAAAAGACGAGACACACATACTGGAGACCTTCCCGGACGAGTAGCTATTCGCTGCCACAAGCACTACCGCGACAACCATGGCAGTAGGTAAGTTTTCTGAAATCCCCTGGTATGCTGATTTCTTTAATTATTTAGTTAGCGGAATAACTCCTCCTGACCTTAACTATCAAGCTAGGAAGAGGTTCCAAAATGATGTTAAGCATTATTATTGGGACGAACCTCTTCTTTTCAAATATTGTGCAGATCAAGTTATCAGGAGATGCGTACCATAGGATGAACATGAAGTTGTGCTTCATCATTGACATGCTTCACAATATGGAAGACACTTAGGTGGTAACAAAACTGCTGCCAAAGTTTTGTAGTCTGGATTTTATTGGCCGTCACTGTTCAAGGATGCACATACATTCTAAAAAAACTGTGACAAATGTCAACGAACTGGAAATATCTCAAGAAGACATGAGATGCCACTGCAAAACATTCTTGAAGTCGAGATCTTCAACGTTTGGGGGATTGATTTTATGGGACCATTCTCAGCTTCATGTGGGAACTTATATATCCTCCTAGTAGTGGACTATGTGTCCAAATGGGTTGAAGCAATCGCTACTCAGAAAAATGATGCCAAGACGGTTTAGAGGTTTTTGCATAAAACATATTTTCTAGATTTGGCATCCCCAAGGCGATCATCAGTGATGAAAGGAGGCATTTTGAAAATAGGGTTATAGCTGCTGCCTTAAAAAAGTATGGTGTCAAACATCGGATCGCAACAGCGTACCACCCTCAGACCAATGGACAGGCTGAAATATCCAACAGAGAGGTTAAGGACATTCTTGAAAAGATGGTTAAGCCAACTCGGAAGGACTGGTCTCTACACCTCAATGATGCATTATGGGCCTACAGAACAACATTCAAAACTCCATTGGGAATGTCACCCTACCGGCTGATTTATGGGAAAACATGCCATCTACCTGTTGAGATTGAGCAAAGAGCATACTGGGCCATCAAGGCTGTGAATATGGACATGGAAAAGGCAAGACAGAAAAGACTGCTTGATTTGAATGAGATAGAAGAAATTCGAGAAATTGCCTATGACAACGCAAGGATTTACAAAGACAAGACAAAGAAGTGGCATGACAAGAAGCTGCTACCACGACAGTTCTGCCCAGGGCAGCTTGTGTTGTTATTCAACTCTAGGTTGAAACTCTTCCCAGGGAAGCTGAAATCTAGGTGGTCCGGCCCATTCCAAGTGGTGCAAGTTTTTCCTCATGGTGTCATCACAATCAGATCTTTAAAAGACGGACACCAATTTAAAGTCAACGGACAAAGATTGAAGCATTATCAGGGGACTGAAGCCCCAAGAATGCAGGAAGTGGTTACTTTAGTAGATGCCCTTCTTGGCATCCCTAATTTAACCTAATTTTATTTTTATTAATATTTATTATTTATTTATATATATTAGCTAATTAGAATTATTTTATTTTTAGGAACTAAGTTTTTATTTTTATTATTTTTAGGACATAAAGGAGACAAGGAGAAGAGGAGAAGTGAATTCAGCCCACCATCTTTCCATCAGCCCCAAAAGCCCAAACTAGGAGCCTACCGTTACAGCTGTCGCGACAGACGCATAAAATCCAGCCTGTCAACATGATGTCGCGACAGACACGCAAACGCGTAATAGAAGCGCAGCAGACACAGAAACACGTAATAGACGCGTCAGAAACCACGTAACAGCTGGCCTCGTTATTCGCACCTACCGTTACAGCTCCAACGGGCAGCAAACTCCTCATCTATATAAACCCCGTTTACTATTCATTTTTCACTCACTCTTACTCTATCTACTTGTTTCCTCTCTAGAATTTTATTTGCTTTCATTTTTCTCTTCCACAGACCCTTGCAATATGAGTACAGAAACACCCGTCGTAGCGCTGCCTCAGGATCTGCCCCAGCAGCAGCCACTCCCAGCTCCTTCCAGGCCAGAGACATGTGGGAGGAGAAAGGCTTCATTTACAGTGCCAGAACGGAGAATCTCGGGCTACAACAATTCATAGCCTGCAAGATCAGAGCCCTGCAGTGGCAGATGTTTGCCGAGCAGCCGGAGGAAATAAACTTCATTTTAGTCTGAGAATTTTATGCTGCCATCGACAGCAGGGAGGCGACAACAGTGGCGGTTCGAGGAAAGGAGGTACCTTTTGAGCCCGAATACATCAACACCCTCTATGGGTTCTATGTTGGGAGAAAGGAAGACGGCCACCAGAGATTTGTGGAAAGCTTGGAGCCGACAGATTATGACGCTGTTATGGAAGAACTCACCGACGAAAGAACCGAGTGGAATATCGATCCTAAACATCCAAGGATGGTAAAACGAGTTCAACTCACTCCGAAAGCCAAGCTTTGGAACACATTCATAGGGAAGAGGATTATGCCCTCCTCGCACAACACAACGGTAGACCAACAAAGGTTAGCCCTCATCCATTCAATTCTAAATGAGAGGCCTATTAACGTTGGTAGATACACTCGGGAGGGAATTCTGGATTGCACGTACCGGCCATCGGGACCACTCGTCTTCCCATACCTCGTACCTTCCCTCTGCCGTGGCCACAACGTACCTGAAGCTGCAGAGGATTTGAGAGTCTGAGGGAAAGGATGGACATAAAGGAACATCCTCAGCTTGATGGAGCTAAAAGCTGCCACGCCCTTGTCGTCCTTCGACCCCACTGCCGCGACAGGTGAGCCGACAGAGGCCAATCAGACAGAGCCTGCTGCCACCGAAAACAGGCAGCCCACTGCAGCAACTCCCCCAACAGACTCCTCGACACAGATCCTTGTTGCCCTGCAGAAAATGGAAGAATGGCAGCTGGGCCTCATGAGCTTCATCCGGGACTTCACCACAGCAACGATATATTTCATTAAAACCAATCTTAATTTTCCTGATGTACTGTTTCCTGCCTTCCCCGACCATTATTTTGCTGCCCCCACACCTGCCTATACCCTACCCCTGCTACCACACCAAGAACACCATCTGCCGCGTCCACCTCAACCACAGCCACAACGGCTGCAGCCGCACAGCCGAAACATCTGCCAGATGAGCAAAGAGAAAAGAGCCCATGTCTGACCTTGACATGTATATAGCTGACTTCTCCTCCTCCGAAATTTGGGGGGGCATTTGATGACGAGCCCTCTGTCAAGAGGAACTTGTCCAAGGAGTTCACCCCGGTGAAACGACAGAAACCAAGCTCCGGAGTCGAACCATCAGACTAGGGAAAATCTGCCAGGAGTAGCAGCAGCAGCTCCGAGGAGGTTCAGGTATTGGAGAAACCACCCCATATCTCCCCCACACGCATCCAACCTCTAAGGGAAGCCAAAAACAAGAACACCTCTGCCTCTCCCATCCATCTGCCGGCACCGACAAGGAAAGTCACTGCCCGCCGGCAGATTCGAATCAGCAGCAGAGGCGACGACAACGCTTGAAAATTTAAGTTGCTTTTCTTATATTTGCTGTCTGCCATTTTGTTATATTTGTGATGTTGTTTTTTATTTATTTCTTTTTCTTTTTCATTATGTCATTTGCATTGAGGGCAATGCAACCCTTGAGTTTGGGGGTGGCATCCCTCCATTAATGAAGTGTCTTTAAGTTTAAAAATTGTGTCTATTATTTAGTTTATTTTTGCTTAAAAAATGAAAAAAAATGGCTTAAGTCTTTAACTTCACTTACCTTCCACGACATATGCTGTCGTGAGAGTGCCTTTAGGAAATTTTAGGATCTGTTTAGAGCCTTGTTATGATTCTACCCTGTAAAACACTCTTTGTGACACTTATGTTTTTTAGATTACTTTAGTACACTGGAATAGGAATGTTTATTCGCTTGAACTTGCCCCTAGAGGTGCCTATCACTGGCTCTAGGAATATAAGAAAGAAAGAAAAAAATCTTCAGACTCAATAGCTTGCAAAACTGCCTTGCACTTATTTTAGGAGATTTCTTTTTGAGCTAAGTTAGAAAAAACTAAAGGAGCCTAAGAATTGACTCCATAAAAGATACAGTTAAATAAAGAGTCAGAAAAAAAAACTAAAGGAGCCTAAGAATTGCCTCTAGAAAAAATTGAAATGACATAACCTCAAGTTCGTAGACATAACTATTCTGGTATACTAAGGTAGTCTAGATGCATAAGTGTTCACAAAACCCACACACATCACAAGAATTATAGCATGGTTCCGAATAAATCCAGAAATGTCCGACAAGGTACTACTCTTGATAGACTACAAGTGGTAGGTAATGTAGAGTTCACTAATTTAAGCCAAAGAAAAAAAATTAGTATTATTAAGTTAGGTCTTAATTTCTTGATGGCAAGAAAAAACTTGAGTTTGGGGGTGTGTTGAGTGTGTAAAAGTTCAATATTTTACCCCCTATTTAACCCATATTTTGTTGCATCCAAGCATAATTCATTGCATTTAGGACATATTTCATTCATACATCACAGTTATATTAAATGACACAGTTTTTACTGAAATTGGTTTCTTTTGCATGTAGCTGCTGTAGCAGATGAAGGGCAGTGGAGAAGCAGAGCTGGAACACTGGACTACAGTTGAGAAGAAGGATGTTGCCACGGCCGCTGCCGTGGCAGCCAAGGACGACAACAATGGTGAAGGGAATATTTGAAGTGGACCTCGACAGAAAGAGGAAATTAAGCCGGCCTGTCGTGATGCACTCTTATGTTTTTCTGAGCCCTAGATCAGAATGAAGGCCAAGCCCAACGTTCAAGGAAGAAACAACATCGGTGTTTATCCTTCGATTCACGCCGGGAGGTATCATCAAATACGTGTTCATCGACAGACTTGGACCTAGGGATAGGCCAAGGAACATCAGGGATTCTTGCCAAGCTTGAAGTACAGAGTTGTGTGATCGATGCAACGACAAACAACAGACCGCTTCCGCGATAGTTGCTGCCGCGATAAGCGCAATGACAGAACAAAGATTCCTAGACTTTGCAACATCTACACTACTGAGCAAATCAATACCGGCTCATTCTCTCTATCTTGATTCCTTTACTCTTTTATTTTCAGTATTCTTTATTATCTCGTGACAAACAATTAAACTATTTATTTTCTCTCTTGTGCAACAATCTAAGGTTAAAGCTATTAGCCCAGTCCCTGTGGAGACGATATCCGATACTTACGTATCATTTTACTACTTGCGTCGTGTACACTTGCACTACATTGCGATAAATACTTTTACACGCAACATAAACCCTTCGAGCCCTACATCTCTCGTCTTTTGGGTGTAGGTGAAACCTCTCTCTTCCCACATCTCTCGTTTCTGGAACGAGCCATAGTATCTCTTCTCCGAGTCTGCCGATGTGAGCCGTCTAGGGATTCTGCTATGGCTAGGTGTAGATACTACCGTGGCTGAGGTGGAGGCAGCAATCTTTCGGGTTGATCGAGTAGTCATTGCAAGGAAACTATGGAAAAATAAAGAAAATTTCTGAGAGCTAAAATTCTGGAGAGCAAGGTAAGAGAATGAGAATGAGGTGAAAATGAAATGGAAGTAAAGGTTTATATAGAACATGATTTTCTGCTCGTTGGAATTGTAACGGCTGGCATGAATAACTGAGCCAGTTGTCACGCGGTTTCCTGACGTATCTGTCACGTGTTCTGTGTCTGATGCGCGTCTGTTACGCATTTTCGTGTCTATCGTGACAGCTCTGTGACAGGCTGTATTTCCCGCGTCTACCGCGACAGCTGGTAACAGGCTGTCACAACAGCTTTGTTTGTTTGGGCTTTATGGCCTGTGGTGAATGTGGTGGGCTGGTTCATTCCTCCTCTTTGCTTTGCTTCCTTTATTTACTTGAAAACTAAAATAATCAATAAATGAAAATCTTATTTCCTAAAAATAAATAAATAAATAAACTAAAGAAAATAAAATAAAATAGAACTAAGTTAAATTAGGGATGCCTTGAGGGGCATCTCATAAAGTAACTACTTCCTGCATTCTTGGGGCTTCAATCCCTTGATAATGCTTTAGCCTTTGTCCATTGACTTTGAATTGGTGCCCATCCTTGATTGATCTGATTGTAATGACACCATGGGGAAAAACTTGGACTACTTGGAAAGGGCCAGACAACCTAGATTTAAGCTTCCCTGGAAAGAGCTTCAACCTAGAGTTAAACAATAACACATGCTGCCCTGGGCAGAACTGTCGTGGCAGTAGTTTTCTGTCGTGCCACTTCTTTGTTTTGTCCTTGTAGATCTTGGTGTTGCCGTAGGCCATGGCTCGAATTTCTTCAATTTCATTCAAGTCCAGTAGCCTTTTTTCCCCTTATTATCCCAGTCCATGTTAACTATCTTGATAGCCCAATATGCCTTATGTTCTATCTCGACAGGTAAATGACAAGTTTTTCTGTAGATGAGGCGGTAGGGTGACATTCCCAATGGCGTTTTAAATGAAGTCCTGTAGGCCCAAAGTGCATCATTTAGGTGAAGATACCAGTCCTTTCGAGTTGGTTTTACCATCTTCTCTAGGATGTTCTTCACTTCTCTATTTGAGATTTTGGCCTACCTATTGGTTTGAGGGTGATATGTTGTTGCAATTCGGTGCTTTACTCCGTATTCCTTTAGTGCACTAGCAATTACCCTATTGTCAAAGTGCCTACCCTCATCGCTAATGATTTCCCTTGGGATGCCGAACCTTGAGAATATGTGCTTGTGGAGAAATCTTTGCACGGTCTTGGCATCGTTCTTTTGAGTGGCGATAGCTTCTACCCATTTAGACACATAGTCTGCTGCCAGCATGATGCATAGATTCCCACAAGAGGCTGAGAATGGTCTCATGAAGTCGATTCCCCAAACATCAAAGATTTCGACATCAAGAATTTCCACAGTGGCATCTCATGCTTTCTAGATATATTTCCAGTCCTTTGGCATTTATCACAACTTTTGTAAAAAGCTTGTGCATCCTTGAACATTGTAGGCCAATAGAAACCAGATTGCAGAACCTTGGCAGTAGTTTTATTTCCTCCCAAGTGTCCTCCATAAGGAGCAGCATGGCAGTGATGAAGCACTTCTTTCTGTTCCTTATGTGGTATGCATCTCCAGATGATCTGATCTGCACAATGCTTAAAGAGAAAAAGGTTTGTCCCAATAATAATGTTTTGCATCATTTTGGAACCTCTTCCTAGCTTGATAATTAAGCTCGGGAGGTAATAACCCACTTACAATGTAATTGACAATATCAACATACCAAAGGGTTTCAAAAAGCTTACTTGCCGCCATGGTTGTCGCGGCAGTGCTGGTGGCAGCGAACAACTGCTCATCTGGGAAGGTTTCCAATATGTTGGTCTTTTCTTTCTCTTGATTCCTTCCCATATCAGTCTTGACAAGTGATCTACTACTTGGTTTTCTGTCCCCTTTTTGTCCTTGATGTCAATGTCAAATTCTTGTAGCAGCAGAATCCAACATATAAATCTTGGTTTGGCATCCTTCTTGGTGAACAAATATTTGAGTGATGAGTGATCTGTATGGACCACCACTTTTGTTCCAAGTATATATGGTCGGAACTTGTCAATTGCAAACACCACTGCGAGTAACTCCTTCTCTGTTGTGGTGTAATTTATCTGGGCATCATTTAGAGTTTTGATGGCATAGTAGATCACATGGAAGAGTTTCTCCTTCCTCTGCCCTAGTGCTACCCCGACAGCATAATCACTGGCATGCCACATTATCTCGAATGGTAAGCTCCAGTCGGGTGGGCACTATTGGAGCTATTACCAGCTTTTCCTTTAGTATCCTGAATGCTTCAGTACATTCAGTGTTAAAGTCAAAGGCACAATTCTGTTCCAACATGAGACACATGGGTTTAGTAATTTTCGAGAAATTGGCAATGAATCTTTGATAAAACCATGCATTCCTAAGAAACTTCTTATTCCTTTTATTGTGGTGGGTGGCAGTAGTTTTTCAATAACTTCGATTTTAGCTCTGTCTACCTCTATGTCGTGGTAGCTAATCTTGTGTCCCAACACTATGCCCTCGTCCACCATAAAGTGGCATTTTCCCAGTTTAAAACAAGGTTTGCCTCTTCACATCTTTCGAGCACCTTCTGTAAATTGCCTAAGCAACCGTCGAAACTGTCTCCAAAGACGGAAAAGTCATCCATGAAGATCTCTAGGAAATCCTCCACCATGTCGGAGAATATTGCCATCATGCACTGTTGAAAGGTTGTTGGTGCATTGCAAAGTCCAAATGGCATTCTTTGAAAGGTGTATGTGTCGTACGGGCATATGAAAATTGTTTTCTCTTGGTCCTCCGGTGCGATTGTGATTCTGTTATAACCTGAGTAACCATCAAGAAAACAATAGTAAGGCTTCCCCGCTAATCTATCTAACATTTGATCTATAAAGGGTAAGGGGAAATGGTCCTTTCGGGTAGCTTTATTAAGCTTCTGCTAGTCCATACAAACCCTTCCAACCGGTCACAGTCCTGGCTGGGATTAGTTTGTTGTCCTTGTTTGTTAGCACGGTTATGCCTCCCTTTTTGGGTACACATTGCACCGGGCTCACCCACTTGCTATCCGAGATGGCGTATATTATTCCATCATCAAGCCACTTGATGATTTCTTTTCGTACCACCTCTCGCATAGCTTCATTCAATCATCTTTGAGCATCAATTGTCGGCTTATGATCATCCTCCAAGAGGATCTCATGCATGCACAATGCCAGACTAATGCCTTGGATATCAGCAATGGTCCATCCAATTTCCTTCTTATGATCAGATGTTGTTCCTGTTCCTGCATCAACTTAAAAGAGATGATTACGAGAAACGTATCATTTAAACCAAGAAAAACGTATTTAAGTAGCCCTGGCATGAGTTTAAGGTCTAAAACATGTGGTTGCTCAATGGAAGGCTTTTGGATTACATGTTCATTCGAGGTATAATTCAAAGGCTCGAAGAACTTACCTGGACGTATGCCTAAACAATTTACCTCCTCAGGACCTTCAGTATCGGATACATCTGTGTCTGATGGGTCACTGTCATCGATAATGTCGTGACAGTCTTCAAGGTGACTACGGTGGCAGTGACCAAATTTCCTGTCGTGACAGTTCGTTCTGATGCAGGGTTGGTCTAGGACTACTTCTGAAATTGCCTTGCATTCTTCCTCTGCATCAGCTTGTTTCATTGCTTGGAGAACATTGAGGTTTATTTGTTGGTCATTGACTCTCATAGTCAGTTCTCCTTTCTCAACGCCGATCACTGTTCTGCCTGTGGCTAGGAAGGGTCGCCTCAAGATGATCGGTGCATTTTCATCTACTTCACAGTCTAAAACAAGAAAGTCAATAGGAAAAATAAACTTATCCACTCTTACCAAGATAACTTCGATCTTTCCTTCCTGTTGTACGTAAGAGCGGTCTGCCAGTTGCAGCATGACTGTCATGGGCCTTGCTTGTCCAATACCTAGTTTCTGAAATACAGATTTGGGCATTAGATTAATGCTAGCGTCGAGATCAAAAAGTGCCTTACCCACAAACTTGTCACCAATTATGCATGGTATGATGAAGCTACCAGGATCCTTCTTCTTTGGGGGTGGTCGCTTATGTAGGATTGCCATGCATCCTTCTATCATCATCACTGTTTCAAATTCCCCAAGTCTGAACCTCCTGGATATTGCATCCTTCAGAAACTTTGCATAACTAGGCATCTGCTTAATGGCTTCTAACAGCGGAATGTTGATGTGTACTTGCTTAAAAACATCATAGATTTCCTTAAGTTGGTACTCATGTTTCTGTTTCTTTAACCGCTGCGGAAAATAGGGTGGAGGACGGTAATCTTCAAGGCGTCCTTCACATGGAAGTCGGATCTGAGGAGGCTCAATCTCTTCAGTTACTACTTTCTGCTCCTATGTTTCTTCTGCTGTCCTGGCAGGTGTGACAACAATAGATTGCTTTTCCTCTACCGGGCCCGTGTTCACGGTAGTTGTCTGTAGGATCTGAGGAGGCCTATGTTTCTTTTGTTATCGGTCCTTGTAGTTGTTTCCCACTCCTCATTGTAATAGCTTTGCACTGCTCATGTGTGGGTTTTCTAGTGACCCAATATCACTAGGGAATCCTCCATTCTGCCTTGGGGTTATGAACTGTGAAATCTGGCCCATCTGTGTCTCTAAGGATTTTAGGTGAGCCTCATAGTTTGTCATTCTTATCTCTGTCTTGTCCATGAAGGATTCAGTTTTCTTGACAAAATGATCTATGTTTGCCATATATGCTCCTATTTGAGACATGAACGTGGCCAGGGTCTGTTCCAGTATGCTCGTTGTGGCTGTCGGCTGCTGCTGTGGTTGCTGTCGTGATAGAATCCTAATACCTCCTTGGTTCTGGTTATTCTGGACTTGAGGGTTCAGTGCGTTGTTAGGGTTACTCCAGGAAAATTTGGGGTCCTTTCTCCAGTTTGGATTGTAGTTGTTGGAGTCATAGGTTTTATTCCTGCTATAGTTTCCAACATACATCCCTTCCTCCAGCTGTAAGAGACACTCTTCTGTACTATGGTTTCCGCTATAGGTTTCACACACCTCTTCGGCAGAAAATACAGCTTTAGAATCTTTCCGATGTAGATTTTCAACTATCTTAGTGAGGTATGCAATTTGAGTTATGACCGAGTTGTCACCTTCGTATTCCTTTATAGATATTCCTCGTTTACCTCCTCTTCGAGCTGTAGGAAATTGCTCATCGTTCTTTGCTAACTTTTTCAACACCAGCATTGCATCATCTGGTTCTTTATCCAGTAATAACCTATTTGCTGCTGAATCTATCCTCATTCGAGTATGTGCATTGGTAGCATTGTAGAATTTGACAACCTAATTCCATACAGGGAATCTATGCATTGGGCAGTTTCGTAAGAGAGTCGCAAATCTGTCCCATGCCCCGTGCATTGGTTCGTCATCTTCCTGTTGAAAAGTAGCAGTCTCGTTACGCAATCTTTTCGATAATTGAGAAGTGTTAAAACGAGAAAGAAATTCACGACAGAGATCCGCCCAAGTTCTTATTGAACCCGACGTTAACTTATTCCACCAGGTTTTTGCTCTATCCCTCAATGAATGAGGAATAGTCGGAGCCTCAGTACTCTCGAGCTTATATCTGGTAGTTTGAACGATCAACAGATCTTCTAGAATGTTTTAAGATGTTCACGTGCGTCCTCAGCAGCAGAACCACCAAATTGGCCAGCGGAGTTTATCATGAAGAACATTACAGGTTTCAATTCGAAGTGCTCCGCTTCCGCATCTAGTAGGGTAGTTTCCAGTTCAGCATGGTTGTTATCCATGTACTCTCGACAGGTATGTCGTGCTGCTGGGGCAGTGGGCGGCGGCAAATCGTTTCGGGGGTCATTAGGAGGATCTACATTACCCCTGGGGTTATTGTTGTTGTTGTCATCTTCCCTATTGCCTTGTCTTCCGTTCACCAATTCTTCCAGTCTTTCCTTAAGATAGTTGTTTCTTTCTATCAAGAGTCGGGCTTGGTTCCTGAGTTGATATGTGCGTTCGATTTCTGGATCTAATTTGTACTCAGGTTCCTTACCACGTCTCGATCCGCGCATAAGCAATAAGAGAACCTTGTGGAAAGCAAAGGGAAAATCAAACAACTAAAAACAGAAAATAAAAATAAAAACAAAGTGCAGTAATTAAAAGGTAAAGGTATGTTGCCAATCCCCGACAACGGCGCCAAAAACTTGTTGCATGTAAATAGGACTATCGCAAATAGTGCAAGTGTACATGACGCAAGTAGTAAAATGATACTTAGAGTATCAGATATCTTCTCCACAGGGACTGGAAATAACTCTATCCTTAGATTGCTGCACAAGAAAAAGAAATAGTTTAAATGATTTTTTGAAGAAATCTTGAGTAATAACTAAAATAAAAGATAAGGTAATCAGGGTGAGAGAATATGATGGTATTGATTTGCTCAATAGTGCAGGTGTTGCACTGTTCAGAGGAACTTCTGTTGTTATGTCTTCGTTCCTTTCGCGGCAACACCTACCGCGGCAGAGGTCTGTTGATGTCGCGGTAGCGATCAACAACTCCGTACTTCTAGTTTGACAAGAATCCTTATTATGACTTGTCCTATCCCTAGGTCCAAGTTCTGTTGATGAACACGTCTTGGATGATACCTCCCGGCGTGAATCAAAGGTGAACACCAAAGTTGTGAATTCTTTCTTAGCCACTTAACCATGTACTTATCCCTAAGCCAAGATGGTTTAACCATAAACTGGAAAATACGTATTTACTCCTTTCAAATGCTTAACTCTCTCGATTTCAAGCAAATGGATAACCTCACAATGCTCTCCCAATGCTCTTATGAGATGTTGAAAACAAAGTAAATAAACTTGAAGTTTTATTACTTGAACAGAAAAACCCTAAGAACAATACAATCCTTACAACTACTTTACAAGATTAACCCTTAGTCCTTGGGGAAGTTTAGAACATTATGGAGAGAGAGAAACAACTAGGGTTTGCGGGGAAGACGGCTAGGAGCTAGATATCCTTCCCTAGGTCGAATTACATGCCTTTATATAGGCCTTGGGTCCAAGTTTTCTAATATGGCAAGAATACAAGTTTAAATTAAAGTACAACTCTATAAAAGGCTAAATCTTCTGAGCAGATGCCTTTAATTCGTCATCTTTTCTTGCTTTGACTTTCTTCCTTGAACTTTGGGCATGGCCATCCTTTTGCTTCAGGGCTCAGAAAAATATGGGAGTGATTCACGATGGATCGACTTGAAATCCTCTATCTATCAAGCTCCACTTCACTTTTCCACCTCAGTGTCTCTTTGTCGCCATTGCTGTCACGACAGGTGTCACGACATACAGTGCTCTTTGTCCTTCAATTCTAGCTCCGCAACTCGCCTCTGCTCCTTTGCTGCCCTGGATTTCTGCCGCAGCAGATACCTGCAAAAGTGACCAATTTCAGTAGCATCTGTGCAGTTTTATCTAATTGTGGTGTGTATGCAAAAATCTATCCTAAATGAAATAAATCATGCTTGAGTGCAGCAAAAATATGGGTAAATGAGGGGTAAAATATAGAACTTTTATGCAAAAAACATAAAATAGGGCTTTTTCAGAAATTTTAACTTTTTGGCCAAAGTCAATGCTGACGTCAGCAGTCAAGTCAACGCTCACATCAGTATGACGTCATCAAACAAGGTCAAATGAGTTAACTCGGTGAGTTAACTCACTGAGTCAACTTGGGCGAGTTGACTCACTAAGTTGACTCAGCGAGCTGACACAGACCTGGGTCGGGTTCGAGTCAAAGATGGTTCGGGTCAGACCGCTCGGTTCGAGCTACTTGGGTTGGCCGGTTCAGACCGGTTCACTTACCCAAACTGAAACAACCATCGGATGGCCACCCGAATAGTCACCGGAGATGCCCAAAAGCCGTGATTATGTCGGAAAACATAGATCAATGAACCACAATTGTAACCCATACATTAAAAACGTGAAACAAGCCGGAAATTAACCAGAAATCTTTGTGAAAAACAAAAGGTCGCCGGAACTTATGTAGTTCCAATAGAGGCTTCACCGGCGTCGGTAGGACACGGAACTTTAGAGGTTTTGCACAGCACGACGCGAGGAATTCAACGGCCATGTCCACGCCCCGAACGGATCTCTCTACCGGCCTGAAACGACAGAGAAAAGTAGAGCCACAAACGTCAAAACTTCAGAAGTTCATACGCGATGAACGACATCATGAAATCGCGCGTGCTTGGTGGCTGGAGATTTGGGGAGAGACGACGTACTCACCGGCGGTGTCTCGCACAGAGCGACGGTGCCGGAGATGGACGGAGATCGGGGATGGCTGAGGAATGGGATGAGAGAGACAAGAGGGGTGTGCTCGATACGGCATTAAAGCTGGTAGGTAAGGAGTCAGAGTTAAATTAAAGCTAACTCAAACTAACTCCTTGATTAACAACAAATATTACTCTTGGTAATACTTGGCAGAAGAGATCACTTGGCTCAAATGGTTAGCATGTTGTATGGTGAGGGCTGAGGTCTCGGGTTTGAGCCTCCACACCCTCACTTTCATTTCTCTTTTTTTTTTATTTCATTTAACCGGGTGTTACAACTCTCCCCTCCTTAAGAAAAATTTCATCCTCGAAATTTACCTGAGTCAAACAGATGTGGAAACTGTTTTCTTATGGATCCTTCGATCTCCCATGTAGCCTCACTAGGACTCCAATTTCTCCACTGTACCTTTACCATCGGAATGTATCTGTTCCTCAGAACTCTCTCATCAAAATCTAAGATCTGAATTGGTTCCTTCTCATAAGACAAGTCTGACCTCAACTCTACATCTTGAACCTGAATGACATGACTAGGATCTGGATGGTATTGCCTCAACATAGACACATGAAAGACATTATGGATACGACTGAGCTGAGGAGGTAACTCAAGCTGATATGCAATTGGCCCAACTCTCTTCACGATACGGTACGACCCAATGAATCTCGGACTCAGCTTACCCTTGCGTCCAAATCTCAGAACTTTCTTTCATGGGGATACTTTTAGAAAGACTTGATCACCGACCTCAAACTCAATATCCTTCCTTCTCATATCAACATAAGATTTTTGTCTGTCAAAGACCTCTTTCAGACGATCACAAATTAATCTGACGGTCTCTTCAGTCTCTTGGACTAACTCCGGGCCCAAAGTCTTCTTATCATACAACTCGGTCCAACAGATAGGAGTTCGACATTAACAACCATACAGAGCTTCATAAGGGGCCATGCGAATACTGTCTTGATAGATGTTATTACAAGAAAACTCAGCCAAGGGCAAGAAATCTTCCCAACTACCGCGGAAGTTGATCACGCATCCCCTCAACATATCCTCCAGAATTTGAATTACTCTCTCAGACTGACCATCAGTCTGAGAATGGAAGGATGTACTGAAATTCAAATGTGTACCCAAAGCATTATGCAAGGCCGACCAGAAATGAGAAGTGAACCTCGAATCTCGATCAGATATGATAGATAAGGGTACACTATGCAACCTGATGATCTCTAAGATATACAACCTAGCTAGCTTCTCCAGAGAATAAGTAACTCGTACAAGAATAAAGTGAGCTGACTTGGTGAGTCAATCAACAACAACCCGAACAGAATCCTTTTTAGAAGGAGTTAGAGGCAACTCGGTAACAAAATCCATTGTGATACGCTCTCATTTCCACTCAGGAATCTTAATGGGCTGTAATAAATCAGAAGGATGTTGATGTTTCGCTTTGACTTGTTGACAAGTCATACACTTTGATACATAATCCGATATATCCTTCTTCATACCCTCCCAACAGTACGTTTGCTTCAGATTCTTGTACATCTTGTCTCCACCAGGATGCATAGCATAAGGGCTGCTATGAGCCTCACTAAGTATGGCTCGCTTCAGGTGGGCATCCTCGGGGACACAATAACGACCCTTGAAGCACAGAACGCCATCCTGATCGAAGGCATAAACAGATGTGGATCCATGCTCAACTTGCTGCATGACTGGAAGTAAAGAACTGTCTAAGAGTTGCTTGGCCTTAATCTCTTCGGCCAAAGTTGGTTTAACTTGCAACTCTGCTAGCAAACTGCCATCACTATAAAGGCTCATCGTGGCAAACAGGGATCTCGGGTCGGATATGGTCTTACGACTCAAGGCATCGGCAACAACATTGGCTTTTCTCGGGTGGTACTCAATCACACAATCATAGTCCTTTAGAAGCTCAACCCAACGATGTTGCCTCATATTTAAATCCCTCTGAGTGAGGATATACTTCAAGCTCTTGTGGTCAGTAAAGATATAGCACTTCTCTCTATAGAGATAATGCCTCCAGATTTTCAAAGCAAAATCCACCGCAACTAACTCGAGGTCATGGTTCTGATAGTTACACTCATATGGTCATAACTGACGTGATGCATAAGAGATAACCTTCTTGTCCTGCATCAGTACACAACCAAGCCCGAAGTGTGAAGCATCACTATACACTGAGAAGTCCTTCCCAGACTCGAGTTGTGAAAGAACCGGAGCTTGGGTCAAGGCTGCCTTCAGTTTCTCAAAACTAGCTTGCTGGGCATCAGACCAAGCAAAAGGAACATTCTTCCTCAAAAGCTTCGTCAAATGGGCATTAATAATGGAGAAACCCTCGACAAAGCGGCGGTAGTAACCCGCTAAATTCAAAAAGCTACGGATCTTAGAGACATTCTTAGGTTGCTTCCAACTGGTGTTAGCCTCGATCTTACTGGGATCAACCTGGATACCTCGAGCTGATACAACATGTCCCAGAAATGTAACTTTTCTGAGCCAAAATTCACACTTGCTCAGCTTAGCATACAAACGATGTTCTCTCAAGGTTTGCAGAACAATCTTCAAATGCTTAACATGCTCAGATTCTGTCCGAGAATAAACAAAAATATCATCAATAAACACCACAACAAACTGGTCAATAAAAGGCGGAACACATGGTTCATCATGTCCATGAAGGCAACTGGTGCATTGGTAAGACCAAAAGGCATCACAAGAAACTCATAGTGCCCATATCTAGTGCGGATAGTCGTCTTTGCTACGTCAGAACCATTTATATTCAGTTGATAGTATCCAGACCGAAGATCAATCTTTGAGAAAATTGTGGCTCCTCGAAATTGATCAAACAAATCTTCGATCCTTGGTAACGGGTATTTGTTCTTAACTATCAGTTTGTTCAACTTCCGATAATCAATGCATAATCGGAGTGAACCATCTTTCTTCTTAATAAAGAGAACTGGAGCTCCCCAAGGTGAAGAGCTAGGTCGAATGAAACCTCGGTCAAGCAGCTCTTGCAACTGAATTTTTAACTCATAATGTTCCTTAGGGGCCATATGATAGGGATTCATGGATACAGGTGCAGACCCCGGATAAGGCTCAATCTCAAACTCAACATCCCTATCCGGAGGTAACCCGGGAAACTCTTTGGAAAGACATCAGGAAATTCGCTAACAGTGTGAATTTCTTCAATCTCAGATAAAGAACCCTTCGTATTTAGGAGACAGACAATGAAGGTCTCATATCCTTTTCGAATCATTCTGTCAACGGTCATTGCAGATACTACATTAGACAGATAACCTCGGCGTTCACCGATTAGAAACACTGATTAACCATCAGAAGTCGTCAGGGTTGCCCTTTTCAACTCATAATGAAGGTTAACTTGGTGCTCGATCAACCAATCCATACCCAAGATCAGATCGAACTCCTCCATTGGAAGCTCTATAAGATCAACCAGAAAGATTTCCCCTTGAACCTCAAGAGGACAACGCCTAAACACCTTATCCACGGTCACTGACTGACCCACTGGGCTCATAACTGTAACAACATCCTTTGTGGCTTCTATCGGAAATAAAAGGTCTCGGGAAATAGATCTTGAAATGTAGGAGTGGGTAGAACCATTATCGAGCAATGCAAAGTATGAGACAGAGAAGATGGTGAATGTACCTGCTATAACATCCGACTCATCTCTATCATCACGTCACCTAGTGGCATATACAAGTGATGGTTGCCTAGCCTCAGACAAAACTCCCCCCTCTCTAAAAGGATCGTGCTCTAGAGTCTGACCTAGCAGCAGATGCAGAGGGTATACTCTGAATACGACCCCTGGCCGGAGTTTGTACAGAAATCCGTGAGCGTGCAGGGGTTTGGGAGGATGCCCAAGGTGCAGAAGATGGAACAGGGCAATTCTTCAGAAAGTGGTCTCCAGACCCACATCGAAAACATGTACCGATCTTTCTTCTACACTCTCCCTCATGTCGCTTGTCACAGTGCACACAAAGAGGTATATGGGTGAAACCAGACGAATCACCTCTACTAGCAGCTGAGGTCGAAGAAGCATCAGGCCTGGATCCAAAATTACCCCTGTGATGACCATAAGTGCGATTCCTCTTACCAGGACGCGAGGAAGGCTCAGGAATATGAGGCCTCTTAGACCGCTCTCGGTTAACTCTACCTCCACCAGTGGCTGCTAGCTCAACTTCTTCCAGGTCTTTAGCTTTATCAACTATAGTATCGAAGTCCTTATCCAGATGTCCAACAACATGTACACATAGCTCATATCTCAGCCCCATCACAAATTTACGACAATTTTACCTTTCGGTAGGCACCAAACTAGCCCCAAATCTGAGCAAGCCCAAGAATTCTGTCTCATACTCGGATATATACATATCTCCCTGAGTCAAGGTCCTGAATCGTTCTTGCATCAACCTCATGTAGCGCTCGCCAACAAAGCGGCTCTTGAAGCGCTCCTTGAAGAAGTCCCAAGTTAAACGGGCCGCAAGAACACTACTAACCACAGAATCCCACCAAGTGCGGGCATTCCCATACAACATAGAGACGGCTCCCAAATATCTCTTGGGTGACTCAAAAACCGAAGAATCCATACGTCTCTCTAGATCGTGGAGCCATTCCTCTACCTCAGTTGGGGCTCCACTAGTAGGTCAATCAAAAGTTCTCGCCCCATTCGTGATCAAAGTCTGAGACATGGGAACCTCAGGGACAATACAAGCTGCTCTAACCGCACCAGTAATCAACTGCAGAAACTGCCTACTAAGGGCTTCGTCAGTAACAGATGTGGGAGGCTCAGAAGAAGATTGTGCTCCTCTAACCGGAGTAGACACATCGATCCCAAAGGCAGACTGAAGATCAGTCACTACAGTAGTGCTAGATGGTACAGAAGGCTCAGTGGAACTAGGGATGGGAGTTGAAGTAGGTGGCTCGACCACAAGATCATTCATAGCGTCGGCAAACTGGACATGTCTACCGCGTCTCCGAATAGGTCGACGTCCTCTTACAGCACTCATAGTAGAGGATCTCTACAAGGAATAAGCTTAGGGTCAGTTCATAGCCATGGATAATCGAACACAATTAAGCAGACAAAATTGGGTGACTGAGCTCATTTCAAAACACCTTTTGTAAAACTTTTCAAACATTGCGTCAAATGGACTCATACACAGTCTGAGGTTTTTAAAACCAAAAGCTCTGATACCACTAAATGTAACCATTCGGACCTGCTTATACGTTTCACCTAACTCCGGGCGGTCACAACCTATAATCAAACTTCTTGTAAAATATCTCAGTCAAAATATCAAAACTAATATAGTTTCCCCTATGGGAGATTTACGATCCATACCTTAAAACCTGTTAACGAAGATATATCAATACTATTCTCAGAACGATTACAAAATCTATCAGTATTGCTTTCAAATCCATCTCCAAATAGCAAGTAATAGTTTAGTAACATGTGGTTACAAAATAGGTGATATGATAGCATAAAGTGTTTAGTTATAAACTAAAGCCAACATCCGAAAAAAACCAAAAGATAAGTCGTATCAAAATATAGGCATAAGTCACCCAAATACAAACAGTTTCGAAGATAAGAACATTACAATGGACTAAATGCTAAATTTGTGATCCTCCCGTTGTCGGGTCCAAAAGGGTAGCCTATCACAAGTATCTGAAAGGGGAAAATAGGAGGGCATGAGCTAGGGAGCTCAGTGTGTTCCAAAAAGTGCAGATCAAACAAGCATTAGTACATATCATTCATATCATAAGAACACATAACAATTCAATACAAATGCTCGAGTGCATACAAAGGGTTTACTAGTAACTACCCTCCAACCTTACACCAATATGCAGTCCCCCAAAACTGCATCCATAGGGACTTACCCTAGGCCCAATGGGCATAGGTGCCACCTAAGGGGCTGCCTTAGGTCCATAAGAATTTACCCGTGCTAAAGCATCAGAACCTACTCAAGGAGAGACCTTGAGTCCATAAGGATTTACCAGCTGGATCAGGGCTGTACCGATAGAGACTTCATCATATAACACAACAATATACCCCAGATAACAATCGGTATTCAGATTCCAGATATGAGTAATAGAATACATATGATAGACATATTCTATTCAGAGTATCAGAAACAGAAGATTCATGCTTTGACAGATAAATGGGCATACCATTGAGCAGAACAGACATTTTCATCATTCATTATGCAAACAGATTGTACCATCATAGGTCAAGCGAATAGATCATACTATCAAATTCATCAGACAGCCAAACAATACCATCACAGATCCAGCAATCACATACCAAGTATACAGATTGAGCATACATACATCAGGTAGGTAGAGAATGTCATCATATATCCATTTCATCTCATTTTCTAACGTAGTGATCCAATCTCAATAACAATTGGACTTAGGACGTCAAAAAACATAAAATAGGGTTTTTTCGGAAATTTTGACTTTTTGGTCAAATTCAACGCTGACGCCAATAGTTAAGTCAACGTTGACGTCATCAGTCAAGGTCAACTGAGTTGACTCGGCGAGTTAATATTTCCTATCCCTGACCAAAGTGATGTTGGCCATCTCCGATTGTCGTGTAAATATTTCCTATCCCTTGTCGTGGATGGTCTCGAACAAGGCGGGCTCTAAGCCAAGGTCCCTTGTTTGCTTTGTGTAGTGGAAACCTTGCTCCTCCCAAATTTCTTGCTTGGAAAACTAATCTTTACCTTGGAGCAAAATCGTTGGAAGGTGGGTTTGGGTGCTAATGTTGAAGCCTTGTGTGAGACTGTTGGAATATAACTGAAACTTAAAAGAAAATGTTGTGTGAAAATAGAGCAATAGATTCAAGAAGAATATAGCAAGGAGGTGAAAGTAAAGTGAATGAATGGGGTGAGTGAGGTTTAAATAGAGGTTGCTGAGAGATGTCGGGGCGACATTAATTATCCAACAATCAATTTGTCTCACGCATGTTACGGGGTTTTTGCCCTTTATTTCTGTAGTCGTTGACAACTAGTCGTTACGCGTTTTCTGCGATGGGCTGCCCTCAACTATCTTGGCGGGATGGCGGGCGGGCTCCTTGTTGGGCCTTCTTCTTGATCCAGCTCTTTTATTCCTAAAGCCTAAAATAAAAATAAAGATAATTAAATACTAAAAATAAATTCTAAAAAATAAATATGTGAAAAATGAATTAACTAGTTTAAAATCTAATCCTAAGGAAAATAAATTGCAATAAATTAAATTCTATTCCTAAAACTTAAAAATAAAAATAATGTAGATAAAGATAAAAATAATTAAGTTATGTTGGGAGCGCATTTGAGTGCATCTCCCAAAAATAACCACTTCTTAAGGTGGTGTTTCTTGTCTTTCCCTCCTGGGTGGTCGTCCTATTCTTTAAGGTAGTGTGCTACTAGGTCCTTCAGCCTGTCCTTCGGTCTGCCGCGACAGTTGCTGTCTTGGCCTGTCACTGTGCTAATTTTAGCGGCCTGAGCATCTGGGCATCCTTCCTTTTCCTTTTATGGGGATTGTAACACATTTAACTTGATGTTCTGATTGTCTACCCTCATGGTCAGCTCCCCATGTTCCACATCTATTATAATTTTGCTCGTGGCCAAAAATGGTCGCCCTAGGATGATGAAGGCGTTTTCATCGGCCTCACAGTCTAAGATGAGCAAATCAGCTGGAAGAATAAGGTTGCCCACTCGAACTAGGATGTCTTTGATCTTGCCCTCCGATTGTACAAATGAATGATCAGCAAGTTTCAGCATAATGGAGGTATGTTTGGCTTGCCCAATTCCTAGTTTGTGGAAGACTGCCTTAGGCATCAAGTTTATGTTGGCTCTTAAGTCGCACAGGGTTTTTGTTTCGTGCTTGCTGCCTATTTTGCATGGTATAACAAAGTTTCTCGGATCTGTTTGCTTGGGCGACAACTTGTTGTGTAGCATGGTCATGCACTCCTCTGTTACATCAACTGTTTTGAACTCCCCAATTCTCTTCCTCTTAGAAACCATGTCCCTGAGGTATTTGGCATAGTTGGCCATGTTCTGAATGGCTTCTATGAGAGGTATGTTTATCTGCACCTGCTTCAGAATATCCAAGAATTTCCTGAACTGGTGCTCCTGTTTCTGTTGCTTAAGCCTTTAGGGAAAGGTGCTGGCAGGCGGATGTCCTCTATACGTTCTTTGCATGGGAACTTTATCTGTAGAGGGTCATCTGCTTCAGGACTGCTGTCACGCTCATCTTCCGGGGCGGCTGGTGTGGATGCTGCCGCGGCAGGTAGTTCTCTATGTGCTGGTTGTTTCTCTTCTGGCTTTTCTACTCTAGGCTCATTCAACTGGTTCCCACTTCTGGTTGATATGGCTTTGCACTGTTCATATGTGGGCTTAGTTGTTGCCTCTGTACTGCTAGATGCTGCACCCATTGTCTTGCTGCTATAGATCGCAGTGAACTGACCAAACTGGGTTTCCAGATTCTTTATCGCAGCCTCCTCGTTGTTCATCCTCATCTTAATCATGCCCATAAACGACTCAATTTTATCAATGAATTTATTAGTACGAACAATAAATTCACTGGTGTTAAACATAAAAGTTTGAAGGGTTGCTTGTAGTGAATTATTGTTTTGTGTCTGCTGAGCTTGCTGTCTGGACTGGTTTTGCTGGTAGCCTCCCTGTTGCTGTTATGGATTGGTAGCTGTTTTAGGATTGCTCCAGGAGAAGTTTGGATGATTCTTCCATCCAGGGTTGTACGTGTTCGTGGCGGGCCTGCTGTTCCTCTCCTCTCCTCCCATGTAATTGGCAGATGTAGTACATTCAGAGGAATCGTGGTTGCCCCCACACTCATAACAGAATGGCTCTACAACCTTGGCCTCATAGACTTTCCCAGTGGGTTTCACCATGTTCATGACCAGCTCTGTCAGTTTGTCAAGGCGAGCATTGACAGATTCTGAGGCTTCCACTTCGTTACAGTAGTTGGCCGCCTAATTCCGACTCGGCAGGCTGTTGGGTACTTATAGTCATTCTTGGCAGCTTGGTTCGGAATTCGTAGTGCCTCATCTGGTTGTCTGTCGAGGATGATTCAGTTGGTTGAGGCATCAATCATCATCCGAGTTGGGTAGCTCACCCCATTGTAGAACATTGACACTTGTGTCGAAGCTGGAAAACCATGGAGCGGGCAATTGTTAAGCATTTGTTGATACCACTCTCATGCTTCATACATTGGCTCATCATCCCCTTGTCGAAAGGTTGTGATCTCATTTCTCAATCTTTCTGTGACATTGGATGGGCTGAAACGATCTAGGAAATCCTTGCACAACTCTGTCCTTGTGTTGAATGACCCTACTGGATGGTTGTTAAACCACTGCTTTTCCCTATCCCTTAGTGAATAGGGGAATAATCTCAGCCTTAGCATATCTTGGTGGACTCCGTGTATTTTGAATGCTCTGCATATGTCCAGGAATCCTCTTAGGTGCTGTCGAGCATCTTCTGTGGCAGTCCCTCCAAATTATCCCAAAGTGTTGATCATGTTGAATATCACGGGCTTCAGCTCAAAGTGATCCGCCTCAATTTCAGGTTCTGTCACTATAGGATCGAACCCTCTAAAGTCATGCTCCAAATAATCCATGGTGGTTCGAACGTACTGTGGCTGCCTGGGTGGAATAAGGGGTGGCTGCCTTGGTGGAACTTGTCGTTGTTCTCTAGGCGGCGGGTCTTGCTGCCCATCCCTGTCGTTCTGAGCATTGTTGGCGGGGTTTTCGTTTTCCATGTTTACCTCTGCTTTTCTTTCTTCTTTAGCCTTCACTAGGGCGGTTCTGATTTCCTTTTTGAGTTCTCTTTCTATTCGTACGATATTGTCAACGTAAACGATTTCTCCTTTTGGGTTTGCCCTGGTCATGCACTAGCAAAGGAAACTGTAAAATTCTTTTTTTCGATTAAAGATAAAATTAATGAAAACTAAAAACTAAATACAAATAAATAAAGGTGCATAAAGTAAAAACGAATTTCGTTGTTACCAATCCCTGGCAGGGCCGCCAAAAACTTGTAGAGTGTTTTAGTGTTCTCTAAATATGAGCGCAAGTGCACACTCTTGTCAAGTAATAGTATAAAAGATATCATCTCCCACAGCGATTGAACAACTTGACTCGATTCGTTGTTCCTGCACAAGAAAAGTAAATGCACAAATAATTTGGTTTGTTTAAGATGAAAATAAAATAAAACAGAATGTAAATAAAAGGGAAGATATCAAGTTGATAGAATTGGCAGGGTTATGCTGCTGCTTAGTGTGAAATTGCATTGAATATGACAAGTTGCTTTGCGCTGCCAGACTCTGCTGCCTCTGTGAGGCATGGCAGTTAGGCTGCTGAGATGCTCTCGCTGCCTCGGCAAGGGAATGGACTTGTGTCTCGACGGCAAACTCGGCAGAACTACAAGGTTCAACAGAACGATACGAAAGTGATCCCGCTTATGTCTAAGTCGGAATGTTGTTGATGCCCACTATAGATAATACCAGTCGCGGCGTGAATCGTGCAAAGACAACAATGTTTGTTCATCCTCTTTTAGCCGCCTTAAACCCTAACAAATGTCTAGGCTGGATTGATCAACACCGTCTATAGATGAGATCGTACTTACTCCTTTCATGAGTTCGACTCTCTTGATACCGAACAAATGGATAGTAATCAACTAATTTTTCGCCTTAACTGAAAACTATGAAGAACATTGAATAAGAAAACCTTGAAGCTTTATTGAAAAAACAAACTTAAAATCCCAAACAACCGTTCTCACACTAATTACAACATAACCCAAACCCAAAGAAAATTTAGAACATAATGGGGGCAAGAAAACCTAAACTATGCCTAAGGGAAAACCTAAGTTGTTTTGAAGTAAAAGTACAATGGGTCTAATCCTTCTTGAAGTAGAAGTCGCCAAAGTAGCTTTTGCATTAAATGCAACCTTAAATTCTGACTTCTTTGAGTTGAATGTAGACTTCTTCACGTTGCCTTGCTCCGCAAGTAATCTTGAGCTCCTCTTTCGGCGGCTCTGCCTGCTGCTATAGTCATCAGAAAATTGAGTGGACAACATCGTTAAGATCAGGATTTTCTGTTCTACAGATCGCACTCCAATTCTCCAATTCCTCAGTTTGCTGTCTTGGGCGACAGGTAGTGCGGCGGCAGCTACTTGGCAGCTATTGTCTCTCTTTGGAACTGCATCAATACAGCTCCGTAGTTTGCTGCCTCAGCATCATGTCTTAGCTCCTCTCTTCTTTTTGTCTTCCTCTAGTGCCTGAAACTAAACCTAAACTAAAACAGTACCTTTTTTACCAAATAAGAGATAATCAATACAAAGTATGGAAAAGTAAAGAATACTGTGAAATGCAATGCATAAGCCTAATTATGCCTAAAATGTACTCAAAAACAACAATAATATGAGATGGAATGTGTATGAAATATAGAACTTATGGACACTTTACAGCTTCAAGCCACACCTAGGTTGGAGCTCGACGTCGATAAACCATGCCTGGGCAAGTACTGCCTCTGCAGTGATTTAGGAGAATGCCTTGGCATTCACTTGGAGAGCTGCCCAGACACCCACCCCGGCAGCCAATATACACAAGTTGCAGGCGAGGAAAAGACAGAGGAGCAGAATGAAGTATAATGGATGGCAACAAGGCCAAGTAAGTACTTTGAACCCTTAGACTACACTGATGAGGGAGGTAAAATTCATAAACCATCTATTGAAGAACCCCCTAACCTTGAGTTAAAACCCTTACCTGAGCAACTCAAATATGTTTTCTTGGAACCCAATGATACGTTTCTTGTAATCATCTCTTCCAAGTTGCAAGCTGAATAGGAATTCAAGCTGATAGACCTACTGCGGCGGCATAACAGGGCAGTAGGATGGACCATCGTTGATTTTAAGGGAATTAGCCCAGTAGTATGCATGCACAAGATCCTGTTAGAAGAAGGTTGTAAACCCATTGTTGATGCTCAAAGAAGGTTGAATGACGTGATGCGAGAAGTCGTCAAAAAGGAAATCATCAAGTGGCTCAACGCAGGCATCATTTATCCTATATCTGACATTGAATGTGTAAGCCCAGTACAATGTGTACCCAAGAAAGGAGGGATAACGATGGTAAGTAATGAAAATAATGAACTAATCCTAACTAGGACTGTAACCGGTTGGAGGGTTTGTATGGACTACCGTAAGTTAAACAAGGCAACTAAGAAGGATCATTTTCCATTACCTTTTATTGATCAAATGCTTGACTGCCTTGCTAGAAAACCTTTCTAATGTTTTCTTGAAGGCTATTCAAGGTACAATCCGATTGCCATAGATCCCAAATATCAAGAAAAGACCACCTTCACATGCCCCTACGGCACATATGCATTCAAGAGGATGTCGTTCTGGTTGTGTAACGCACCATCAACGTTCCAGTGCTGCATGATGGCCATATTTTCAAACATGGAAGAAGATTTCCTCAGCAACTTAGAGAAGGTGCTAACGGGATGTGAGGAATTTGACTTAGTGATAAACTGGGAGAAATGCCATTTTATGGTGGATGAAGGGATAGTCCTGGGTCACAAAATATCTGCCAAGGGAATTGAGGTCGACAAAGCCAAAATCGAAGTGATTGAAAAACTACTACTGCCGACCTCTGTCAAGGGCATCAGAAGCTTCTTAGGACACGAAAGTTTTTATAGACGATTTATTGAAAATATTTCAAAGATTACTAAACCTATGTATACAATTGCTTGAACATGATAAAACCTTCAAGTTCGATAAGTCATGCACTAACGCATTCGAGACACTAAACAAGAAGGTAGTTTCTTCCCCTATTATAGTCCCACCCGACTAGACCCTACCTTTCAAACTAATGTGCGATGCCAGTGACATTGTCGTAGAAGTCGTCCTTGGGTAGAGAAAGGGTGGGACATTCCATGTGATTTACTATGCCAGTAAAACCCAAAATCCTGCCCAAGTTAACTACACCACCACTGAAAAAGAACTATTAGCAGTGGTTTTTGCCTTTGACAAATTTCGACCGTACTTAATTGAAACAAAGGTAATTGTCCACACATATCAATCGACTCTCAAGTACCTATTAGCAAACAAAGATGCCAAGCCACGATTGATTTGTTGGATTTTGTTACTACAAGAGTTCGACGCTGATATCAAAGACAGAAAGGGTACAGAGAACCAAGCTGCTGACCACCTGTCACGCCTGGAACAGGGTGGCAGCACTTCCACCAGTACAGAAATCCAAGATGCATTTCCAGATGAACTACTGCTACTAGCATCCACCATTACGGAGAGCATTGCCATGGCATTGACTGATGCACACGCCGCCGCAGCAGACAAATTGGTGGCGGTCATTCCCTCAACACCCTGGTATGTTGATATTGTAAATTATTTAGTTATTGGTGTTTTACCTTATAACCTTAACTATCAAGGCAAAAAGCGGTTCCAAATGTTGCTAAGCATTATTTTTTGGACGAGCCTCTTTTGTTCAAACATTGTGTAGATCAGGTTATAAGGAGATGTACTCCAGAAGAAGAACAACATGCAGTGCTCTACCAATGCCATGCCGCCCCTTATAAAGGACATTTTGGAAGTACACGGACAACAGCAAAAGTATTCCAATCTGGTTTCTATTGGCCCACTCTTTACAAGGATGCCCAAGCTTTTTACAAGCAATGTGATAGATGCCAACGAACTGGGAATATATCAAGGAGGAATGAGATGCCCCTACAACCCATTCTCGAGGTGGAGTTATTTGATGTTTGGGGATAGATTTCATGGGACCTTTCCCATCTTCATGCGGTAACTTATACATCCTCCTTGTTGTTGATTACGTGTCCAAATGGGTTGAAGCTATAGCAACCCCAAAGAATGATGCCAAGATTGTCCACTGATTCCTTCACAAGAACATATTTACTAGGTTTGGAATCACAAGGGCGATAATTAGTGATGAAGGTAAACATTTTTGATAACATGCACATCGCTAAAGCTTTAAAAAGACTTGGCGTCTGTCACAAGGTTGTCGCGGCGTACTATCCACAGACTAATGGGCAGGCCGAAATTTCAAACCGAGAATTGAAGAACATCCTAGAAAAGGTAGTCAACCCAACTCGGAAAGAATGGTCAGTGGCTCAAGCATTACAATAGAGCACCAATCCGAAAGGACAAGGAATTAGTAACTTTAGGAGATGCAATCCCATGCACTCCAATTGTAACATGAGTTTTATTTATTTTTCCTGTTTTTATTAGGATTAGATTTTCAATTTCAGCATTTATTAATTTTAGTTTTATTTTAGTTGATTAATAATTTCTTTTCGTTTTTTCAGGAAGAGAGGCGGAATTTAAGGAAGCATCCCATTAAGCCAGCCAAATACCTGCCTAACAAGCCGCCCCAACAGCTATAAACCGCCCAAACGGCTACATTTTGCCAACGGCTAGAATCTGCCTGTTACGCCAGCCGTCCCGCCCATTGGAAATCAGACTGTTAGGCATTATCAGCTGCCTCGGCAACCTATATAAACCTTGCTATTTCAATTCATTATATCATCTTCAACCTTTGTTTCTTAAATCTTGAAACCCTGTCAAATCTCTTGCATTTTCAAATTTTCTTTACAACCACATCTCAAGAATGTCGACCTCTCGGAACCACGCCCCCTTTCAAAAGATTCTTCTCACCAAAGGACTCCACCCGCTACGACAAGAAGTTATCTTCCTGGCAAGTTCTTGAAGAACAAGGATTTTACTACCCCGTCGACACGGGCGATTTTGGCCTTCCCGCCTTTGTTTACGAAGTAATCATGGATCATGGCTGGCAACTCTTTGCTCGCCAACCTAAAGAAGGGAACATCACAATGGTCTGTGAATTCTACGCCCATAACCCACAACCGAGAACACCTTTTGTATATGTTCGTGGCAGCGGCGTTCGTCTGGATGCTGACACCATCAACAGTTAGTACAGGATCACTAATGAGGCAAACGACCACGCTGACTTTGAAGCCGCCCTCACCGCCGCCGACTACAATCGCCTGTAGTACAAGTACTATGTGCCCGACACTACAAGGAATACGGGTAAGCACATTGGATCAGTACCCCGCCGAGCGTTATTACCAAACGCCAAACTTTGGAACACATTTATTAAGCGTTGGCTACTGCCCACTTCCCACAATTCTATCGCCGACCGCCCATGCCTGGCAATGATTGATTCTATTCTGAAGCAGCAAAAAATCAATGTGGGAGCCATCATCTGTCAAGAAATATATGCCTGCCATCTGAGGCCCAAGGGCCACCTTTTCTTTCCAAACCTCATCACCAGACTATGTACTAACTTCAAGGTGCCTACCGACGAAGCAAATGTGATGACACCCCACAAGCAGGGGTGGACAAAGGAATTTATATACAAGATGATGGAGCTGATAGAAGTGGTGCCGGAAATTGAGTATGATCCCACTACTACGGCGGTGGGTACTTTAGCCTAGGGCGGGCGTAGAGATCAGCCCTTCATCGACCCCACCAGATTGCTCCAGGATATCTACATGAAGCTAAAACAGATGGAGCACAAAAACTTAAAATTCATGGAGTATGTGCGGAACTACAACACAGGGTTTGAGCTGTTCCTCAAGGAGAAATTCCCAGGGGATGACCTTCATTTTTCCTGTCTTCCCTGCTAAAATCACCAAAGCGGCCATGGCAAGCCACCCTATCCCGGATTCCCCTGCCGCGGTATCACATGCAATCGCCGGTGCATCCCATCAAGGCTCCTCCTTAGTCGTCACCACCTCACCTTCCTCTCCAACAAACAGGGGGACAAATCCACATGCCCACTGCTCTCCGTCTAATGACTCCTTCGATGATTCTGATGATGACTCCCCACCCATCACGGCAGCACCACCTGTGGCGACAGAAACATCCAGGAAACAAAAGTATCATTACATCTCATTTGATTCAGACGAGGAAGAGTCTGATAATAATGTTTCAATGACCAAAAACACACCGCCCTCCAGAATCCAACCACAAAGGACTTCAAAACTTGTCCAACCATCTCCTTTAAAGAGGAGACGGTTGGACCTATCCGATTACGAAGACGAGGTGGCCCAAAATTCATTCTCTTCTTTTTAAATGTAACTGGTTTATTTTTCCTTTTATTTTCAATTTTTCTCTTTTTTTTATTCATGTTATGTATTTTATTTTTTGTTGCATTGAGGGCAATGCCCGCCTCGAGTTTGGGGGAGGGAGAGTCCACCTTAGTGTAGTTCATATGTAGTTGCATATTAGTTAACCATTTTAGTTGCATTGTATTTATCTCTTCTTTAATGAAAAGAACTTGTTAAACAACTTGTGCATATGATAGAATACCCGACAATTCGCACCATTAAAAAGTACCTTTAATTTTTGGGTAGCATAAAAATAACTTAGAAATCTACTATAGTGCTATTTATCCTTAACCCAATTGTGGTAGGTTGATTGATAGAATGAGGTGGTGAACATAGACAATTTAATTATTTGGTACTTTTAATTCACATGCATTATAGGACGCCGCCTCGACAGTTGAAGTTGTCTATATTGCAAGGAAGGCTGTCGCGACAGGTAAGAAAAAAATCCTAGAGGTGCCCGAAACAGGCTCTAGGCGGCTAGAGGTGCCCGAAATTAGCTCTAGTCGGAAAAAAATCACTGCTATGTTTCTTAGAGGTACCCGAAATTAGCCAGGTCTTTTGTTCACTTAAAAGGTTCTTGAAGATCAACTTGTACACAATTCAGCACACATTTGATCACAAGCATTATAGTTTGTTTCCGAGAAAATTCATGCTATCCTACACACTAAAATGATATAGGTATCACGGCCTTAAGCCATGAAATTAGTTTAAGGACAGGTTCCTTTTTGTTGAAGTAAGGGTAAGTACTTATTAGGTTTTGCATCGCTTGAGGACAAGCAATATTTTGAGTTTGGGGGTGTGTAAAGTGCTTAAAAGTAGTTTCAAAGAATAGCTTGCCGAGACAGCTTCCGCCAGTACTGCCGTCACGACGGCACATTGGAGATTAACTAAAAGGGAGTGCGATAGGAAGAGGAGAATTTCCTGAATCATCAGAATCGAGCCACATGAAGAATAGAGTCCAGGAGCACCCAAAGATTATGTGAGAAGACCCAAACAAGGAAGAAGCTTGCGGCCCAAGAAATCCCAAAAGAGGAGTTATTTTGGAATGAAACACTCAGACGTTTGATAGTATTTAATTCCAACTCAACTTCCTCCCAAAGAGAGACTTCTTCCTCAAATATGGTTTTCACATGTAACCGTCTATATAAAGGCAAGGCTTGACCGATTGGAGGACATAAGGAGAGAGATTAGGGTTTAGAATTTATTTTTGTGTTTTCTTATTTACATTATGTTCTAAACTTTCCTTAGGGTTAAGATTGTTTTGTTTTGTAGTTGTGAGAATGGTTGTAATTAGTTAAAGTTTTTATGCAATTCAATTCAAGGTTTGTTTATCATATGTTCTTCATCTTTGTTTGCAATGGAGTCAAGAGATCTTTGTGAGCATATCTATTTGTTTAAATTCGAGAGAGTTAAAACTCAAAAATGGATAAACATGATTCCCTCCAATTAAGGTGAGAATTAACTTAGCTTAGAGATAAGTCTAGGTTTAAGGCGGCTAAGAAGGAACGTGGGAAAGTTGTTGTTCAACCTAGGTTTACGCCGAGTGGTATTGTAAAAGAGTGGGCATCAACAGTATTCAAACTTAGAGATAAGTTGGAATCAGACCAGGATCTTCTGTCGAACCTTGAAGGCCCGCTGAGTTCCCCGTCGTGGCGGTGTTCTATCTGTCACCCACTGTGGCAGAGATATCGACTTTTCATTACAAGACTTTTACGAGTTCAACGTAGTTTCACACTACGACGCAGCCCAATCTGACCCATCTTTTTATTCTGATATCTCAATCTTTTCATTATTTGTTTACTTCTAGTTTATGCAACTTTCTCAAACCAATACAAATTAATTGTGTTTTTATTTTTACTTGTGCAGGAATTTAATCTTGAAGTAGCATTCCAGTCCCTGTGGAGATGATATTCTTTTATATTACAACTATGCATTAGTGTACACTTGCACTTAAAGCATGACTATTTGACAGCCTACAACATGCTTCTTGAAAAGCGACAAACACTCAAAGGATCCTTTGTTTATTTTCTCTCGCTTGCTTTGGAAGCGGCGCCCATTGAGTTGATTCATGTAAGCATGCTTCTTGAAAGCGACAGATGCTCAGAAGATCCTTTGTTTACTTTGGATCGCTTACTTTGGAAGCGTCGACCATTGAGCTGATTCCTGTATGCACGCTTCTTAAAAGCGGTGGAAGCTCTGACGATTCTTTGTTTATCTTAGCTCGCTTACTTTGGAAGCAACGACCGTTGAGCTGATACATGTCTTCACGCTTCTTGAAAGCGGTGGACGCTCAAACGATCATTTGTTTATTTTTCGCTCGCTTGCTTTGGATGCAGTGACCGTTGAACTGATTCTTGTTTGCACGCTTCTTGAAAGCGGCAGACGCTCAGACGATCCTTTATATTTTTTCTCTCTCTTGCTTGGGAAGTGGCGACCGTTGAGTTAATTCATGTATGCATGCTTCTTGAAAGTGGTGGATGCTCAAACGATTCTTTGTTTATTTTTGCTCTCTTACTTTGGAAGTAGTGACCGTTGAGCTGATTCTTGTATACACGTTTCTTGAAAGCGGCGGACGCTCAGACGATCCTTTGTTTTCTTTCTCTCGCTTGCTTTGGAAGCGGTGACCGTTAAGCTGATTCTTGTATGCACGCTTTTTGAAAGTGGCGAACGCTCAGACGATCCCTTGTTTATTTTTTCTTGCTTGGGAAAACGCTTCTTGCCTCGCTACCCCACATCAACTTCATCAGCTCTCTTTTGCTCTAGTTATTCGATTTCTTTCTGAAGCTTAAGCTGTCAAGAGTAATAACGGTTTTGCTTAAGATATTAACCTCAGACCTTTTATGTCGGGGGCGGATAGCGTTGTCACGATCCTCCTTCTTCTGTGCTAGCCAGAGCGAGAGGATATGGCCTTGCCTTGGCATCTTTTGATCAGCCTGTATAAAGCCTTCCCTTGTAGGTGTAGGGAACTTAACCTATAGGAAGAAAGGGGCTGCCATCATTCTGGCTTTCCATGCTAAGGGTCTTCCAAAGATAGCATTGAACGCATATGGGTTATCAATGACCAGAAAATTGGCTTTCTTTGTGATTTGTTATCGCCATCTCCCAATGTTACAGGTAGTCGAATAGAACCCTTCACCTCGATGAGTCGATTACTGAAGCCATACATTGGGTTGGCTGGTTTAACTCTGAACCTGGAATTCACATTTGGCTGAATGCATTCCAGCTCAATACTTCTACAGAACTCCATGTATCCACCAGGATTCTTTTCACGATAAATCATGTTATCCCCGCTAAAACGAAAATGGGGTTGTTGCCTTCTACGTCGAGAATGGTATCCTCCTCTTTTTTCCGAGAACTTGACTCACCATGGGTCTTTACACTACACTTTTTTCGTCATTCCCTCTAAAATCGACATTACTCCATGTATTTGTGCCTTACGTTTGGAGCTCGACTAGTTCCACTTTTCATCTATGCCAACTATCATGTGTATAGTTCCCTTGTTCTCTTGATTATTTCTTCTGTTGTCCTGTGGTCTTGGCTGATGGGCCTCCCTATTATCTTCGCTCTGTCTTTAGCGGGAAACCAAAAATCTCTCCAGCTACTCTCTACGGACTCGATTGTGTTTTTCAGATGTTCATAATAATCCGTAGAGTGGCTCTGAGCTTTTTAAAATTTGCATCTTCGTCTTGAGCGCTCTCTGCGCTTACTATCTCTCATCGGTAATGGCAGTCTTAAGATTCCAGTGTGTTCAATCTGGTGTAGTATTGGAGAAGGTGATTTCGTTAATTTATGATAAGTTCTGAATGCGGACAACCTTTTCTGGGTCGTCTCACGTTGTTGGCCATCCTACGTTTGTCGCTGCAACTGGTTCCTATTTTGAACATACTACGGTCCACAGAGAAATTGTTGGACTCCTCTACTAGCTCCTAGATGAAGAGGGGGTCTACACGTTTGGGACCGCGATTATCTTGCCTCTCACTCTCAAGTTGCGAACTATGTGGCCTAGATCTCATGTTGTCTACCTTATCATTTTCAGTGTACGGCTGAACCTTCTCATATAGTTCTAACAGCGTTACCGGCGGTCGATCCAACAAATTGTACTTGAGATGCTGGTGTGAGGTACCATTGACAAAAGAGAAGATAATAAACTCGTTCGAGGCCTCTTTGGTTTTCATAGTTGAAGTGTGAAATCACTAGACAAACTCGCGTAGAGATTCGTCTGACCTCTGAATAACGTATATGAGGTATGCTAACGATCTTCTTAATACCTTGTTCGCTAAAAATGGCTCATGAAAAACTCCGTCAGCTGGTCAAAACTAGAGATTGAGTTTCCTGGGAGATAGAGGCACCAAGCTTGAGCCGAATCCTAAAGGTTCATCGAGAAGATTCGACATTTAACTTGGTCAGAGGCGCCGAAAAAATCAATGTGATTAAAGAAATGAGACAAGGGGTCTTGAGACTCACCTCTTCTGTTAAACATCAGCTTCGGGACCTTGAAAGATGTAGACACATGATGCTCTAAGATGTCTATAGATAAGGGCTCGTTTTGGTACCTCCGATGATTTCAAAAAGGATCGTCCTGCCTCTGGCTCTGGATGCTCTAAAAATTCTTCTCTAGTTGCTCCATTTTTGCTCTTACTGCTCGCTACTCGTCATCCTCCGTAGGACTATAGTCCATCTCCTCCGATTCTTCATAATCCTCCCTCAGCTCCTGTGGATGTTCCTCTCCGGTTTCTTGTTGGGGAGGAGCTTGCTCCTCCTAGACCATTTTACCTCTAGCTTTCCCAGACGACTTTTTAATTAATTTCTCGCTCTTCTCTTTTGCGATTTTGTGTTGTTCAGCCCGGTCCTGCATGGACTTTTGTTGTTGCTCGTAGTATTGTTTCGAGAGCATTAAAGCTTCCTCTATGCTCTTTATTTTTTCTTATATTTCCAGGAATTGTCGGTTGCTGCCCTCTAATGGTGACGCCCCTCTCGTTTGTTGTGTGCCTTGCTCCGTTACAAACCACGGAGGGGGTTGGTCCCAAAACTACTATCAAAAATCCTGTTTGAACTGTCGTAGATGTTGCACTATTGTCGCTAACGGCCGACCCGTTCAAATTTTGTTCTCTGCTGCCTTTTTAGTGGTCATTGCTATTGGTCGAGCTGTCAGAACATCGTCCTCTGGCGTTTTGCCGTCAGAACTGTCTTGGCTGCCTCCACCCATCTTAAAGATTCCCTGGCCTACTAAAGGATTTGAAGGTCACGTGTTAGTTCCACGCTCACCGCACCAATTGTTGATGGTCAAAATGATCAAGGGTCGGAGACGGTGGTAGGGATAACCCTTCTGGATTATAGCTTAACTATTGCTCTTGCATTTAAGTGGTGATGGTGCCGGGAATGGAAGGCCTTGGTTCCTCTCAACTGCATCCCCAATTTTATACCACTTGGACATGTGTCAAGGTGGGATTATCGTGGTGCATTGATTGGACTGGCTATGATTTGACATCTTAGGTTCTCCTTGGCATCTGTTGTTGGCACGTGTGTAGCCATGTGGCCACTGGGCGAGGTGCAATGTTACCTGTGGTTTTGTCCGTTTGACACATATTACGAAAGGTATCGCACAGTTCGTGTGCGATCTTGCACGTTGTGGTCTGCATTGTGTTACACCGTTCGTGGTCTTACTCGTCCTGGTTTCAACACGTGGTGGCAGGTGTTCATAGGTACTAACACACCTAATTATATAAAAGTAAACAGCCAACGTGAAAATAAAGCATAAACAATTAATTAAAATCAACCAAGAAAATAAACCGTTAAAAGCTAAAACAAAAATAAATGATTTAACAAAAGGGCATTTTTGTAATTTTACAAAATTTAAACCCAAAAACAATAAAAATTTAAATACGAGTAGAAACATCTTATACCTCTATTTTTGAAATATTAAATTTAATAATAAAATTATAAACAAATAAGGTTAAATTTTAGATTAAATAAAATTTTTAGGTGCTAAACTGAAAAAATAAAATCATAATAAAAATATTGGATGAAATTATAAAAATTTATAATAAATACGGTGAAAATAAAATTAGAATTTTTTAATACAATTTAACATACAACAAAGCATTCAAATCAACAACACATATCCTATTGCTTGACTATTACAATCTTTCAATTTAAAGTTCATACTTGAGCTAACCAAAAGCGACACTTGGAGACCTTTTCTTGCCCTTGCCACCCACAAGCTACTGATCTGCATTGTCGAACAAAAAGGAGCGTAAGCATAAAAGCTTAGTGAGGGTAAGCTCATAAAAGAAACCTCGACAATGCAGGGTCCAAGCACGAGCAACAACCAAGATAGAATGCATGCTCTTACCTCCGATCCACATGAGCCAAAATATACATGATGCATGAATATATAATCAACTCTATGCCATGTTCAACAACTCATAAGTCCAACACACGAAGATACATATAACAATGTATTAACAACAACGTATATCAATCCATATTGGAATCACATTTCATATCATATTGACACCTAGCTATGACTCGAATACGCGGATTACATTCAACAACAACATTACCTCGGTGGGATTACACTCATCACCGGACCTTGCATGGATGGGATTCCACTCATCATCACATGCTCTACGGATGGGATTCCACTCATCATCACGTATAATATAAACAGTTCCGGTGGAATATTACATCACCGTACTCCTCCTTGATGGCTTAACGCCACCAAGGCCATGCGCGAATTTGACTCTTGTGTGCACACTAAACATCCTAATGATCGATCATTGTACCCCAAGCATACTAGTGTCAATATTAAACACAATCCATAACCTTTCACAACATCATTTCATATCAACTTCCGTGCTTAGAACGTACTCACCATGACCACTATCATTCACAATTCACAATCCAAACCACATGCATAACAATGCATCAAACCATGCCTCAACAACATGTATAACACAATATACATAACTACCATAAACACAAATAAACAAGAGGCATAACAAGCAATTCGGAGTTCAACCAAAAGTTTCTTAAACTAAGCTTGAGATTAGGCTACCACTCTAATCTCAACTCTAGGTGGGTTTACCAAGCCCAACCTAGGTTCACATGCTTGAACCAATATTTAAAAACCATTTGAAAACAATAACCACTCACCGACCACTACATTTAGCACAAGCCGGCTAGCCTACCAAGCATCCAAGTTTCTGGATTCGAGCCCGAAGCTTCTCCATTGTCTTCTCTTGCTTCTAACCATTCAAAAACAATACATTAGCCCCAAAATCAGCCACAAACCTGAGGTTTAACCCAACACACAAATCCACTACAATTCTCACAATTCAAAGCCAAGTTCATTCTTCAAATTCTCATTTTCGTACTTCCACAAAGACCCATAAAAAATCAGCAATGTAGTCATCCAAAGCACTCTTAAACATGTTCAAAACACTACCCAAACATAGTATAACCATCAGCCCCCAATTTTCAACACCAAACACACCCACAACTAACCTAAAACCCTTCCAAGAACCCCTCAAAACCCAAATCTGAAAATCCATACAACACTCTTTAAAATTTACATATATTGGACCTCTTGGGTTAATATTAACTTATCTATTAACAAAGAATCAAAATCTCAAGCAATGGATGGTAAAGTTTGCATCTTTCTCTTCCAAAACTCAAAAACACAAAACTCTAAATAATGAATTTTAATGAAAACTAAAAATATGGGAAGAAAGAGGAAGTTGAGGACAAAAAGAATTTGTTGTTACCTTTGCAAGAGGTCCAAAAATGAAGGCAAGATTTGATGGAAAAGCAAAATGGGAGGAGGTTGGAAGTTCACGTTCAAATGAGAAATAAAGGGGGGGAATATGGTGAAATGGGGTTGTGTTTTTCTTTTGTTTTATTGGGCTATTTCAAAAATCCCCAATATTACAACTTTGCCATTAACGAGATGACAATCTCATTTATTCTAAAATCCATGAGATTTGATTCCCAAAATAATTTTTTTGTCCAACATAAATGTTTGTTTCGAATATACGAAGCCCAAAATAATATTTTATTACTTTAAGTATAAAACCGAAACCCGAACCATTATTTTAATATTATTTTCACCCGACCCCCAAACCCGGGTGTTACAACTCTCCCCCACTTAAGGAAATTTTGTCCCCGAAATTTATCGGACATGAAGAGTCACTTAAACTGCTCCTCCACACTTCCTTTTTCTTCTCACCACAGCATACTCACCAAGTCGGTAGACTTACCACACAACATTAGCTATTCTATGCTAAGATCTCAACGGGTCCTTCAATGCATGTCAATTTTAAACTGAACTCAATCTCTTCCACAAACGTAGCACGGGACAGATCTGACTCACATTTCTGAATCATAAATAGATAAAACACATCACAACCCCTTTCTAACCATGGTGGTAACCGCAATAGATAAACAACAGAACTAGCCTAAATCACAATCTCATACGGCACCGTTTGAATACTTGACCGATAACTTCTCTGACTAACCATTTGACTCCAACATGTAACCAAACACTATGCAGACACCCTCAAAAAATCTAGTTGAAATCTCGAATCCCTGTCGGCCACTATCGATTTCAAGACACTGTACAACTCACACTCTTGCTAAGGCACGACTCCGCCAACTTACACAAAGTACAAGTAACGTGAACATGTATAAAATGAGCACATTCGGTGCAGCTATCATTGTTTACTCGGCTAAACTCTCCTGTAGGAAATCAAAGGCGAACCAGACACAAGGTCTCTCGAATCTATTACTCACTTTCATTAAGAATCTTCCACGGATGTAGCAAACTAGAAGAAAACTGATGCTCGACCTTGACACGCTGGCAAATTACACACTTACTCTCATACTGAACCACATCATCCACCAACTCAATCCAGAAATACTCATCTTCAATCCACAATACGTCTTCATACTACTCAGATGCAATACAAATGAATTGTCATGTGCTTCGGCCAAAACAATACGTCTCAAAACACTATGTCAATCGGCACAACTATTCTGTCTATAAAATGCAAAACTCTATCATCTCTGAAACTGTATTCTGAAGGTCTTCCTTTTGCCATGTCTTGCATGTGAGGTTCCAAGAACATGTCTTGCCACTATTTCTCTTTAAGTATTCTGACTCAATAGGTTTAACCCGAAACTCGGCCACAAAACCACTATCATTTGATAAGTTGAATCCAGCAAATGTAGCTCGCAACTCAACTGCCAATCTAACAACAAATATAACTCGAAGCATCGGTTACTGCGTTGACTCTCTTCGGATGGTACTCAATCTTGAGATTACGATCTTCAAGCAGTTCTAACAATTTATGATGTTCAAGTTTCAACCCTTCCTAAGTCGTCACATATTTCAAGTTCTGATGATAAGTGTATACACTATGCATTTCTTACTATACATGCTTTGTCTCTAAGTCTTCGGAGCAAATTCAACTGTAATTAACTCTATGTCTCGCGTCGGATAATTCTTTTCATGTTCTTTCTGTTGTCTCGACGAATAAGCCACAAATCTTATGTCTTGCATAAGCACACAACCTAACCCTACATGTAACGCATCTCTATGGTTCACAAATTGTTTCTCCGATATAGGCTGGACCAAGGTCGAAGCTCTCTTCAAAGTTTCTTTCGGTTTCTCAAGGGCTCGTTGTCTCGCATTTGACCATACAACTGAACATTCCTCTGTAGCAATCTGTCCAAGGAGCAGCTATCTTCAAAAGATCATTTACAAACCTCTGATAGTAATAGTGCTAGACCTAGGAATTATAGATACCTGTCACTGTCTTCGGTTTCTTCAAATTCACATCTTCTCCTGCCTACTTAGGATTTACTCTAATACACTCGACTGATCTACCTGTCCTAGGAGAATGTCTTCCTTGACTCGGAGTTCACGTTGTACAACTTGGCATACAAATGATTCTCTAATAAGATTTACAACACTAACTCCAAAGCTTGTCAGGATCTTCCTCGGCACGTGAATATACCCATGTATCATCTATGAGAACTACTACAAACTGATCAAGGAGCTCAAGAAGTATTTTGCTCGACATCTCTATAAAAGTATCTAACACACTAGTCAAACAAAGCGGCATAACCCAAAACTCAAAGTGATCACATCTTGCCTCGAAAGCTGTCTTCGGTACATCAAATTCTCTCACTGTCAACTGGTAGTAATCGGATATCAAATTAATCTTCGAAAAGACTGAAGCACGCCCCATTTGATCAACAAATCTGTAACCCCCTTAGCCCGGCCTAGACGGTTGACCCGAACTACGAAGATTACACGGGGAAAACCAAAGTCAACCCGAAAGCCAACCTTGATTAACGACCCTTTTTTTAATCTTGTCTAGATACATGTTAACCCTAGGTGAACACTTGAGAAACATATACGTGTAAAGCACATCAATCAAATTGCAAGAAGGGACTTAATTGCACAATATACAAATATTAGGGACCAAAATGTAAATTCTGGAAATTTGAAGGTCATAACTGATTTTAAGGTTACCAATATTAAATTAGTCATATTATATGCTTCCCAGTCAAATTTCACCTTAATCGGACATCTCAAACTCATGCAATTGCAATTACAAGTTTTGGGACTAAAACGTAAAGCTTGCAAACCTCAACACCATTTAAAACAGTGCCCAATGGTCACCTGTTTCGCAACGGTGTTGACCGTTCCGAAACACAGATTCGTTTCGAGACTTGTTCCGAAACAAGGCCTTCCAGTGGCCAAATCGTTTCGGAACGGCCTCCATCCGTTTTGAAACACGAAGGCCATTATAGGCCCCCGTTTCGAAACGCTAGTACCCGTTTCGATACGGTTTGCCCAGAAGCTGCAGATTTTGCTGGTTTTTCATACATATATCCACTCAAACACAACTTAATGACTTCTTAATCATGCCAAGAAGACATCATACATATATAGAGCATGCTTGCAACTCCTAAAAACATTCATGGCATCAAACATGAAACTTCACATGTCTATAGGCATGCATCCTAATATCCAAAAACCAAACAACCAACCAAACTCCAAATCAAGCATCAAAAGGCCAATTACAAAACCAAAACATCAAAAGCATCATGCCTCAAACTAGGGAGTCCAAAACATCTCCCAAAACACATCTTAGGTTCCCATTGCCAAATTACCAAAACTAATAATGTATGAAAACATCACCATACATGAGCTTAGTTTCCCCTTGGACTCTTACCTTCCTCGTTGCCCTCAAACACTTCAATTGTCTGCATTATTGGTACAAAAGAGATAGCATAAGCACAATAGTTTATTGAGGCATGCTCTAAAGAAAGCAACACAATAATGCATTTTAGAAAACACTTTCAACAAAGCTTTCTAAACACAAGCTCAAATCTTTTCATGCAACCTTGCATACATAACAAGCATCTCATGCTTCATTATAACCATCACATTATATTGGCTTTCAAGTGATAACTCATAACCATTTACAAACCAAAACACAATCGGATACGCGGATTACAAGCGTTGTCCCATACGCTTCATACACACTACCGAATAACACAAGGTGGAGTTTATCGGTACAATCACAACCCCTCAACACCCGTGACGGAGTTTAGCGGTACAATCACAACCCCTCAACATCACTCATCGGTAGTTGTATAATTCCACTAACGAGAACATGGGACACATAACACAAGATCCACACACGGACTTTTAACCACCGTTGTGATCTTACCTTACTCGTTAGTGTACTTGGATGGAGTTTACGGTACAATCACAACCCCTCAACATCCAAGGCAACTTTATTCACGGTGCACCCAATCCTATATCCGGCTAACTATATCCGATTCAAGTACTTTAAAACCATTACATCACTTGCCAATATACATCATTTACCATCAACAATTCACTGTTTTAAAGCATTAATCAAAGCCATTTAACATCATGCATCACTATGTATCAAAACCATATTAACAATATGTCAAACCAAGGATCTCTTACCTTGAGCATCCTTCAACACATGGCTTTCAAAACCAGCATTAACCATGCTAAAACATGCTTTCAAAACAGAATTTAAACATGCAAATTATAACCAATGCATCAAACCACTTCATGGCTCATTCGAGGGAGTTTTTCCGAAAACTTACTCTTGAGCTTAGCTAGGTTTTTTAGACTTAAACTAAGCTCCCAAAACCTCCAAATAATCGTTTCAAAGCTGGAAACCCAACTCCACTCACCAATTCCGTTTCGCAAGCTTGCCGAAACGCCGATCAAGCCTCCGGATCAACTCCACAAGTGTCCAAAGATATCTCCCCTTTTTACACACATCAAAGCAGAGGATTAATGCATCATCATGCATTGAAATCTTCAGCCAACACACTTAAACTCGCTGCACAACTCAAAACCAACATTTCGGCTACCAAACACAACCGAAATCACCTCCAAACTCTTCTAACCATCTCTAAACATCAATCAACATCCAAAATAAACCTAAACTCGTCCTTATACCTCCAGCTATAACAGAACACCAAGATCACCTCAAAAACCACCATTTTCATAAGCAAAAACTTAGGAAATACAACCTATTCGGGATTGCATTGATAAAATCTCATTTCCAAATCATTAGACATCCAAAATACATTTAAGATTCATCTCAAAACAGAGCCCAAGCAATCACAACGAAATTCTTCAAGATTTCATCGAAATCTTGAGTTTTAAGCCAAAATCAAGTTTCTTACATTAAAACCATTTATAAAACTTAAATTAAGGATTGATAACTTGGGAATTTCAGTAAAAAACTGAGTATTTGGAGGAGAAGAACAATCTTACCTCTAAATGGTGATTTCTCCTTGATTTGAGCCAATTTTCTTGAAAATCCAATGAGGAAATCAAAAGGATTTGATGCAAGATTGATTACGAACTAATTGATGATAGAAATCTCATCAATTGAAGTGAAGATCAATGCAAAAGTTGCTGGAGAAAAGTGTTTGGATGATGGAATTTTGAGAGAAAAAGAAATGAGAAAATTTTAGGAAAAGGTAGTTATGAAATTCCAAAAAGTGGTTTCCCTTTTTCTTTTAATTAATTAAAACATTAATTGAATCACCTAAATTAAGGAAAAATCTGGAAAAATCATTTTTGGGTAAATTAGCTCCTTAAAGATTCAAAGTTTCAATCCTTACAAAACAGTCACCACTAAACTTTTCAAAAAATCGCATTTTAGTCACTACACTGAAATGTAGTATTTCCAAACCTTATTTTGTAAAATTGATTTCACCACTCTCTTATATATATTAAAAGAGGATTTTTAAATATTTTCCATATTTTTAAAGCATCCCGAACTAGGCTTTCCCTAAAACCTCCTTTTATATTCGAACCGAAAATCAGACCGGTCCGATTCAGACCCTAAACTTCTAAGCCCAAAATTGGGGTGTTAGAAATCTCCCCCCCCCCCTTAAGAAATTTCATCCTCGAAATTTACCTGGAGGAAAAAGGTACGGAAACTGCTTCTTCATATCATTCTTTCTTTCCCACGTGGCTTCCTCAACACCACGATGCTTCCACAACACCTTAACCAATTCAATGGTCTTTCCTCGAAGAACTTTACTGTCCGAATCCAGAATTTCAATCGGCTCCTCATCATAGGTCAAGTCTGGATTCAACTCCACTTCCTCCACAGGCATAACATGCGAAGGATCCGATCTATACCTCCGAAGCATAGAGACATGAAACACATCATGAATCTTTTCTAACTCTTGCGGTAACCTCAGCTTGTACGCAACAGGACCCACAAGTTCAATCACCTCGTATGGTCCAATGTACATAGGGCTCAACTTACCCTTCCGGCCAAACCTCATCACCTTCTTCCAAGGCGAAACCTTCAAGAACACACAGTCACCTACCGCAAACTCAATCTTCTTACGCTTCAAATCCGCGTAAGACTTCTGTCGATCAGAAGCTGCCTTCAATCGCTCACAAATGAGCTTCACCTTCTCGGTGGTTCCTTTTAACAAAGCCGGCATCGAAACCAACTTCTGACCTGTTTCAGCCCAACAAAGAGGAGTTCTGCACTTCCTCCCGTAAAAGGCTTCATAAGGTTCCATTTGAATACTTGCCTGGTAGCTATCGTTATAAGCAAACTCCACCAAAGGCAAATGCTTCTCCCAAGAACCTTGAAACTCAATCACACAGCACCTAAACATATCTTCCAGCACTTGGATAACACGCTCAGACTGTCCATCCGACTGTGGATGATAAGAAGTACTGAAATTCAGCCGCGTACCCAAAGCTTGATGCAAACACTCCCAGAAACGCGACGTAAACCTTGGATATCTATCCGACACTATAGACTTTGGCACACCATGCAGTCGCACAATCTCAGCAATGTACAACTCCGCAAGCTTGTCCAAGGTATACGTAGTATGCACAGGTAAGAAATGCGCACACTTCGTAAGGCGATCCACAACCACCCACACCGAATTCTTTTTCGATGGGGACAAAGGCAAACCAGACACAAAGTCCATGGTAATCCTTTCCCACTTCCACTCAGGAATCCTCAACGGTTGCAACAACCCAGAAGGAAACTGATGCTCAGCCTTAACCCGCTGACAAACCATGCACTTACTCACGTACTCCGCAACATCCCTCTTCAAACCCACCCAATAGTACTCATCCTTAAGATCACGATACATCTTTGTACTACCAGGGTGCATAGCAAAAGGACTCCTATGAGCTTCAGTCAGAATAATACGCCTCAACTCAGCATCATTCGACACTACTATCCGACTCCCAAAACATAGAACCCCATCATCATTAAAACAGAAATTCGATGGTCTATCCTCAGCAATATCCTGAACATGTGGCACCAAGGAATCATCCAACAACTGCTTATCCTTTATCAACTGAACCAAAGATGGTTTCACTTTCAATTCAGCCGCAAGACCTCCATCTCGCGAAATACTCAAGCTGGCAAACATAGCCCTCAACTCCACTGCCACCTTTCTACTCAAGGCATCCACTACAACATTAGCTTTTCCCGGAGGGTACTCGATCGTCAGATCGTAATCTTTAAGCAACTCCACCCAACGTCGTTGCCTAAGATTCAACTCTTTTAAGACATCAGATACTTCAAACTTTTGTGATCCGTGTACACAGTACACTTCTCACCATACAGGTAATGTCTCCAAATCTTCAAAGCAAAAACCACCGCAGCTAACTCAATATCATGCGTAGGATAATTGCGCTCATGAACCTTCAATTGGCGTGATGCATAAGCCACCACCTTACCCTCTTGCATCAACACACACCTCAAACCAACATAGGATGCGTCGCAGTACACTACAAACTCTTTCCCTGATTCAGGTTGAACCAGGATAGGAGCTTGCGTCAAAGCTGCCTTAAGCTTCTCAAAAGCTTGTTGTCTTGCCTCTGTCCACTCATACTTGACATCCTTCTGCAACAACTTCGTTAAAGGTGCAACAATCTTTGAAAATCCATCCACAAACCTCCTATAGTATCCTGCCAACCCAAGGAAACTACATACTTCATGAACAGACTTAGAAGGCTTCCAATGCATCACCGCCTCAATCTTCTGAGGATCAACATGAATCCCCTCAGCATAAACCACATGACCACGGAAAACAACTTCCCTAAACCAAAATTCGCACTTGCTCAGCTTAGCATAAAGTTGATTCTCCAACAGCGCCTGCAACACAATCCGCAAATGCCCTTCATGCTCCTCCTCAGTACGAGAGTACACAAGGATATCATCAATGAACACCACAACGAACTTGTCCAAATATTCATGGAACACTCTATTCATCATGTCCATAAAAGATGCAGGAGCATTCGTCAAGCCAAACGGCATCACAAGGAACTCATAATGCCCATACCTCGTTCTAAAGGCTGTTTTCGGCACATCCACATCCTTCACCTTGAGCTGATAATAACCTGACCTTAAGTCAATCTTAGAGAACACAGTCGCTCCTCGGAACTGATCAAAAAGATCATCAATCCTCGGCAAAGGATATCGATTCTTGATAGTCAACTTGTTCAGCTGACAGTAATCGATGCACATTCTCATAGTGCCATCCTTATTCTTCACAAACAAGACCGGTGCACCCCAAGGTGACACACTCGGGCGAATGAAACCACGATCAAGCAACTCCTGAAGTTGTGTCTTCAGCTCCTTCAACTCCTTTGGTGCCATTCAGTAATGAGTAATGGACACTGGGGTTGTGTTTTCATACAGCTCAATTCCAAACTCCACCTCTCGGCTAGGAGGCAATCCAGGTAACTCCTCCGAAAACACTCTAGGAAACTCTCGCACAGTCCTGCTATCTTGAACTCGTAACTCCTTAGAGCTAGGATTCATCACAAAGGCCAGATAAGCCTCACAACCTTGCCTCAGCATTCGTCTTGCTTCCAAAGTAGACACCACATTGGCAAGAAACTTCACATTCTCGCCAACCACCACTACCTCATAATCATCCGCAAGTTTCAACCAAACTCGCTTGTTCTCAAAATCCACCACAACTCGATGTTCAACAAACCAATCCATTCCAAGGATCACATCAAAACCATAGAATGGCAATTCCATGAGATCAACAAGAAAAACATGGTTTTGCACTACCAAAGGAAATCTTCTATACAACTTCCCTGTCACAACGGTCTCACCAAAGGAACTAGTTACACGCATACCAACATTCAAAGACTCAACAGGTAAACCAAGAAATTGAGCATGTTCACGCAATATGTATGAGTGTGTAGATCCAGAATCAATCAAGGAAAGTAATGATAAGGATTGCAAAGTAAAAGTACATGCGATCACATCCGTATAATTTCTCCCCTCACGCTGAGCATACACCCGAGCCTGGCCACCACCCTCAGGTTGAACAGCCACCACATGCGCCACATTCCTCCCGCCATCATCTCTGTGCTGGAAGTTACCACGGCCGCGCCCACGACCTCTTTGTGGTGCAACTACCTCAGGAGCACGTCCTTGACCACCATCGGCCAATAAAGGACACTCTCTCCTTATGTGGTCTGCCGAACCATAATTCCAGCATGAATTACCTGTCACTGCAAAAGGAGCTTGAACTTCCCTCGTTGCTCGAGGACAATCTCGCCTCAAATGACCACGTGATCCACACGTCCAGCACGTGTTCTGATCAGCTCTCATCCTATCTCCCTGAACAAGCGCACCATGCCCTCCATTACCATGCCTAGCAGAAGACTGATACCTCTTAACTCGTCCTCTCTTGTTCTGTCCACCACCGGAACTATAATCAGCAGCTCTTTTGCCCGAGCTAGAACTAACGCCTCTGGAAGACAGACCCAAATTTTGCTCAATGTCCTTCGCTCTACTCACCAGAACATCAAAATCCGTATACTCAGCAGCAAGCATGAAAGTCTTCACATCCGTCACCAAACCATAACAGAAACGTTCACACCTCTCCCGCTCATCAGGGATTAGCTCAGGTGCGTATTGACTAAGACGGACAAACTGGATCTCATACTCCGCCACCGTCATGCTTCCTTGTGTAAGAGACATAAATTCTCTTTTCTTCTCATCTAGGTATCGCACACCTAGATACTTTCGCCTGAATGTGTTCAGAAAGAATGTCCAAGTCACATCATTGTCCTCCATTCCAGAAACAATGGTCGTCCTCCACGTATACGCATCATCATGTAGCAGTGATACCACTCAACCCAATTTCTGCACATTGTTGCAGTTCATCTGCCCCAAAATCCTCTCGGTGCTTTCCAACCAAGATTCAGAACCTTCAGAAGATAAACCTCTGAACTCAATCCCTCCCAGACTGCAAAGACGTTCCAAAGGCAATCTCACGTTAGCATCACCCTGATGCGCAGATCCGTGAGCTCCAGCTACTGCTGCCTAGAAGGCTCCCGCAATAGCCTGAATCAAAACAGTCATGTCAGGAGCAGCTTGCCCCTGCACACCTTCAGGTCCAGCGACCCCAGCACCAACGCTGGCATTTTCACCTCCAGCACCACCACCGCCGGGTGGTCCACCCTTAGGGGAGGAGGTATATCCACAACATTATCGACATTTTCCTCATTCTTGTTTTGAGCCATAGCTCTCGTATTCATCATCATCTCTCTACGAGACCCCATTTATAAGAAAACAATGCACTGACACAAATGAAATAAACATAATTAGGCTCAACAAGGTAAGTAATCCAATTACTCAAGCTCATTTTCCAAAAACAATTCCTTTCATTAGTTTTGATATGGCAATGGGTTCCCCTAACATGCTTCAACACAGCATAACATCATAATTGCAACCATACACCACAATTCAAACAACATTCTTTCATCCAAAAGGCATATCATACGAATACACATACATCACCCACATAACCATTCCCATTTACACGAGAACTCAACTCTGATACCACCAAATGTAACCCCCTTAGCCCGGCCTAGGTGGTTGACCCGAACTAGGAAGATTACACGGGGAAAACCAAAGTCAACCCGAAAGCCAACCTTGATTAACGACCCTTATTTTCTTTTTAATCTTGTCTAGATACATGTTAACCCTAGGTGAACACTTGATAAACATATACGTGTAAAGCACAGCAATCGAATTGCAAGAAGGGACTTAATTGCACAATATACAAATATTAGGGACCAAAATGTAAATTCTGGAAATTTGAAGGTCATAACTGATTTTAAGGTTACCAATATTAAATTAGTCATATTACATGCTTCCCGATCAAATTTCACCTTAATCGGACATCTCAAACTCATGAAATTGCAATTACAAGTTTCGAGACTAAAACGTAAGGCTTGCAAACCTCAACACCATTCAAAACAATGCCCAACGGTCACCTGTTTCGAAAAGGTGTTGACCGTTCCGAAACACGGGTTTGTTTCGAAACTTGTTCCGAAACAAGGCCTTCCAGTGGCCAAATCATTTCGGAACGGTCTCCATCCGTTTCGAAACATGAAGGCCATTACAGGCCCCCGTTTCGAAACGCCAGTACCCGTTTCGATACGGTTTGCCCAGAAGCTGCAGATTTTGCTGCTTTTTCATACATATATCCACTCAAACACAACTTAATGACTTCCTAACCATGCCAACAAGACATCATACATATATAGAGCATGCTTGCAACTCCTAAACACATTCAAGGCATCAAACATGAAACTTCACATGTCTATAGGCATGCATCCTAATATCCAAAAACCAAACAACCAACCAAACTCCAAATCAAGCATCAAAAGGCCAATTACAAAACCAAAGCATCATGCCTCAAACTAGGGAGTCCAAAACATCTCCCAAAACACATCTTAGGTTCCCATTGCCAAATTACCAAAACTAATAGTGTATGAAAACATCACCATAATTGAGCTTAATTTCCCCTTGGACTCTTAGCTTCCTTGTTGCCCTCAAACACTTCAATTGTATGCATTATTGGTACAAAAGAGAGAGCGTAAGCACAATAGCTTAGTGTGGCATGCTCTAAAGAAAGCAACACAATAACGCATTTTAGAAAACACTTTCAACAAAGCTTTCTAAACACAAGCTCAAATCTTTTCATGCAACCTTGCATACATAACAAGCATCTCATGCTTCATTATAACAATCACATCATATTGGCTTTCAAGTGATAACTCATAACCATTTACAAACCAAAACACAATCGGATACGCGGATTACAAGCGTTGTCCCATACGCTTCATACACACTACCGAACAACACAAGGTGGAGTTTACCGGTACAATCACAACCCCTCAACAGCCGTGATGGAGTTTAACGGTACAATCACAACCCCTCAACATCACTCATCGGTAGTTGTATAATTCCACTAACGAGAACACAGGACACATAACACAAGATCCACACACGGACTTTTAACCACCGTTGTGATCTTACCTTACTCGTTAGTGTACTTGGATGGAGTTTACGGTACAATCACAACCCCTCAACATCCAAGGCGACTTTATTCACGGTGCACCCAATCCTATAGCCGGCTAACTATATCCGATTCAAGTACTTTAAAACCATTACATCACTTTCCAATATACATCATTTACCATCAACAATTCACTTATTTAAAGCATTAATCAAAGCCATTTAACATCATACATCACTATGCATCAAAACCATATTAACAATATGTCAAACCAAGGATCTCTTACCTTGAGCATCCTTCAACACATGGCTTTCAAAACCAGCATTAACCATGCTAAAACATGCTTTCAAAACAGAATTTAAACATGAAAATTATAACCAATGCATCAAACCACTTCATGGCTCATTCGAGGGAGTTTTTCTGAAAACTTACTCTTGAGCTTAGCTAAGTTGTTTAGACTTAAACTAAGCTCCCAAAACCTCCAAATAATCGTTTCAAAGTTGGAAACCCAACTCCACTCACCAATTCCGTTTCATAAGCTTGCCGAAACGCCGATCAAGCCTCCAGATCAACTCCACAAGTGTCTGAAGATATCTCCCTTGTTTTACACACATGAAAGCAGAGTATTAATGCATCATCATGCATTGAAATCTTCAGCCAACACACTTAAACTCGCTGCACTACTCAAAACCAACATTTCGGCTACCAAACACAACCGAAATCACCTCCAAACTCTTCCAAAACTTAACCCAGACAAGATCCATCACTTCTAACCATTTCTAAACATCAATCAACATCCAAAATAAACCTAAACTCGTCATTATACCTCCAGCTATAACAGAACACCAAGATCACCTCGAAAACCACCATTTTCATAAGCAAAAACTTAGGAAATACAACCTATTCGGGATTTCATTGATAAAACTTCATTTCCACATCATTAGACATCAAAAATACATTTAAGATTCATCTCAAAATAGAGCTCAAGCAATCACAACGAAATTCTTCAAGATTTCTTCCAAATCTTGAATTTTAAGCCAAAATCAAGTTTCTAACATTAAAACCATTTATAAAACTTAAATTAAGAATTGATAACTTGGGAATTTCAGTAAAGAACTGAGTATTTAGAGGAGAAGAACAATCTTACCTCTAAATGGTGATTTCTCCTTGATTTGAGCCAATTTTCTTGAAAATCCAATGAGGAAATCAAAAGGATTTGATTCAAGATTGATTAGGAACTAATTGATGATAGAAATCTCATCAATTGAAGTGCATATCAATGCAAAAGTTGCTGGAGAAAAGTGTTTGGATGATGGAATTTTGAGAGAAAAAGAAATGAGAAAATTTTAGGAAAAGGTAGTTATGAAATTCCAAAAAGTGGTTTCCCTTTTTATTTTAATTAATTAAAAAATTAATTGAATCACCTAAATTAAGGAAAAATCTGGAGAAATCATTTTTGGGTAAATTAGCTCCTTAAAGATTCAAAGTTTCAATCCTTACAAAACAATCACCACTAAACTTTTCAAAAAATCGCATTTTAGTCACTACACCGAAATGTAATATTTCCAAACCTTATTTTGTAAAATTGATTTCACCACTCTCTTATATATATTAAAAGAGGATTTTTAGATATTTTTCCATATTTTTAAAGCATCTCGAACTAGGCTTTCCCTAAAACCTCCTTTTATATTCGAACCGAAAATCAGACCGGTCCGGTTCAGACCTAGGAATTATAGATACCTGTCATTGTCTTCGGTTTTTTCCAATTCACATCTTCTCCTGCCTACTTAGGATTTACTCTAATACACTCGGTTGATCTACTTGTCTTACGAGAACATCTTCCTTGACTCGGAGTTCACGTTGCATAACTTGGCATACAAATGATTCTCTAATAAAATCTACAACACTAACTCCAAAGCTTGTCAGGATCTTCCTCGGCATGTGAATATACCCATGCATCATCTATAAGAACTACTACAAACTGATCAAGGAGCTCAGGAAGTATTCTGCTCGACATCTCTATAAAAGTAGCTAACACACTAGTCAAACAAAACGGCATAACCCAAAACTCAAAGTGATCACATCTTGCCTCGAAAGATGTCTTCGGTACATCAACTTCTCTCACTTTCAACTGGTAGTAATCGGATCTCAAATTAATCTTCGAAAAGACCGAAGCACACCCCATCTGATCAACAAATCTCTGACGCTCGGAAATGGATACTAACCACTCACTGTCAATAGTTTCAATTGTTTGTAATCTAAACACATTCTCGTATTGTCATCTCTCTTCTTCACAAATTGCACTGTCGTACTCTAAGATGATGCACTAGGCTTAATGAATTTGCGGTCTAACAATCTCGTAGTTGATTATTCAACACTCTCGATTCTTTCGGGATCCATAAGATACAGAGCAATCAAAACAGGAGCGAACTTGGAGACGGTATCAATAACAAACTCTTCTTCCCTATCAGGAGACAAACCGGGCAATTTTTCCAAACACTTTTAGGAAAAACACAAACTATTTTAACATTCTGCGGTCTAATCCTCATTCAAAAATCAAATCCATCACATTTGCTAGGCAAGCCTGTCAACCGAACTCAACCAATCTTTGACCTCTAAAGCTGGATCAACATTCGATAAGAAGTTCACATCTTCACCTACCACTACAGTCTCATAGAAATCTGCAACTTCAAGCAACTCTCTCTTTATCTCAAGGTATACCCTAGCTTTGTGTTCTACGGGTCAAACCATGCCAAAAGTTACATCGAAACCGTAAAAAGACAATTACTTCACATCTACTAGAAACGCGTAACCCTGAACCATTAACAAACATCTTCCACACATTTTTCTAACCACCACTGTCTCACCAAAAGGTCTAGTCACATGCGTCCCTACGTCTAAGATCTCAATAGAGATATCTAGCCTCCTTACATGGCTCACACAAAATGGACGAATCCGTAGAAATTGCAACTTCACATGTACACATCTGATAGTTTTCGGTCCTCTTGTTTTTCAGGCTGGTTCTTCACCATAACCTAACTCTTCAGAACTTTTCTTAGAGCATCTCAAAACCTCAAAATCCAGTTCTGATCACATACAAACAATCATGCTTGAACTTGTTTTAAAACATCGGTCCTGACGACTCGAAACATCCCACTACCAAACAATCTGAAGTTAAAGCTCAAGACTTCCTTCTCGGCTCAACTACAACGGAAGTGACTTCACCTCTCCTTCTTGCTGGAAGACAACTCAGACGCACACTGGCCCAATTACACAAATCAATTCCCCCTCACGGATATTGATCGGCTGTCTTGTATCAAAACCATAAGCCGAACCCCAACGATCACCAACTAACATTTTTGAGTTTCAGATTACACACACGAGACCCTTACCTTGATCTCGCCAAAAGAACTAAGGTACTCATACCTACCCCTAACACTTCACCGGACACATTCAAACTTTGCATGCTTGTTAACAACATACGGAAGTACAGATTCAGAATCAACCGGAGGGAACAAACTCAAAATTGTACCAAGGGCTTATCTACTATAACATCGATACCACTCTGAACCTCACTCAAAAGTCTTTACTTCTTTTTACCCACTAATACCAGAATCGATTTCATCGTTCCTTATCAACCGGAGCCAACCCACAAACACATGGACTCAAACAAGCAAATTGTACCCCAACTCCGGTACAACCATACCTCCCTAACTAAAGTGATGAACTCCCTCAACATCATCCACATTTTCAAAAACCACAGCTTCCACTTACCGATTCACGGCCCACGCCTTGGCCTCAAACTTACTAAAAAGCAATAAATCAACAACAACAACAAATTAACATACAAACTGGGTTAGCAAAGGAAAGGGTCCAAGTGGCTCAAGTATGTTTCCCTCACTTAAAATCTCTTTTCCCGATGTAATAGAAGCAATGGGGCTCTACTCAATATGCTTCAAGCAACGCACACGCACGATCAAACAACATACACCAAGCATACTTGATAAACAAGCAAACATGCTTACATGGCAAGAAAACACCGTGCAATTACAATACAAAATTAAACTTACCTCACTTACTTGCCCAAGGTCTCGGAAACCCCAGGCTCTGATACCAACAAATGTAACTCTCTCGTCCCGGTCTGGTCGACTGACCGGTCCGAGTAGGCTACACGGGGAAAACCGATGTGAAACCCGTTAAGGTCCCACCTCGGTTAGCAACCCTAGAAAATTCCTTTTATTTAAAATCTTGTCTAAATGCATTATTAAGTACTATGCGAAACACGGCAGCGGAAACGCAAACAATATAACAACGACCATCCAAAACAACACATTAAAACAGCCCATATTTCCTTTTTAAGCAGGCCGTATCGATACACCTATAGAGGGTATCGATGTGCCTTGACCAAGTCAACTGCCTCAAGTCAAACTAGGAAGACCGTATCGATACAGCCCTTGGGCGTATTGATATACCCTCCTCGGTCAACATCTCACGATCAACGATATTAGATCGTACCGATACACCTATAGCCCGTATCGATACGCCAAAAACTCGTCAAAAACTCAAAATTCCAAAAAAGAATTGGTGTATCGATACACTCCCGCGTATTGATACGATAGGCCAAAATTGAGTCTCGAAGTGTAGGACCGTATCGATACAGCCCTCAGGCCTATCGATACGCCCTGCACTGCAATACCCAAATTTGCAGCAAAACGACTTATGACTCGACTCTAGATGTGATTTACGACTCCCCTAACCACAAACAACATACATACAACCTTGAACCACCAAGATGTCATCATACAAGACATTCAAAACGAACAAGGATCATGCATCGAAAAGATTCATACATTTACCATAAAGAGGACCTACTTTGCACTTAAGATTCATGCCTTATAAACAAAACATATAAGCATTCATGACATGCAACATAAACAATGTTTACAATTCAAACAAGGCATCCAAGAGCCAAACCAATTCAACATACAACAAAGCATTCAAATCAACAACACCTATCTCATTGCTTGACTATTACAATCTTTCAATTTAAAGTTCATACTTGAGCTAACCAAAAGCGACACTTGGAGACCTTTCCTTGACCTTGCCACCCACAAGCTATTGATCTGCATTTTCGAACGAAAAGGAGCGTAAGCATAAAAGCTTAGTGAGGGTAAGCTCGTAAAACAAAACTCGACAATGCAGGGTCCAAGCACGAGCAACAACCAAGATAGAATGCATGCTCTTACCTCCGATCCATATGAGCCAAAATATACATGATGCATGAACATATAATCAACTCTATGCCATGTTCAACAACTCATAAGTCCAACACACGAAGATACATATAACAATGTATTAACAACAACGTATATCAATCCATATTGGAATCACATTTCATATCATATTGGTACCTAGCTATGACTCGAATACGCGGATTACATTCAACAACAACATTACCTCGGTGGGATTACACTCATCACCGGACCTTGCATGGATGGGATTCCACTCATCATCACATGCCCTACGGATGGGATTCCACTCATCATCACGTATAATATAAACATTTCCGGTGGAATATTACATCACCGTACTCCTCCTTGATGGCTTAACGCCACCAAGGCCACGCGCGAATTTGACTCTCGTGTGCACAACAAACATCCTAATGATCAATCATTGTACCCAAGCATACTAGTGCCAATATTAAATACAATCCATAACCTTTCACAACATCATTTCATATCAACTTCCGTGCTTAGCATGTACTCACCATGATCACTATCATGCACAATTCACAATCCAAAACACATGCATAACAATGCATCAAACCATGCCTCAACAACATGTATAACACAATATATATAACTACCATAAACACAAATAAACAAGAGGCATAACAAGCAATTAGGAGTTCAACCAAAAGTTTCCTAAACTAAGCTTGAGACTAGGCTACCACTCTAATCTCAACTCTAGGTGGGTTTACCAAGCCTAACCTAGGTTCACATGCTTGAACCATTATTTAAAAACCATTTGAAAATAATAACCACTCATCGACCACTCCATTTAGCACAAGCCGACTAGCCTACCAAGCATCCAAGTTTCCGGATTCGAGCCCGAAGCTTCTCCATTGTCTTCTCTTGCTTCTAACCATTCAAAAACAATACATTAGCCCCAAAATCAGCCACAAACCTGAGGTTTAACACCAACACACAAATCCACTACAATTCTCACAATTCAAAGCCAAGTTTATTCTTCAAATTCTTATTTTCAACCTTCCACAAAGACCAATTAAAAATCAGCAATGCAGTCATCCAAAGAACTCTTAAACATGTTCAAAACACTACCCAAACATAGTATAACCACCAGCCCCCAATTTCCAACACCAAACACACCCACAACTAACCCTAAAACCCTTCCAAGAACCCCTCAAAACCCAAATCCGAAAATCCATACAAAACTCTTTAAAATTTACATATATTGGACCTCTTGGGTTAATATTAACTTATCTATTAACAAAGAATCAAAAGCTCAAGCAATGGATGGTAAAGTTTGCATCTTTCTCTTCCAAAACCCAAAAACACAAAACTCTAAATAATGAATTTTAATGAAAACTAAAAATATGGGAAGAAAGAGGAAGTTGAGGACAAAAAGAATTTGTTGTTACATTTGCAAGAGGTCCAAAAATGAAGGCAAGATTTGATGGAAAAGCAAAATGGGAGGAGAGGGAAGTTCACGTTCAAATGAGAAATAAAGGGGAAGAAGATGGTGAAATGGGGTTTTGTTTTTGTTTTATTTTATTGGGCTATTTCAAAAATCCTCAATATTACAATTTTGTCATTAATGAGATGGCAATCTCATTTATTCTAAAATCCATGGGATTTGATTCCCAAAACAATTTTTTTGTCCAACATAAATGTTTGTTTCGAATATACGAAGCCCAAATAATATTTTATTACTTTAAGTATAAAACTGAAACCTGAACCATTATTTTAATATTATTTTCACCTGACCTTCAAACCCGGGTGTTACATGTTTTAAGTGGAATATTTGGAGTAATGAGATTAGTTTAGGGATTCAGTGGTTGAGGTTAGTGGTTTAGGAGTATAAACAATATATGTTTAAGTTGAGTGTTTGAAATTGGGGTTATGAGATTAGTTTAGAGATTTGGGGATTAGGTTTGTACTTTAATTATTAGTGACCGAAAGATTTATGGGTTGAGGTTTGAGGTTTATGGGTAAATGTGTCAAGTTGAGTGTTTGGGGTTATATGATTAGGTTAGGGATTTGGGGTTTATTTCTGTTCATATTAGTATGAATTGACCCCAATTTATTTTAAAATTTTCTAATCTAGTCCAATGTTTTAAATATGCTGATATTTTTTTCATTATAATCCATATCCCTAAAAGGCTAAAACTTTATTTGTAGCTGAAATTAACTCATATATATTTCTATTGTTTTGTAATATAGTTGAATAATATTTTGTTTATTCTAGTCCTTACAATTTAACTTTTAGTCAAAATTGCCCCATATTGATTTATATTTTTGACAATTTATTCCAATTAATTTTAGTCCTTAAAATTTAATTTTTAGTCTAAATTAACTCTTTTTGTAATTAAGTCCAGAGTTTAAAAAAATGACCATTTTTTAGCCTAAATCTTAAGAAACGGTAACCAATCCCGATTCTCAAGTCCCAACGGCCAATTCTCATCTTTCAATTTCAAATAAAATTGAGTAAACAATTAACCTAACAAATGGAGGGGAAAATCCCGCCTATTTTTTAAGTGTTATTTGCACTTTAGGTCATTACTAGCTTATGAGCTTTACACTTAGTTGTTTTTATTTTTTAATTTTAGTTTGATTAATTTTAGTCTCAGTTTTAGTTTAGCCAAATGTCTTTAATTTTAATTTTAATTCTACTCATTGATTTAGTCTAAATGTCTTTAATTTTATTTTAAATTTTGGTCACTGATTTAGTCCAATGTCTTTAATTTTAGTCACTTATTTAGTCAAATATCTTTTATTTTAATTTAAATTTTTTATTCATTATAGTCCCTAAAATTATATTTTTATTCCAAATTGACTCCTATTCATTTTTTATAACTTAGTTCAATGTTTTTAATATGATAATATTTTACTCATGTTAGTCCCTAAAATTTTATTTTTCATCGAAATTGATCCTTATTATTTTCTATTTTTTTGTTAATTTACTCCAATATTTTGTATATTAATCATTTGATGCTATTTTGTTCATTGTAGTCATAATATTTATTTTTAATGTGATTCATGTTCGTGAAAGCCGAAAGGCGTTAAATAATTCACTCGAAATGAACCCAAAGTCTATTGACTTCGACTATTTGTACTAAACTCAAACTTAATATGAATTCGAAGCCCGAATTAACTCGACCTGAAATGAAACCGACTTGAAATTACCTGACCCGAAATGAACCCTACTTGAAATGAACCCGACCTAAAATTAAACCGACCTGAAATTAAACCGACCTGAAATGAACCTGACTTGAAGTCTACCCGAGCCCGAATTAACCCGCCAATTAACTGATTCAGATCCGAACCATTTTGACCCGACCTGAAATTTACCCGACCCGAAATGAACCTGACCCAAAACTAATCCGCACCCAACCCGAATCGAGTCGAAACATCAAATCAACCTGAAATAACATATATTCGATTTGACCCGACTTAACAGAACCCGACCTAAAACTCATCCGACTACATGTTTTTACATCCTTGATGTATGGAAGGATAATAATGAGATGTGTCCAACATAATTAATGGCCAAAAAGGACCGTGTCACCTAACAGCAACACCTAACATGTCCCAATCTACTCATTATAGCTATTTATTACTACATGAATACTTTGTATTTCTATGCACTGGGATGGACCGTGGGTTGCTGGCGGGGACGGTCGCCCCCCTAAAAACTTAAAATTCTTATACGATTTAAAAAAATAGAATTTTTTTATATATTTTTTATTAAAAAAAATTACCCCAAAAATTAAAAAATTTGCCCCTAAAAATTTATAGATTCGCCCCCTAACCTAAAGTTTTTCCGTCCCTGTCTATAAAGCTCGTTTACACTATAACTTGCCGATTAAATAATTGACTGTACCAACGATTACAAATCGAACGAGACACTATAATTTATTTTTACATTATATGCCACTAAATTATTGGCGTTGACTCATTTATAGCTATAAAGAAACTATAAGTTTGTACATAAACTAAAGAGTAAATTACATTATATGTCACTAAATTATTGGCGTTGACTCATTTATAGCACTAGATTTTTAATTGGTTCAATTTTTACACTAAACTTTAATTTTTGACTCGTTTATGTTATTCTACCGTTAAATCTTTAACGAAACTGTGACATAGCTAACGGTAGCTGATGTAAACGCCAAACCAAAACCGCGTCGTTTTAGTAAGACTTTTGATGCTCATATTTCCAAAACATCGTCATTTTGCAAGAGAAAAAATATATAGTTTTGCACTGAAGGGGATATAAACCCAGATTCTAAGGAAAGAAAGGCAAAGGCTTGACCACTAAACCAATTTGAGATTTGAAATAATTTATCACTAATATATATATATATATATATATATATATATATTAAATTATAATTGAGAACAATATGATTTTATTTTTTTTCGATTTAGTCTCTAAAGTTTAAATTGACACCTATTTGTTTCTATTTTTTATAATTTAGTCTGATTTTTAATTATAATTTTATTTTTCTTAAGTTTAGTACCTAAGTTTTTATTTAATTCGAATTTTACCTCATTTATTTCTAATTTTTATAATCTAGTCTGATATTTCTATCTACACCAACTAGTTATTAATGTTCCTTGTGTTTTTTAAGGGTAAACTACACAAAATGCCACTAAACTTTAAAATTTGTATCGAACATACCACTGAACTAAAAAATGATATTATTATACCACTAAACTTTGTTTTTTGTTACTATTATACCACTAAACTATCGTAAACTACACGAAATGCCACTCGACCATTAAAATTATAACGGACCCTTTAAATGCAAAAGGACGCTGTCTTGGTAGCTATTTTGATGCCTAAGATGTGCCAAAACGACGTCGTTTTGTTAGAAAAAAATTAAGTAAATAATGCATTTGGGGAAGCTCAAACCAAGAACTTCTAGGATGAAAGGTTTACATCAAACCACCAGGCCAAGTTTAAGACTTGATATAATCTTAAAGAAAATAGTATACAAAAAATATTGCAGTTGAACTTAATTTCATTTATCTCATGGTATAATTTTATAATATTTATAATATAATTATATAAATATATTAAATTTATAGGTAAATATTATTTATAATTTATATTACAAAACTAAAATATTATTTATAAACTAAACCTTAAACCCTAAACCTTAAACCATACATGTAATTAACTAGTTTATCGGTGGTGGAATTAGGGTGATTCTGCTGGGGCGGAATTAGGGTTGACGAAAGAGATGGGGGTCGCTACTGTCAGCTCCATGAGGCTGATAATGTTCTTGTCGGTCCAGCCCCGTCCTTTTACTAGTTTATCGGTGGTGGCTTCTGGTATGGCAGAGCAGCGGCAGAGTGATGTAATCATGAAAGGCAGGCAGAGGAGGGCGGTTGATCTGTGGGTGCAGTCTAAGATACTCTCCCTTATGTAGTGTCCCACATTTATGGGCCGTTTGTTCATGATGGAATGGATGAGGGCTAGCCTCTACTGGTCCACTGTCGTGTGATGGGAGGACGACAGAATTCGCTTCTTGATGAAAGCGTTCCATAATTTGGCTTCTAGAAGCAGCTGCCCCCTTCTGACGGTGTTGGGATTTTTCTTGCTCGTGTTCCATGCAATTCCTTCTTCTGTCACTTCTGCCATGACAGCGTCGAAGGCAGCGGTGTCGAGGGTTTCCAAAAACTGCTGGTGAGCATCGTCGTTGGGACCGAAGTAGAGGCCATACATGTTGTTGATGCGCTCTGCTGTGAACGGCACTTCTGTCCCTCGGACAGTTACTGTTGTTGTCGTCCTGCTGTCGATGGCAGCGTAGAATTCCCTCACCAGCATTTCATTCATTTCAGCTGGTTGTTCTGCAAATTGCTCCCATAGCAGAGCCTTTATCGCCCTTGCGATGAATGGTTTGAGCCCCATGTTCTCTTCCTTTCGGATGTAGATAAAGCCTCTTTCTTCCCATAGTTCCTTAGTTGCGAAGGACTGTGGGGTGGGTGCTGCCGGTGAAGAGGTTGAAGCAGCACTGCAGCGGGTTCTTCTGGAAGACATGTTAGTTGCAAGGGTTTGTGAAAGTAAAGAAAACAAAGAAAAACGAGAGGGGAGATCAAGTAAGAGTAAGCAGAAGTGAGGAAAATGAAAATGAAACGGGGTTTTATAGAGGTAGAGTTGCTGCCCGTTTAATGCTGTAACGGCATGCATGAATAACGGGGCGACTGTTGAGCTTTGGCGTGTCTGACGCGTCTGACACGCATTTATGCGTCTGTTACGCGTCTGTCACACGTTTCTGCGTCTGCCGTGATAGTCTGTTGACAGCCTGTCTTATCCGTGTCTGCGGCGGCAGCTGGAACGACAGGCTTCAATAATGGGCTCTGTTGGGCTGATGGATGGATGGTGGGCTTGGGTCACTTCTCCTTTTCTTCTTGACTCCTTTATTTCCTAAAAACAGAAAATATAAAAACATTATTCGAATAAAATAAACCTTATTTCCTAATAAATAATAAAAATAAATAAAAATAAAATTTAGGTTACATTAGGGATGCCTTGTGGGGCATCTCCTAAGGTAACCACTTCCTGTATTCCTGGGGCTTCAGTCCCCTGATAATGCTTGAGGCGCTGTCCATTGACTTTGAATTGGTGCCCGTCTTTTAATGATCGGATTGTGATGGCACCATGGGGAAAAACTTGTACCACTTGGAACGGGCCAGACCATCTAGATTTTAGCTTTCCTGGGAAGAGTTTCAGTCTAGAATTGAACAACAGTACAAGCTGCCCTGGGCAGAACTGTCGTGGCAGCAACTTCCTGTCATGCCACTTCTTAGTTTTCTCCTTGTAAATTCTTGCATTATCGTAGGCCATTGTCCTTATTTCTTCAATCTCGTTCAAATCTAACAGCCTTTTCTGGCCTGCCTTGTCCAAGTCCATATTTACTGCCTTGATTGCCCAGTATGCTTTGTGCTCTATCTCGACAGGCAGATGACAGGTTTTTCCATAAATCAATCGGTATGGAGACATGCCCAATGGAGTTTTAAAAGCTGTCCTATATGCCCATAATGCATCGATAAGGAGTAAAGACCAATCTTTCCTAGTTGGCTTAACCATCTTCTCAAGAATGTTCTTAACTTCCCTATTGGATATCTCAGCTTGTCCATTGGTCTGTGGGTGGTATGCTGTCGCGATCCTATGCTTGACACCATATTTCTTCAAGGCGGCAGCAATAACCCTATTGTCAAAATGTCTCCCTTCATCACTGATAATCGCCTTAGGGATGCCAAACCTCGAAAAAATGTTTTTGTGTAGAAATTTTTGGACTCTCTTGGCATCATTCTTTTGAGTGGCGATAGCTTCAACCCACTTAGAGACATAATCCACTGCTAGAAGGATGTATAGATTTCCACATGAAGATGGAAAAGGTCCCATAAAATCAATCCCCCAGACGTCGAAGATTTCGACTTCTAAAATGTTTTGCAGTGGCATCTCGTTTCTCCTCGAGATGTTACCTGTCCGCTGGCACCTGTCACAGTTCTTGTAGAAGTCCTGTGCATCTTTATACAGTGTCGGCCAGTAGAACCCTGACTGCAGCACCTTGGCAGCAGTTTTGTTGCCTCCTAAGTGACCTCCATACTGTGAAGCATGGCAGTGATGGAGAATGTCTTCTTGCTCTTCTTGTGGTACACACCTCCTTATAACCTGATCTGCACACATTTTGAAAAGAAGAGGTTCGTCCCAATAATAATGCTTAACATCATTTTGGAACCTCTTCCTGGCTTGATAATTAAGATCAGAAGGAAGTATTTCGCTAACTATAAAATTAACGAAATCAGCATACCAGGGGAGTTCAGAAGACTTACATGTCGCCATGACTGTTGCGGCAGCGATTGCGGCAGCAAAGAGCTACTCATCTGGGAAGGTCTCTAGTATGTTAGTCTCATCTATTGGCAGACTCTGTCCCTTCTCCAACCTTGACAAGTGGTCTGCCACCTGATTTTCTGTCCCTTTTTTGTCCTTGATCTCAAGGTCGAATTCTTGCAATAGCAGGATCCACCGTATCAATCTAGGCTTTGCATCTTTTTTCGCGAACAGATACTTCAGGGCAGAATGGTCTGTGTGCACTATTACCTTCGTCCCAAGTATGTAAGAACGAAACTTGTCAATGGAGAATACCACAGCTAATAGCTCCTTTTCTATGGTGGTGTAGTTCACTTGGGCGTCATTCAATGTCTTGTTGGCATAATATATGACATGAAACAGCTTATCTCTGCGCTGCCCAAGTGCTGCCCCGACAGCATAGTCACTAGCATCACACATAATTTCAAATGGCTGTGTCCAGTCTGGTGGCTGTACTATTGGGGCTGTTACCAGTTTTTCCTTCAGAACCTTGAATGCTTCAGTACATTCATCATTAAAGTCAAAGGGTCGGTTCTGCTCTAAAAGATGGCATAGGGGCTTGGTGATTTTTGAGAAATTTGTAATGAATCTTCGATAAAAACCAGCATGTCCTAAGAAACTTCTAATTCCCTTGACTGTGGTCAGCGGCGGCAGCTTCTCGATCACTTCTATTTTAGCCCTGTCGACTTCTATCCCACGGCAGCTAATCTTATGGCCGAGGACTATCCCTTCATCCACCATAAAGTGGCATTTTTCCCAATTCAAGACAAGATTTGCTTTTTCACATCTTTCAAGTACCTTTTGTAGATTGCCGAGGCAGCTCTCAAAATCGTCTCCAAAGACGAAAAAATCATCCATAAAAATCTCCAGGAAGTCCTCCACCATATCGGAGAATATGGCCATCATGCACCTTTGGAAGGTGGCGGGTGCATTGCATAGTCCAAACGGCATTCTCCTAAAAGCATACGTTCCGTAGGGGCATGTAAAAGTCGTCTTTTCTTGATCCTCTGGTGCGATAGCAATTTGATTATAACCTGAATAACCATCAAGAAAACAATAGTAAGGTTTTCCCGCTAATCTATCAAGCATTTGATCAATAAAGGGTAAAGAAAAATGGTCTTTTCGGGTAGCTTTGTTAAGCTTCCTATAGTCCATACAAACCCTCCAACCGGTCACAGTCCTGGTTGGGATTAACTCATTGTTCTCGTTGGTTGTCACGGTCATTCCTTATTTCTTGGGAACGCATTGCACCGGGCTTACCCATTTGCTGTCGGAGATGGCGTAAATAATACCAGCATCTAACCACTTAATTATCTCTTTACGCACCACCTCTTTCATCGCATGGTTTAGCCGCCTTTGGGCATCAATAGTCGGCTTATGATCTTCCTCTAGAAGGATTTTGTGCATGCATAACACCGGACTAATGCCTTGAATGTCTGCTATCGTCCATCCAATCACCTTTTTGTGCTGCCTTAGCATGCCGATTAGCTGTCGTTCTTATTCCTGCGGCAGCTTAGAAGAGATGATTACGGGCAACATATCATTTGAACCAAGAAAAGCATATTTTAACTGCCCTGGCAAGGGCTTCAGTTCTAAGACAGGTGGTTCAACAGTAGATGGCTTTTGGATTAAATGGTTATCCGAAGTATAATTCAAAGGTTTGAATAACTTACCTGGATGATTTCCTAACCAGTTTACCTCCTCCTTCCCTTCAGTATCAGATGTATCAGATTCAGAGGAGTTGCTGTCGTCGGTGTTGTCGTCAGTGCTGTCATGACAGTCTTGTAGGTGGCTGCCGCAGTAGTGACCAAATTTAATATCGTGACAGCCCGACCTGATGCAGGGTTGATCAAGGGTAACGTCAGTGATAGCCTTGCATTCCTCGTCCATATCAGCATGTTTCATCGCTTGGAGAACATTCAACTTAATCTCTTGATCATTCACTCGCATGGTGAGTTCTCCTTTCTCCACATCAATCATTGATCTCCCCGTGGGTAAGAAGGGTCGGCCAAGGATGACTGGTGCGTTTTCGCCTGCTTCACAATCTAAAACAAGAAAGTCAGCAGGAAAAATAAACTTATCCACTCTTACCAGAATATCTTCAATTTTTCCTTCTAGATGAACATAAGAGCGGTCTGCCAGCTGCAGAGTTACTGTCGTGGGCCGCGCCTTTCCAATACCTAATTTCTGAAAACAGACTTTGGCATTAAATTAACACTAGCACCAAGATCACAAAGTGCCTTACCCACAAATTTATTTCCGATTACACAAGGTATGATGAAGCTCCCCGGATCCTTCTTTTTCTGGGGTGGCTGCCGATGAAGAATACTCATGCAACCTTCTGTCATCTTTACCGTTGAGATTTTTTTGACATAACATCCTTGAGCAATTTAGCATAACCGGGCATCTCCCTAACAGCATCTAACAGCGGAATATTAATATGAACCTGCTTAAAAATATCATAAATCTTTTTAAGTTGAGATTCTTGCTTAGCTTGTTGTATCCGTTGAGGAAAAGGTGGCGGGGGACGATAGTCAGCAATACGTCCTTCCCACTGCATACGAATTTGAGGAGGCTTGGGTTCATCAATTTTCTCCTCTGTCGCTTCTGCTGTCGTGACAGGCTCATCGGGAATAGTCTGTTTATCACATGTCGGGGCAGCTTCCTCGGCAGGTTTATCTAAGGCAGGTTCCTTAACTGTTTCAGCTTCTTTTTCCGGCCCTGGTAGTTTCTTCCCACTCCTAGTAGTAATTGCCTTACATTGCTCATGTGTGGGCTGCCTAGCATTTTCAGTATTGCTAGGGAATCCTCCAGTCTGCCTCGGCTTAATATGTTGGGAAACCTGACCCATTTGTGTCTCTAGAGATTTCAAAGTAGCTTCATGATTTGTCATCCTCATCTCTGTTTTATCCATGAAATTCTCTGTCTTCTTGACAAACTGACTCATATTCTCAATATAAGTACCGGTCTGAGACATAAAAGTGGCTAGAGTCAGTTCCAGTATACTGCTCGTGGTAGCCGGTTGCTGCTGTTGCTGCTGCGGCGGCAGTTGCTGTCGCGTCAGCAATCTAGGTCCTCCCTGATTCTGATTGTGTGCTTGAGGATTCAGGGCATTATTGGGATTACTCCAAGAAAATTTGGGATCCTTCCTCCAATTGGGATTATAATTGTTTGAATTGTAATTTGGCTTGTAGTTTCCAACATATTTTCCCTCTTCTACTTGTATTGGGCACTCATCCCGACTATGATTTCCCTCACAGATGTCACATACCTCCTCAACAGCAAATCCATGTTGTCCATCATCATTCAATAACCTTTTCATTGCTTTAGTAAGGAATGCTACCTGGGATTTCATCGTGCTGTCGGCTTCATAATCCTTGACAGCAAGTACCCGTTTACCCCCTCTTCTTGCAGTCAGAAACTGCTCCTCATTCTTGGCCAGATTTTTCAAAACTTGCAAAGCCTCGTCCGGATCTTTATCCAATAATAGTCCATTTGCTGCAGAATCAATTCGAATACGAGTTTGTAAGTTGGCAGCATTATAAAACTTAGTTACCTGATTCCAGACGGGGAATCCATGCATTGGGCAGTTCCGTAGAAGAGTAGTAATCGCTCAGATAAATGCGAAGGATTAAAACGAGATAAGAATTCACGAGATAAATCTGCCCAAGTTATAATTGAACCCGGCGTAAGTTTATTCCACCAGGTTTTAGCTCTGTCCCTTAATGAATGGGGAAATAACCGAAGCCTCAGTATCTCCAGATTAACTCCTGGCAGTCTAAACGAACCACAGATCTCCTGGAACGTTTTGAGATGCTCCCTAGCATCCTCTGTCACAGCACCACTAAACTGTCCGGCATTGTTGATCATACTAAACATGACAGGTTTAAGCTCGAAGTTATCAACATCAATATCCGGCAGCGTGGTCTCCAACTCTACATGATCGTTCAACATGTAGTCACGGCAGGACCGTCGTCCATCGGCGGCAGGCGGGTCGCCGACAGGCGGTATACCACCACCAGCGGACGGGACATGTGCCATCTTCTCTAGCTGTTCCTCAAGGTACTCGTTCCTGGCTAAAAGGTGGCGAAGTTGCTTCTTGAGATTGAAGGAACGTTCAACTTCCGGATCTAATGGATACTCAGGATCTTCACCTCTTTTAGATCTGCGCATAAACAAGAAAACCTCGTGAAAAGCAAGAGTTGAAAACACCAACGAAAAATAGGAAAAGAAAAATAAAAACAAAAACAAAAACAAAAACGGAAGTGCAATAAAAGAAAGGTAGAGTTATGTTGCCAATCCCTGGCAACGGCGCCAAAAACTTGTTGCGTGTAAAATAGTCTATCGCAATGCTAGTGCAAGTATACACGACGTAAGTAGTAAAGTGATACAAAGTATCGGATATCGTCTCCACAGGGATTGGGCTAATAGCTTCACCTTAGTTCACTACACGAAAGTAAAGGAAATAATTGAGAAAAGTTGTCACGAGAGTAATAAAGTAAACGTAAATAAAAGAATTGAGATATCAAGATAGAGAGAATGGGCTGGTATTGAATTGCTCAGTAGTGTAGGTATTGCAATGCTTAGGAACTCTAGTTCTGTCGTTGCGCCCGTCGCGGCAGCACCTGTCGCGGCAGCAGTCCGTTGGTCGTCGCGGCAGCAAACACACCAACTCAGTACTCCAAGTTTGGCAAGAATCCCAGATCTGCCTTGGCCTATCCCTAGGTCCAAGTCTGTCGATGATCACGTCTTTGATGATACCTCCCAACGTGAATCGAAGGATGAACACCGATGTGTATGAATTCTTCTTTAGCCACTTAACCTTGCCCTATCCCTAGGCACAAGATAGTTCAACTATAAACTAGAGAACTTACTCTTATTTCTTTCGTATACTTAACTCTCTCGATGCTAAGTAAATGGATAACCTCACAATGCTCTCCCAATGCTCTTTCAAGATATTAATAACCAAAATAAGAGAACTTGAAGTTTATTTTATTGAACTAGAAAAATCCTAAAACAAAGCAACCCTTGCAACTACTTTACAAATCAACCCGTGGCCCTAGGGGGGTTTTAGAACATATCGACGGCGGGTAAACGGCGGAGGGTTTTTGGTTGTCGGTTTAAGGGGAAATCGGCTATGGGTTCTGAGATATTCTCCCTAGGTTAAAATATATGCCCTTATATAAGCTTTGGGCTCAAGTTATCTAAGTTAACAAGGATTACAACTTTAATTAAAAGTATGATTCTAATAAAGACTTAATCTTCAAGGATCCTACTTTTCAGCAGTCCTCCTTGTTTCTTGGGATTTTCTCTCCTTGAGCTTTGGGCTTGGCATATCTTTTGATCCGGGGCTTGGAAAAATATTTGGTTTTCACACGATAGACCAGCAGAATTTTCTCTATCTATCGAGGTCCACTTTGCTTTTCCTTCACTAACTTGCTGTCGTCCTCTGCTGTCACGGCAGAACCATGGAAGCATCGTCTTCTTTGGTTGCTTGTTCAGTTAAGCTTTCCTGCTTCTCTGCCCTGCGCCTACCTTCTCCGTCCACTATGGCGGCAACCTGCAAAATCAGCCATCTTTTAGTAGAATCCGTGCCTTAATATATTTGTGATGTTTTGCTGTAAACTAACCTAAATGCAATGCAATGATGCTTGAATGCAGCAGAAATATGGGTTAAAAAGGGTGTAAATAATAGAACTTTTACACACTCAACAAGGACGGCAAGCACTTCTGTTATCTCAGAGAAGATAACTATCTCTTCCATGGGTTATCCATACCGTATCAAAATTTCGTTGGGGGATTTCGATGCAAAAATGACTCAAGAAGTTCGAGATGATCCCATTGGTGGATTCACAAATGATTGGGAGGCTTCAGATGGTGTTGGGTTGGCGGAGGCGGATGAAAGAAACAATGTCGGAAATTCTGCGTCGTCGGAGGACCATGACCATAGTAGTCCAGGGATCGGAAAAAACATATTACATCGGGATCGAGGCCTCCATAATCACTCAAACGTCTCTGTTAATAATGGCTCATGTTCCAATGATATCCTAGAGAATGTTAGCAGACAAGTTGAGAATAGGGACGCCGTTTTTGTGGAAAACTAGGTTGACTCTCCTGACAAATCAGACACAACTGGGCCAAGCATGGCTATCGGGCTCGTGCTGGGCACTAGCCCAAATAAAGAAATTTTGCCATTTTCCTCAAGCTCTATTAACAGGCGCGAGTCGGTTCCACAACTTTTGAGCAACAAATTGGTCAGATCCCCTTCTATTTCCATTGAGTTCGTTCACGACAGCTTTGGAGGTCGAGAGAGGAGTTTCTCCGGCAATGTCTGCACAGAGAGGCAATTTTTGTTAGCCGCGTCCCACCCAGGTAGCTATAGAAGTTTTTTCTATGCTAAAACAAGACAACTTGTAAGACGCCTAGTTAGAGACTCCCTGGATGATTCTCCTCCTTTGTTGGCTAATGCTGCTCAAAATATTGATATGGGTTTTGAAGATTCAGTTGTTGGGCTTGAAGCTGAATCAGTCTGGGAAATGTGTAATTTATTGGAAATTTCCTTCAAAGGTGGTAGGGAGGCAATCATCAAAAGTGTTTAGAACTTAGAGAAGGACTTGAGGAGTAGGGATTAAATTGAGTACGGTAAGGGACTTTTTTATTTTTTATGAATTTTGTTGCTATCACTTGGAACATCAGGGGCTTTAGACATTGAGAGAAAAAAAGAGCTATTAGAGAGGTAATTCGAAAGCTTAGGCCTAACTTTGCTTTTTTTCAAGAAACTATAATTGAAGAGGTGTCGTTGGGGGATATTAAATCTATTTGGAACACATGTGATCTAGACTCTGTTTTCTCTCCTGCTTCTAGATCAGCGGAAGGATTATTATGCATCTTGGATACTGCTTTTTTTCAAATTGAAGAGAAGATTGTGTTCCCAAGATTTATTGCAGTAACTGGTGTTATTAAAAGTATTGAGTTTCACTGTGGTTTAGTAAACGTGTATGGCCCTGCTTCGGATTCTGATAAAATAACCTTCTTATCTGAGTTGTTGAACTTCTTGAAATCTAAGGAAATCTCGTGGTGTTTGGGAGGCAACTTCAACTTGTTTCTAGACCAGGAAGAAAAATTGGGACTATCTATGAATTTACAGCTTATAGCTGCATTTAGAAATTTCGTCTTTGAAGTTGAGCTGATGGATTTATCCTTGGTTGGTGGCAAATTCACATGGTGCAATAACCGTGATCCTCCAACGTTTGTGTGTCTTGACAGGTTCTTAATTTCAGCGGACTTTAATTTGGCCTTCCCTGGTTTTCTTCAGAAAGTTCTCCCCATGTCTCTCTCTAATCATAATGCAGTCGTTCTTGTTTCCGAACGGTCCAATTGAGGCCCAAAACCTTTTAAATGCTTCAATTATTGGCTTGATATTGAGGGCTTTGACGCTATGGTTACAAAATCAATTGAGGATCTCAGGAAGAACAGTGCAACAAGAAGAATAGGGGGTATGGTCTGGAACTTATCTAGAAATAAAGGAATGAATTCGGTAGATATTGAAAGGAAAATTGATTCGATCAAAACTCAGTTGCAACAAGGTATGGTTATCTCTGGTTCGTATGAAACTCTTAGGAATTTGAGATCTCAATTGTGGGTGGCCTATTGAAAGGAGGAGAGCGAATGGCTTCAAAAGTCGCGTCTCCGTTGGTTCTCGGAAGGAGACCGGAACACCCGATTTTTCATCTAACGGCTACAGAAAGAAGAAGGATGAACCAAATAAAGCTATTGAAAAGAGACGGGGTGGAAATCAGCAATCCTCTTTTGATGAAAAAGATGGTTAGAGAGCATTTTTTTTACTCTTACAATACTCAGACTGCACTGGATGTGAATGATTTAAATTTGGGCTTCTACAAATTAAGCGAAGAACAATCCTTCACATGTTTAGAGAGGAAGAAGTCTGGGCGGTTCTGGTTTTTTCAGACATTAATCGTGCCCCAAGGTCCTGACGGTTTTAACCTGGGTTTTTTCAAAAACTTCTGGAATATTCTGAAGGGGGACATAATGCGATTATTTGAAGAATTTTACTGTAGGGGTAAATGGGATGAAGGAATTAATCATTCTTTCATCACTCTCATTCTAAAGGTAAAAAACCGTACTTCTCTTGACAAATTCAGACCTATAAGCCTCGTAGGAGGGATGTACAAACTCCTATCAAAGGTCCTTGCAAAATGGTTAAGTGCAGTATTGGGATTCATCATTGGAGAACATCAATTTGCTTTCATCCCTGGACGTCAAATTCTTGACTGCTCTTTGATTGCAAACGATGTCATTAATTCGATGTCTAAATCGGGTAGTAGTGGTATCGCTTTCAAAATAGACTTCCAGAAGGCGTATGACACAGTTAGCTGTAATTTCTTGATCCGCGTATTGAAGGAGTGCAATTTTGGAGACAGATGGTGTGACTGGATTGGTAAGTGTATTTCTTCAGCCTCAATCTTAGTCCTGTGAATGGCTCGCCTACAGAAGTTTTTAATATCTCGCGTGGCCTCATGCAAGGTTGCTCTCTCTCACCCCCTCCTATTCAATCTCGTTGGAGAAGCTCTTAATTTGTTATTCAGGAAGGCTGTCCGGTTGGGATTCTTTTCAGGCTGTAAAATTGGTAGGGATAGCTCCCTCATTGAAATCACGCACTTACAGTTTGCAGATGATTTGTTGATATTCTATGAAGGGAAGAGAACCAAATTCGTAATGTTAAACGTGTTCTGCGCATTTTTGAATTAGCCTCGGGGCTGAAACTTAATTTGAAAAAGAGCAAAGTTTTTGGGATTAACATTGGTGATGAAACGGTCAAAAAATGGGCTATGGATATCGGATACTCCTTCGACAAACTTCCGATAGAGTATTTAGGCCTTCCTCTTGGGACAAGTAGGAACAATGCTTCGCTCTGGGATCCTATTTTTAGTAACTTTGCGGTCAAGTTGGGCAGTTGGAAATCCAAATCACTTTCGATAAGCGGTCGTCTCACTCTCTTGAAGTCAGTCCTGAGTAGTCTTCCTACATATTTCCTATCTCTCTTCCGGATGTCGGCTCAAGTATGTAATCGCCTAAATAGTCTAAAGGTTCAATTTCTCTTGGGTGGTAATGATGATAAATCTTGTATTCATTGGGTGAATTGGGCTCAGATATGCAAACCAAGAATGGCGGGTGGATTGGGGGTTCTTAACTTAGAGCTGCTAAATAGAGGTTTGATGAGAAAATGGTTAATCAGATTCGGTAATGAACAGGAGAGTTTATGGAGGCGTGTGATAAGCGCAAAAATCCCTAATTCATTTACTCCCCTCCTTTCGTCTCTCCTGAAGCCTAGACAAGCTTCTTGGATCTGGAAGGGGATAACGAAATCCTCCCTGGGGAATGATCTGACAGGTACCATAATAAGGCAAAATATCTCCTTTCAAGTTGGTGGTGGTAGATCCATATTATTTTGGTCTGATCGTTGGCTTGGGGATTTCACCTTAAAAGAAAGATTTCCCCGTATCTTCGCTCTTTCGATTCAGAAAACTGGCCTCATTACGAAATATGGAGTCAAAAATGAATCATGATGGTGTTGGTCCATCCCACTTTGGTGCCCCTGTTTCGATTGGAATTACCCGCCTGGGACCTCTTCATGAATTGCCTAAGGAACTTTAAACCTTCCCACTCAGAGAGAGACTGGGTATGTTGGGGGGATTCGAGCGATGGCTCTTTCTCTATTAAATCCTTTCGATCTATTCTCGCTCCTTGTGACTACAACAATCCAGTTTGGAAGAAACAAGTTTGGCTAGGATTCGCCCTCTAAAAGTCTAGATCTTTGTCTGGAGACTCTTATGGGGTCGTATCCCGGTGAAAACTAAACTTGCTAAGCGGGGCGTGAGGAACTTGGACTGCCCCCTTTGCCCTCTTTGTAAGGATTGCCCGGAATCTTGTGTACATTTGTTTTTTTCGTGTGCAGGTGTATGGCGTATATGGATGGGTTTTTGTAGAATGGTGGGAATAATGATAGTGTTTCCATGCGTCCATTTCGTTTCTTTGATGCTTGGAATGGTCTTGGTAAGGACTGTAATCTATCCTGGTTAAATCTTGTTCCTTTTGTTGTAGTTTGGTCAGTTTGATCATTCAGGAATGAAATAGTGTTAAAAAAGAAGGTGATGGACTGGTTACAGTTGGATTCTCTGGTTAAACTTCGGCTCGCCTCATGGTTCAAGGCCAAGTATCAGGACTGTGATTTATCTTTGGACGATCTTATGTCGGATTTTTCTTTGGTGTCGTCGTATTCTTCCCGAAGCCAATCTTCTGCTCCCTCCGCTCGATGGTGCCCTTCTCCTGCAGGTTTTCTGAAGCTGAATACCGATGTTGCTTTATTGTCGGACTCGGCAGGTGGAGTTGGCGGGCTGCTTAGGAATAACAAAGAAGAGGTATTATTTGAATTCTCGGAATCTACTAACATTGCTCCCCCAGTTGTTTTGGAGTTTGAAACGATGTTCAAGGGAGTTTGCAAATTTCTGAAATCATCGTGGTCTTATAATCTCAGACTTATTGTGGAATCGGATTGTCAATTGACTGTGGACTGGTGCCTTGAGAAGGTGGCTCCTCCCGTCCCTATTCGAGAGCGAGTTTTGGATTTTGTGGCACTCGCTCGGGCCATAAGAGTTTGTTTTTGTTGGATTCCTAGATCGTGCAATATCGAGGCTGAAAAGTTAGCTAAACAGGGAATCATATAATATACTCGACATGGAATTCTTGTCTATATCGGGCCTGTTTCAAAGATTGTGGTTATATGATTTATTTTTCGTGTTTGAATACATTTATGCTTAGCAGCTTTGGTTGTAGGTCTGTTGTTTCAGCTTTGGATAAAGGACTGTTGTACCTGCAGAGGCTTTACCTCATTGAAAGTTGGAATTTCAGGCTATTTGGGAGATTCCATTTATTTCCAGTAGCTCGCTAGAGGAAAAGTTGGGGTGAGATTGAGTTCTGTCATGTTTTGGGGGCATATATGTTGGCTTGTGGGTTTGTGACAGTGGCCATAATTTGTTCTAGCTCTTTGATTGTTGGCTTTGATTTGGTTCCCTTATTGAATATTCTAGTTTTGGTTTTCGCCTTATTAGCCAGATATGGTGCACTCTTTTTCCTCCACCTAGGTTTAGGGGGGGGGGGGGGTTAACGAGGCCCATATCTGGGGTATGATCGTTTTCTTTAATCATACAAATTACCTTTCAAAAAAAGAGATAATTCATGGTTGCATTTTGATAGGCTGAGTTTCATCTATGATTTTGATAAACCACTAAGTAGGAGCTTACAAATATCAAACAAGGCTGATTATTTAAATTCTTGAGAAGTATATCACCACAGCTGAACAATATCTGTAAAATAATAAATGACATCTAATTCATACTCCATTATGTTATTACACCAAATCGTATGCATAAAAAAGCTCAGGGAAAAAAAGAATTTGTAAATCAACTTAAATTGTGCCAGGTGAAACCATTTGTACACCAAGTTTTCTTCATCTTTTCTTCCACCCAAGGTTCAAGAGTAAAGTATGTTGATTTTCTCCTCGAGGGCTTCAAGAAAAATATAATTTTGGGGATAAAGAGGTAAGATTCCATTGATGGGTTTTTCGATTCAAAGCTTGATGGAGCTTTTTTATGTTTAAGGTTACAAACTCATAGCTAAGCTTATCCTAGCAGTTATCTCAAGTATTGTTTCGTTTTTCATGTTGGTATGGCAATATGAGGTGATTTGGAGGTTTCTTCAAGCTTGAGTCAAGAGAAAAAGTTGAACATTTTTACTTGGTAGCTTGAAATCAAGGTTTCTTGTAAAGGTTAGTGCATATCTTGAAGATCATAAATTAATGTCTTGCTTGATTTTATGGTTTATGGGTATTGCATTGGTGATACATGCCCTAGGGAATCAAAGTAATGATTTTGATAATAAAAATGTTGTTAGATTACTTAAATATGCTCATAATTAATCTAATAAATTGAAGAAACCATTTAGGGTAGATTGGAGATGTGTATAGACAATTTTAGGGTGATTTCCGAGCCTTAGGAAGCCTTTTTGGGCTTCAGTATCAGCATGCGGTCAACATTGCTTCTGCATATGAACACATGGTTGGTGCGACTTGGTGCAACTCGGAGGAGAAATGGAATAGTATGCGGAGGTTGCCAGTTTCGTAGAGTGTTCGGGTGTTTTGTGGCTTGTTCTTCGACAACGTTTGATGACAAACTGTAGAACTAAGTATTTTGATATAATAATTGAAAAATGTTTTTGACAAGTTGAAAAAAATTGAAAATATGTCTTTATGTCCAAGAAACTTGAAAATAAGTTTGAGGCTTTTTAAATGGTTTTTGGCAAAGGTTTTAATGCTTTCAAATAGTCAAACTTGATTTTTCAGCAAGCCCGTACCGATACGGTATACCCTGTATCGATACCCTTTTACTCAAGTTTTGAATCTGCCAAAACCTGTAACCCCCTTAACCCGGCCCAGACGGTTGAACCGAATTGAGAAGTTTACACGGGGAAAACCAAAGTCAACCCAAAAGTCAACCTTGATTAACGACCTTTTTTTCTTTTTAATCTTATCTAGATGCACATTAACCCTAGGTATGTTCACAAGAACAGCATACTCAAAGATCATAACAATCAAAGATCATTCAGGGACTCAATTGCACAATTTACAACTTCAGGGACCAAGTTGAAAATTCTAAAAATTATAAGGACTTAGCCCAATTAAAGGTTACCAATATGAAATTAATCATCTTTCAAGATTCTCTGCCAAATTTCAGCTCAAACGGACATCTCAAACTCATTCAATTGCGTACACAAAGTTCAGGACCAAAACGCAAGGTTTTCAAAACATTTAACCAACAATTTCAGTGCCCAACGGTCGGGTGTTTCGGAACAGGGATGAACCGTTCCGAAACGCGGGACCGTTCCGCAACCAGTTCCGAAACCGTTCTGGAACGGTTCTACCCGTTTCGGAACGCCTAAGCCAATTCAGGCCCCTGTTCCGATACGGTAGCTCCTGTTCCGAAACAGGCTGCCCAGATTGCAAAAATTTTGTTGGTTTATCACACATTCGACCCGTCAAACATGCTCCAAATGCAACCAAATCATACCAGCAAGTCATTCAACACTCAAGGAACATAATTACATCAAAAACTAGATACAATACCACCCTAGGTGCACCAACCCATTCAACACATTCAACACTCATTCATGCTTTTAAAACAAGAAGCATTTCATATCAACTTAGGAATAAGAAGATCCAAAAGTGCAAGCATTAAACCACATAGTTCTAAAACATAAACCAAACTTGTCCAACATACACAATATCATTAAACATCAACATAAGAGATTCTCCCCCCATTGCCTTTATTATCTATAGCTATTAACCGAGACATACATCTCAAGTGGAGCTTTCCTTGAATCCCTTGCTTCTCGATGTTCCAACTTCAATTATCTGCATTGATGGACAAAAAGGAGCGTAAGCACATAATGCTTAGTGAGGAATGCTCAAAACCAAAACACCATCAATGCAGCGAATCATAAAACCACTTTAAAAAGCAACACGATTCGATAAACCAAAGCAATGTTTGAAAACCCTTTTCAACAACATGCTCAAAATCATGCATTGCTCAAACATGAAAATCAACCCTTAGCTTAGAAAGCTAAGTAACCCTTTTCAAGCATAAACTTGCAAAACCAACATTTTAACCATTCCATGCATGAACATCATATGCAAGGTTAAATACAAGAACCTTGGAAAACACTTCCTCTTTACATCATACCTTTCTCACACATTGAAAATCATTTCAAAGCAAGAAACCTTTGGAAACCACTTACTTCCTCAATTAATCACATGCATTAAGCACATGCAACACATGAACCACAAACTCAACATTTGCATTACATGCCTTTAACAAGCCTTCACAAGACTTCAATGCACTAAAGAGATTTCATGCACACATGCATCATTCTCAATAGATTATAAACACTTGTACATGCTAACAAGTAATACATGCATTCATAAAGCATTACACACTTCTCATGCAACCATGCATCATTTCAAGCATCTCATGCTTCATTACATTCAAGACCATTATATTGGCTTCCAAGTGATAAACCATATCAACTTTTCAACTCAACATCCAATCGGATACGCGGATCACAAGCGTTGTCCCCACGCTTCATACACACTACCAATCTCAAGGTCCCTAAATGGAATTTTAACCACCATTTGACCTTACCATACCCAAGGCCCTCATATGGAATTTTAACCACCATATGACCTTAACATTCACAAGGTCCTCATATGGAATTTTAACCACCATATGACCTTAACATGCACAAGGTCCCCATATGGAATTTTAACCACCATATGACCTTAGCATCACCCATTGGTAGTTGTATAATATCACTAACGAGATCCGGGACATACTTCACAAGATCCACACATGGACTTTACACCACCATTGTGATCTTAACAAGCACAAGGTCCTCAAATGGAATTTTAACCACCATTATAACCTTTGCTTACACAAGGTCCTCAAATGGAATTTCAACCACCATTATGACCTTAACACAAGACCCACCCATGGAATTTTAACCACCATGGTGTTCTTAACCATCTCGTTAGTGTACTTGGATGGAGTTACCGGTTCACTCACAACCACTCCACATCCAAGGCGACTTTATTCACGGTGCACCCAATCCTATAGCCGGCTAACTATATCCGATTAAAGTAACCAAGAACCACTTACATCACTTGCCAATATAACCTTCTTACCACATTAATCCAATGTTTTACAAGCATAACCAAAATGCCAAAACCACCAATTACCATCATTAATTCACTGTTTTGAAGCATTAAACAAAGTCATTAAACAACATGCAACACTGTGCATCAATACCACAATTTCAATGTACAAGACCAAGGATCTCTTTCCTTGAGCATCCTTCGCACATGGCTTTCAAACCAGCATTAAACCATGCTATAAAATGCTTTCAAAAACAGAATTTAAAACATGCAAATCACATGCATTGCACCCAACAAACTCAAGTGCTTTAAAAACCATTTCATAACACAACCAAGAGAGAAATTCCATTTACTTACTCTTGAACTTAGCTAAGTTGTTTAGACTTAAACTAAGCTCCCAAAACCTTCAAACCTTGGTTTTAAAGCCGAAAACCCAACTTCACTCACCGATACACAAAACAAGGCTAGCCAACAAGCCTTCCAAGCATCCGAAACCTTCAACGCCACCTCTAATGCTCACGAATCACTCTCCCCTGTTTCAAGCACATAACAACAGAGGATTAATGCATCTTCATGCATCAAAAACACCAGCAACACACCTACACTCGCTGCTCTTAGCAAAACCAACATTTCGGCTACCAAACACAACCGAAATCACCTCCAAACACTTCCAAAACTTAACCCGGCCAAGATCCATCACTTCTAACCATTTATAAACATCAGTTAACATCCAAAATGATCCCAACCACGTCCTTATACCTCCAGCAAGAACAGATCATCAAGATCACTCCAAAAACAACCAAAAACTCAAGCAAAACTTAGGAAAATCAACCTATCCGGGATTGCATTGATTAAACCTCAACTTCTCATCAATTATACATTCATTTAACATCAAAAAGACATCTCAAAACAATGCCCAATCAGATCATACGAAAATTCATCAAAATTAACCAAATCTTGCATTTTAAAGCCAAGATCAAGAATACCTTTGGAAAACCTTTATCAAAACACAATTCAAGGATTGAGAACTTGGGAATTTCAGTAAAGAACTGAGAATTTAGAGCAGAAGGACGTTCATACCTCTAAACTTGAGTTTCTCCCTTTTTGGAACCAAGATTATTGAAAATCCAAATAACAAATGCAAAGGTTTTGTTGAAGAGATGATTAGAGATCAAAAGAGGATTGAAATGTGTTATTTAGATGACAAAATCAGAGGGAAAATGTGCTGGAGAAAGTGTTTGGTTTGAGAGAAAAAGATGAGAGAAAAAGAAAATGAGAATTTAGGAAAAGTTAGTTGGAAAATGCCAAAATATCTTCCCTCCCTTTTCTTTTATTTTAAAACCATTAATTAAACCTTTAATATTTAGGAAAAATCTGGAGAAACTCCTTTTGGGTAAATAGCTCCTTAAAGATTCAAAGTTTCAATCCTTTTTAAAACAGTCACCCAGTTTTCAAAAATTACATTTTGGTCACTAACCCAAAATGTCACACTTCCAAACCTCATTTTGTAAAATTGATTTCACCTTTATCTTATATATAATAAAAGAGGATTTTAAGATATTTTTCCATATTTTTAATGCAACCCGAACTAGGCTTTCCTAAAAATCACCTTTTATATTCGAACCGCACTCTGACCGGCCCGGTCCAAACCCAAAACTTCTAAGCCCAAAATTGGGGCGTTACAACTCTCCCCCCTTAAGAAATTTCGTCCTCGAAATTTCCACTGGCGAAAAGAGAACAACCAACCTTCTCAAAGCAACCCACAAGACAACACAGGAGACTCAACCACCATTGAACACTCTCCAGACAAAACTCCACCAAACCCAACACCACCACATACTGTTCACGAATTCCCAAAACACTCAGATGCTAACCACACCTTATCCTTCCACACTTCCGGACTGCACATAGCCCCAACAAAAACCTGAAGAACCTCCACCCTTTTACAGCACTCACCACCTTAACTCATAACTCCCAAAACTCGCACACACGGTGACACCAACCAAACCAATTCAGCCACCATGTAACCCACAACCCTCACTGCTTCTAAAACCCTTTGCACAACTGCTCAACTTCTTCCAAAGGTTACCACACCAAGCCAGAATTCTTAAGCATCAACTGCTTACTCAAACTTCTCAACGTATTGCTGACATTCCTTCACATCTGCCGCTATCATTACCATAACGATTCACCAGGACTACTCACCCATCACCCGATAATCACGTCACAAAACCCCAACCTTAATTCCGCCAGCCGATCCACACACCACCAGCTAACCTCAAAAGGAATTTACTTAATCACAACCAGCCAACCACTTCTCACAAGAACTCATCCAACCAACAATGGCCTTTGATCTTATAATGCCTTTCCACTTCAAGATTAACTACAACACTTGCCTTACTAGAACACCGCCCAACCTACACATACATATTTAGGTTACGAAACTCCTATTCTCCCAGGCTAACCTTTTTCTACAACCCACAACACAACATCTTCTCAACTCTTCGAAGATTGCTACGAACCCTCACTTACAAAAACAACCCTTCTACTACAACACCAATGCCAAGTTACCTCAGCACTTTGGAACACATCCACTAACCTGCAACATCACTTAACTTCCAAGAAACTACCACTTCTACTAACTATTCACAACCACTTGACCGATTCTAACTTCAATCGGCAATTCTCTTACCACCACACCGCTAAACCCATTAAGCATCAAACACCTTCCTTCTACCAACATGCTATACCGCACTCACTATTACTGATAACTCGCTTAATACCCTCTATTACTTCTAACATTCACCCAGCACCAAAACAACCTTTTAAAACCCTTCATCCACCCTAACACTATTACAACACTAACGGACCCGACTAGCTATTAGCGAGTGTGAACGTTGTATGCATGGTCACCAATATGCCCTACCAATGCCTGATGTACATGTATGCAAAACCTCTAATGTCATGTCACATGTATGCATGGACCAGTACATATGTAATATAACATATAACAAATGATTTTAACTGTGCATGTATGTCGGTTCACACCCACCAATAACATCCTCAGAATCCGCCTAAAACAACCTCCTATCTCACTTCTAACTTGACCAACCCCATCCTCCTAGCAACCCATTATCCACAAGATACTCACTAATGCCCTCTCCACACTAAAGTTGTTTTCAAAACAACAACAACTACTACCCCAAACATGCTAGCAACGAGACCATACCCACTACGCAAGGAAAACCAATTGAAACCAAACTTAGAATACTAGAGCAAAGGTTACTTAACAAGGTTACCTGAAAACACATCACCACCCCGGAGCTTCAACAGACGAGTTCTCTTCCTCGCAGAACCATCATTCTCCAGCCGCACCGCTGCAGTATCAGCTAACACCCCAAGGTCATCACCAGCTCCCTGCTGTAAAGAACCCTGACTTCCCCGAGCCAACTTCAAACAATTACGTCTCATATGTCCAACAAACCCACAATTACAGCAGATTTCATTTTCCAAGCTCCTCACAACTTTCTGCTCTTTCTGCCACCTTCGAAATTTGTCTCGGTCGTGCCCACGACCCTTCAGAGACCCTTCTGTTACCACTGAAGCTGATCTCACCACTTGAGGACAATCTCGCTTCACATGCTCCTTAGAACCACAGTTCCAACAAGCACCTGCGCCCCAACAACCTCCAATATGGTGCCTTCCACAACGGTCACACACCGGTAACTGAGCTTCCACTCCTTGATCAAGCAGCACTTGCCCCAAATCTGCACTACCATCCAAGTTTCGATTCAAGCCAAACCTTCCACCATATAGCCTTTTACGCTGACCGCTCCCAAGGTCAGTATCCACAACTCTCTCGCTTAAACTTTTCCCACTTTCATAAACAGAAACCACATCCTCACATTGCTTACCCCTTGGGAATTTCTCTCCAAGGTACCTTTCATAAAAGGCAGACACAAAGAAGTCCCAATCAATATCTTGGATGTGCGATGCCACCGCCACAGATGTCCACCAGACACAAGCGTCCTCCAACATCAACGAGACAACGCTTCCCAGCTTACAGGCATAATCACAACCTTCCTGATCCAAAATCAGAACTACACTGGCTAACCAAGCCTCGAACGTCTCAGGTGTCGAACCATGATACTCCACAACTCCCAAATCATGCAAACGCTGTTTCGACAAACCCGCACATCCCGCAGCCAGCACGTCTACAGACCTTACTTTTGTCACAGCCTGAGATGTTTCCAACACCTCTTGAACAATTGGTGATGAACTCTCCATCACAGAACCAGCTTTTTCCTTCTGCCTCACCACCTCAACACCAGGCACAGAAGACTGAGACAAAACACCTCCACTAAAAGGTGAATTCCACGCCCTAACAACCTGCTCTAAAGCAGCAACCATCTCACCTAACTGCCATTCTTTCATCGATTTCACCATGCTATTAACAGCAAACAATCACAACAAAACAAACAAATCGATCAGACCAGCTTTAAGCAAGGATTCAAAACTCCCACTCCAAAATAACACAATAGCTATAATAATAAGGCAATGGGTATCCCGAATCCTCCCCTTTTACATGACATAACAGTCAATAAAACATGTATAACACAACATCAAGCATATCAAACAACATATTCGATCATGCTCTCATTAAACAACATCCACTCGCAACAGCATAGCATCAACAATATCATGCCCATTACACTTCCATCATTCATAAAATTAGCTCATAACACCAGCACAACATCAGCACAATCCACATTAGCTCAATGAAGTTTCATAACCAAAAAGCATGCTTAAAAACATCAACAATTCACTCAAAAACACGCATTCCAACCAATTTTCAACCACACATCAGAACAAACATCAAACACATATTACAACAACTTACAATTTCCCAAAGCATTCGCAACTCAGCTCTGATACCACCAAATGTAACCCCCTTAACCCGGCCCAGACGGTTGAACCGAATTAAGAAGTTTACACGGGGAAAACCAAAGTCAACCCGAAAGTCAACCTTGATTAACCACCTTTTTTTTCTTTTTAATCTTATCTAGATGCACAATAACCCTAGGTATGTTTACAAGAACAGCATACTCAAAGATCATAACAATCAAAGATCATTCAGGGACTCAATTGCACAATTTACAACTTCAGGGACCAAGTTGAAAATTCTAAAAATTATAAGGACTTAGCCCAATTAAATGTTACCAATATGAAATTAATCATTTTTCAAGCTTCTCTGCCAAATTTCAGCTCAAACGGACATCTCAAACTCATTCAATTGCGTACACAAAGTTCAGGACCAAAACGCAAGGTTTTCAAAACATTTAACCAACAATTTCAGTGCCCAACGGTCGGGTGTTTCGGAACAGGGATGAACCGTTCCGAAACGCGGGACCGTTCTGCAACCAGTTCCGAAACAGAGCCTGGCAGTGGCAAAACCGTTCCGGAATGGTTCTACCCGTTTCGGAACGCCTAAGCCAATTCAGGCTCCCGTTCCGATACGGTAGCTCCTGTTCCGAAACAGACTGCCCAGATTGTAGAAATTTTGCTGGTTTATCACACATTCGACCCGTCAAACATGCTCCAAATGCAACCAAATCATACCAGCAAGTCATTCAACACTCAAGGAACATAATTACATCAAAAACTAGATACAAAACCACCCTAGGTGCACCAACCCATTCAACACTCATTCATGCTTTTAAAACAAGAAGCATTTCATATCAACTTAGGAATAAGAAGATCCAAAGGTGCAAGCATTAAACCACATAGTTCTAAAACATAAACCAAACTTGTCCAACATGCACAATCTCATTAAACATCAACATAAGAGATTCTCCCCCCCCCCCATTGCCTTTATTATCTATAGCTATTAACCGAGACATACATCTCAAGTGGAGCTTTCCTTGAATCCCTTGCTTCTCGCTGTTCCAACTTCAATTATCTGCATTGATGGACAAAAAGGAGCGTAAGCACATAATGCTTAGTGAGGAATGCTCAAAACCAAAACACCATCAATGCAGCGAATCATAAAACCACTTTAAAAAGCAACACGATTCGATAAACCAAAGCAATGTTTGAAAACCCTTTTCAACATCATGCTCAAAATCATGCATTGCTCAAACATGAAAATCAATCCTTAGCTTAGAAAGCTAAGTAACCCTTTTCAAGCATAAACTTGCAAAACCAACATTTTAACCATTCCATGCATGAACATCATATGCAAGGTTAAATACAAGAACCTTGGAAAACACTTCCTCTTTACATCATACCTTTCTCACACATTGAAAATCATTTCAAAGCAAGAAACCTTTGGAAACCACTTACTTCCTCAATTAATCACATGCATTAAGCACATGCAACACATGAACCACAAACTCAACATTTGCATTACATGCCTTTAACAAGCCTTCACAAGACTTCAATGCACTAAAGAGATTTCATGCACACATGCATCATTCTCAATAGATTATAAACACTTGTACATGCTAACAAGTAATACATGCATTCATAGAGCATTACACACTTCTCATGCAACCATGCATCATTTCAAGCATCTCATGCTTCATTATATTCAAGACCATTATATTGGCTTCCAAGTGATAAACCATATCCACTTTTCAACTCAACATCCAATCGGATACGCGGATCACAAGCGTTGTCCCCACGCTTCATACACACTACCAATCTCAAGGTCCCCAAATGGAATTTTAACCACCATTTGACCTTACCATACCCAAGGCCCTCATATGGAATTTTAACCACCATATGACCTTAACATTCACAAGGTCCTCATATGGAATTTTAACCACCATATGACCTTAACATGCACAAGGTCCCCATATGGAATTTTAACCACCATATGACCTTAGCATCACCCATTGGTAGTTGTATAATATCACTAACGAGATCCGGGACATACTTCACAAGATCCACACATGGACTTTACACCACCATTGTGATCTTAACAAGCACAAGGTCCTCAAATGGAATTTTAACCACCATTATAACCTTTGCTTACACAAGGTCCTCAAATGGAATTTCAACCACCATTATGACCTTAACACAAGACCCACCCATGGAATTTTAACCACCATGGTGTTCTTAACCATCTCGTTAGTGTACTTGGATGGAGTTACCGGTTCACTCACAACCACTCCACATCCAAGGCGACTTTATTCACGGTGCACCCAATCCTATAGCCGGCTAACTATATCCGATTAAAGTAACCAAGAACCACTTACATCACTTGCCAATATAACCTTCTTACCACATTAATCCAATGTTTTACAAGCATAACCAAAATGCCAAAACCACCAATTACCATCATTAATTCACTGTTTTGAAGCATTAAACAAAGTCATTAAACAACATGCAACACTGTGCATCAATACCACAATTTCAATGTACAAGACCAAGGATCTCTTTCCTTGAGCATCCTTCGCACATGGCTTTCAAACCAGCATTAAACCATGCTATAAAATGCTTTCAAAAACAGAATTTAAAACATGCAAATCACATGCATTGCACCCAACAAACTCAAGTGCTTTAAAAACCATTTCATAACACAACCAAGAGAGAAATTCCATTTACTTACTCTTGAACTTAGCTAAGTTGTTTAGACTTAAACTAAGCTCCCAAAACCTTCAAACCTTGGTTTTAAAGCCGAAAACCCAACTTCACTCACCGATACACAAAACAAGGCTAGCCAACAAGCCTTCCAAGCATCCGAAACCTTCAACGCCACCTCTAATGCTCACGAATCACTCTCCCCTGTTTCAAGCACATAACAACAGAGGATTAATGCATCTTCATGCATCAAAAACACCAGCAACACACCTACACTCGCTGCTCTTAGCAAAACCAACATTTCGGCTACCAAACACAACCGAAATCACCTCCAAACACTTCCAAAACTTAACCCGGCCAAGATCCATCACTTCTAACCATTTATAAACATCAGTTAACATCCAAAATGATCCCAACCACGTCCTTATACCTCCAGCAAGAACAGATCATCAAGATCACTCCAAAAACAACCAAAAACTCAAGCAAAACTTAGGAAAATCAACCTATCCGGGATTGCATTGATTAAACCTCAACTTCTCATCAATTATACATTCATTTAACATCAAAAAGACATCTCAAAACAATGCCCAATCAGATCATACGAAAATTCATCAAAATTAACCAAATCTTGCATTTTAAAGCCAAGATCAAGAATACCTTTGGAAAACCTTTATCAAAACACAATTCAAGGATTGAGAACTTGGGAATTTCAGTAAAGAACTGAGAATTTAGAGGAGAAGGACGTTCATACCTCTAAACTTGAGTTTCTCCCTTTTTGGAACCAAGATTCTTGAAAATCCAAATAGCAAATGCAAAGGTTTTGTTGAAGAGATGATTAGAGATCAAAAGAGGATTGAAATGTGTTATTTAGATGACAAAATCAGAGGGAAAATGTGCTGGAGAAAGTGTTTGGTTTGAGAGAAAAAGATGAGAGAAAAAGAAAATGGGAATTTAGGAAAAGTTAGTTGGAAATGCCAAAATATCTTCCCCCCCTTTTCTTTTATTTTAAAACCATTAATTAAACCTTTAATATTTAGGAAAAATCTGGAGAAACTCCTTTTGGGTAAACAGCTCCTTAAAGATTCAAAGTTTCAATCCTTTTTAAAATAGTCACCCAGTTTTCAAAAATTACATTTTGGTCACTAACCCAAAATGTCACACTTCCAAACCTCATTTTGTAAAATTGATTTCACCTTTCTCTTATATATAATAAAAGATGATTTTAAGTCATTTTTCCAAATTTTTAATGCAACCCGAACTAGGCTTTCCTAAAAATCACCTTTTATATTCGAACCGCACTCTGACCGGCCCAGTCCAAACCCAAAACTTCTAAGCCCAAAATTGGGGCGTTACAAAACCCGTATCGATACAGGCTATGTCATATCGATACGGATAGGGGTCTTTTCGATACGCATATTAGGCGTACCGATCCCTGTTTTAACAACCCCAACGGTCTTTTAAATGACATATCGTACCGATACACCCTCAAGCGTACTGATACGCATAGGCTGACAAAGAGCCCAATGGCTAGTTTTGAAGAAGGGCGTACCGATACGCCTCCATGTGTACCGATACGGTAGGCTGCAAAACTGCATTTATGGTGGGAAATAAAGTCTCCTACGGCTCCAATTCAACCCCAACGGTTAGTAACGGCTAAAAACTCAATTAAGAGTATAAAATGACCTCCAAGCATCAAGAGAAGGCTAATGCTTCATTTGTCAAACATCATATGATCATGAATATATCTTAGTGCCATATTGTCAATTTATTGTATAGACAAACACTAGAGAGCCAAAATTGTTATATTTTCTCAAGTGTTTTTAGGATTGGGTGAGAGCTTAATTGTGCAAACAAATACCTATTAGAGGGATTTGAGTTTGCTTATTTTTCATCTCTTTGTAAAGAGGGTTTACTCAAGCTTTGGGTTAGAAAGCTTTGAGGGTTGTAAGGGTTTCCTCCTAAGCCTAGAAAAGGGGATGAATCAATAGTGGATTGATTGGAAATCCTTAGTGGGAAGCTAAGGTAGTGGATGTAGACCTTGGTTAGAAGGTTGAACCACTATAAATTATTCTTGTCTTTATCTTTTTAGCTTTCACACCTCTATCACCCAACATTACACTTCTCCACCACTTGGCGAGCAAGAACGACTGAAGGAATCGAGCATCACAAAACCCAACAATTGGTATCAAAGCTTGGCTCAATTGAAGAGGATTAACATCCTATTGAGGCGATCCGGAAAATTCGATCAACATTTCCAACAACCGGCTCAATGGCGCACCATCGACAAACCGCCCTTCTTCGACGGGACCAATTATGCTTATTAGAAGACGAGAATGATGTTCTTTGTCAAATACAAAGACTACAAGCTTTAGGATATCATATAAGACGGCACGTTCGTACCACAAGGAAGCAAGGCGGAATGGAGTGCCGACGATCGTAAGAAGATGGAGCTAAATTGCAAGGCTTTGCACTTCATCTTTTGTGCACTTAGCCTCAATATATACGAGAAAATGTCTTCTTGCGATAGTGCCAAGGAAGTTTGGGAAAAGCTCGAAGTTACATACGAGGGGACAAACGAAGTAAAGGAGACCAAGATCGGGCTCCTCAACCTAGAGTATGAAAACTTCAAAATGGATCCGGAAGAGGACATTGAGAAGATGTTCGATAGGTTCTCCACCATCACCAATGGACTTAAAGGTTATGGAGAAGCCACCCCGGAAGAGAAACTTGTCCGAAAGCTCATCTACTCTCTTCCCGAGTCATGGGGCTCAAAAAAGATCGTCATCATTGAAGCCAAGAATCTTAAAACTTTGAAGCTTAATGAGCTCATGGGGTCACTTCTCACTCACCAAATTATGAAGAAAAAGAAAGAAGAGGAGAAGAAGAATGAAGAGATTAGAGCTATGAGGGAGAAGAAGCTCAAAGAGCTTGGCATCAACACAAATGCCATTGCTCTCAAATCCTCCACATGCCATCATGTAGATTCAAGTGAAGAGGGGGATAAAGAAGAAGAGATAGTTCATCTCGTCAAGAAGTGTGCCCCTTTCATGAAGAAAGCCTTGAAAGAACTTAAACGAGAATCCATAAAGAAGAAGAGGGAAAGCAGTTCAAGCCATAAAAAGAAGGCATATGTGGCTACTTGAAGTGATGAAGACTCCACCGACGATGAACAAGCCAACCATTGCCTTATGGTCATCGAAGAAGATTCAATGGTAACTTTTAATTCATCTACTTCATGTTCATATTCATTTGATGAATTATAAGATGCCTAAGACGATTTGGTTTTAGAATTTAAAAATCACATTTTGAAAAACAAGAAAGTGATTTCAAATTTGAAAAAACTCAAAATGACTTGATTTCTAAAACCAAAATTGAACTTGAAGCAAAACTTGAAGAGTTTGAACAAAAATGCTTTGATTTAAGAAATTTGCTTCATAAAGTTTAAAAAGAAAAAGATTTGATTTCCAAAGAGCTTGAAAAAAAATTTTGTTGGAAAATCAAATTTTTATGTAAGACAATCTAGTGCCCCTAGATTTGTAAATGGTAAAGTTTTTAGAAATATTTGGGTCCCAAAAGGACTAAGTACTACAACTAAGAAGGATGAAATTGAAAAATAGATTCCTAAGGGGACTAAATTTTGTGCTACTAACGTCTATGGATCCAAAGCAATTTGGAGACCAAGAATTACTTGATTGTCTTATGATAGGTGTGATGGAGAGTGATCAACAGGTCAAAATTTGAGGGGGGAGCTCCATACACACAAAATTAAAAACACTTGAAGAAGAAAGGCTTCACATCCTCCCTTGGGTTCAAGTGTTGTAAAATCTAGTTGTTCTTGCTTTTATTTGATTTATTTTTATTTATTTCGACTAGATTATCATACATTGTGACTAACATCTTTTGATGATACTTTGAGTAAGGGGGAGCCACTTTAAAAACAAAACATTTTAATATTTTCAAAATTTAAACCTCTATTGTTATTTTGAGCTTAAAAGTGTTTTAAGTTCTTTTTGATATAACAAAAAGGGGGAGAAATGGTTTGAAAAATTAAATTTTCAAATGAATAAGGGGGATATTTAATTGATTTTAAATTTTAATTCTCTTATTCAAAATTTTTTTCACAAAGAGGGAGAAATCCTAAACAATTTTACAAGTTGGATTTATTATATCAAAAATGAGAGATTGTAGAACTAAGTGTTTTGATATAATAATTGAAAAATGTTTTGGACAAGTTGAAAAGAATTTAAAATATGTATTTAAGTCTAAGCAACTTGAAAATAAGTTTGACGCTTTTAAAAGGTTTTTGGCAAAGGTTTTAATGCTTTCAAATAGTCAAACTTGATTTTTCAGCAAGCCCGTACCGATATGGTATACCTCGTATCGATACCCTTTTGCCCAAGTTTTGAATCTACCAAAACCCGTATCGTTACAGGCTATGTCGCATCAATATGGATAGGGGTCGTTTCGATACGCATATTAGGCGTACCGATCCCAATTTTAACAACCTTAATGGCTATTTCCCAACAGTCTTTTAAATGGCATATCGTACCGCCCTCAAGCGTATCGGTACGCATAGGCTAACAAAGAGCCCAACAACTAGTTCTGAAGAAGGGTGCCGATACGCCTCCACGTGTACCGATACGGTAGGCTGTAGAACTGCATTTATGGTGGGAAATAAAATCTCCAACGACTCCAATTCAACCCCAACGGCTAGTAATGGCTACAAACTCAATTAGGAGTATAAAAGGGACCTCCAAGCATCAAGAGAAGGTTAATGCTTCATTTGTCAAATATCATATGATCATGAATATGTCTTAGTGCCATATTGTCAATTTATTGTATAGACAAGCACTAGTGAGCCAAAATTGTTATATTTTGTCAAGTGTTTTTAGGATTGGGTGAGAGCTTAATTGTGCAAACAAATACCTATTAGAGGGATTTGAGTTTGCTTATTTTTCACCTCTTTGTAAAGAGGGTTTACTCAAGCTTTGGGTTAGAAAGCTTTGAGGGTTGTAAGGGTTTCCTCCTAAGCCTAGAAAAGGGGATGAATCAATAGTGGATTGATTGGAAATCCTTAGTGGGAAGCTAAGGTAGTGGATGTAGACCTTGGTTAGAAAGTTGAACCACTATAAATCATTCTTGTCTTTATCTTTTTAGCTTCCACACCTCTATCACCGAACATTACACTTCTCCACCACTTGGTGAGCAAGAACGGTTGAAGGAATCGAGCATCACTGCATTTATGGTGGGAAATAAAGTCCAACGGCTCCAAGTCAACCCCAACGGCTAGTAACGTCTACAAACTCAATTAGGAGTATAAAAGGGAACTCCAAGCATCAAGAGAAGGCTAATGCTTCATTTATCAAACATCATATGATCATGAATATATCTTAGTGCCATATTGTCAATTTATTGTATAGACAAACACTAGTGAGCCAAAATTGTTATATTTGCTCAAGTGTTTTTAGGATTGGGTGAGAGCTTAATTGTGCAAACAAATACCTATTAGAGGGGTTTGAGTTTGCTTATTTTTCATCTCTTTGTATAGAGGGTTTACTCAAGCTTTGGGTTAGAAAGCTTTGAGGGTTGTAAGGGTTTCCTCCTAAGCCTAGAAAAGGTGACGAATCAATAGTGGATTGATTGAAAATCATTAGTGTGAAGCTAAGGTAGTGGATGTAGACCTTGGTTAGAAGGTTGAACCACTATAAATCATTCTTGTCTTTATCTTTTTAGCTTTCACACCTCTATCACCCAACATTACACTTTCCACCACTTGGCGAGCAAGAACGATTTAAGGAATCGAGCATCACAAAACCCAACACAAATGATGAGAGGGCACGTAGGGGCCTTACGATTGATTCCTCTTGTCCTAGTTGTAGGTGCTACTGAGAGACCATTCTTCATGTCCTTAGAGATTTTCCACCGATCCTGTAACACCCCAAAATACTCCCAATTTGAAAATCCCTAAATTTTGAAATCCCTAATTCAGTAACCCTAAGATTTGGGAATTTTAGTCTTGAAATCCTAATTGTCTAAGTGATTAAATTGAGAGAAATCAGAATTGTGGGTTATTTTAGATTTTTTTAGTGACCGATTTGCAAAGGATGCAAATCTTAGGTGCCAATTCGTAGACTCTAAGAAAGTCTGGTGACCTTTTGAGTAATTTACCCAAAAATTAGTGTAAAAGTCTTATAACCTTTCATATTCCAAGTTGGTTCAGACATTTTCCCATCACCCTCAACTCTCTCTCCCGTTTTGTATCGAGAACCAAGCACCTCCCCCTTCCGTTTCCGACCAAGCTCAGGCCAAAGGGCCACCGCCGTTCGTTCGTCGTTTCGAGGTCACTGGTTTGCTCACTGTGTCCGTGCGACCAAGGCTCGTCCATCCAACTCTCCTTGCGTCATCGTTCTTCGCCGGAAACAGTTCAAAACCATTCGAAAATCGTGCTCTATCACCGCTTCGTCTGTGTCGTTCCTTCGTGCACGCCGTGGTCCATTTCGTGCGCCGGTTTCATCACATGTTTGGGTGAGTAACATGGTCGGGGTTGGATGGGTTTCGATGGCCGTCGCCGAATGAAACACTAGATTCCGGGCTTGGTTAAGGGTTGGGACTTGATTAGATTTGGGATTTGGAAATTGAAATTAGGGTTTGGGTTAATTTAATTTGGGAAAAATAAATTGGAATTAGGGTTTTGAACTTGAAATTGGGGATGTTGTGGAGTCAACTGAACCGGCCAGGAGCTAAACCAGACCGAACCAAGAACCCGAACCGAACCGAAACATTTGGACTAAACCGGGTGACGTCAGTGGTGATGTCATCTGCTGATGTTGTTGCTGATGCAAGCTGACGTCAACATTGACGTCATCGTTGACCATGATGACGTTAGAGTTGACTTTTTGGGCCAAAAGTCAGCTTTATGTTTTTCGACGCCCGATTTCAGATTCGCAGCCCGTTTTTCCAAATTCGATCCCGAACAACCGTTTTGACCCTTCGAATTAATTTTTGATTACCTTGAAAATTGTATATTCAGAATTCTGAACCGAATTATTTTTATGTTCAGGTGACATCGATTCGGACACCGAGATCATTACTCCTCCTCCGTCTGGTCGACCTCTTGCGTCTCAACCTTCGAGTTCCGCACATATGTGAATTTAAATAAGTTTCTGTTTAGTAGATTGTGGCATAGTAGTAGAGAATTTTAATTTAGTGAGCCTTTGTAGGTGCCGATCATGTTCCGCCTGCTTCTAGATCTGAGCGTGGGAGATGTCACTCTCGACGTTGAGCTGTTAGCTGTCTGTGGTGTGTTCTCTGCTTGTGCTATATTATATGTGTTGTTGTTGTGTGATGTCTGTTTGCGGAATATGTTGTGACCTGAGCTATGTGTTATGATGTATGCAATTCTTTTAGGAATCATATATCAGAATCTGAACAATAAATATCGGACTAAAGGCTCATGCATTTTCGAACTAATGATGTTACATTCAGATTAAAATCGGAACATTCATGCATATCATTCGGGTCACTAAAATTCCAAACTAACCCACAATTTTGATTTCTGTCAATTTAATCCCTTAGACAATTAGGGTTTCAAGACTGAAATTCCCAAATCTTAGGGTTACTGAATTTGGGATTTCAAAATTTAAGGATTTTCAAATTGGGGTAATTTTGAGGTGTTACAGATCTGGTCCTTTTGGCATAGTATTGTCCCTCGTGAGAATCATGATGTGTTCTTTTATCTCCCTTTAGAGAGATGGGTTATTGAAAATGTGGGTATCTCTGCTTGTTTTTGTCCTTGTTCCTCACTGTGGTTGTTTTTTATCTCTTCATTCCTTTTGGAAAATTTGGAAGCCTAAGAATGATTTAGTCTTTACTGATGACGGCTTGTCGCCTCCTGAGCACTTTCAGATAAATGTCGCTTGGGCCGATTATATAGCAGGGACTAAAGCGCCTACTTCTCCGTGCCCATATCGTGGGGAACTTGTTTCTTGGAAACCGACACTTATGGGGTGGTTTACGTTGAACACTGACGCAGCCGTCTCCAGACATACGGGCTTTGGCTCGGTCGATGGTGTTCTGCAAGGCCCTGAGGGAGATTGGATTTCTAGTTATCATAAGTTTGTGGGTTGTGTTTCGCCTTTGCATGCGGAGTTATGGAGTATTTTTATTAGTCTTCAGGTTGCATGGTCGCGCGGCGTGGAGTGATTGCAGGTGCAATCGGATAGTACGCAAGCTATTCGGCTCTTGTTTGTGCCCCGAAGGCTCTATTGACGCTGCCCATTGTTCGGGCTATTCAGTTGCTCCAGGATCGTGGGTGGTTTATCAAGTTCCTTTGGGTACTGATGGAGTGTAATATGGTGGCGGATGGTATGGCTAGGCTTTTTCCTTCACAACGTTTTATTTTATCGGCTTTTGACGATGTCCCGGAGGTAATTCAATCGCTGCTAGATCGAGATATTCACGGCCATCCCTATCGCCGGCTCGTTCGTAATTCCTTTCCTATTGCTACTAGTAGGGAACGACAACAAGCCATTGATGTTAGCTAATGATTTTTTATGTGTTTATTGGATGGTTTCATATCCTGATTGTTTGATGTTTTTGGTTGGTTTTCTTTGTTTATCGTTGTTTCCGTGTTTGGCACTTTTGTAACTACAAATACTTGCACTCTTTTTCTTCCATTTAAGTGTAGGGAAACTTTTTTAATGAGGCATGTGTTGTAGTATCCCTCTTCTTCAATAAAATAAAATAAAATAAAAGAGTGAGGCATCATATGGTAAAACAAGGTAAGGGTAAGCAAAACTCAACTCGACTCGAAAAAATTAAAATTTTTTACTCGACTCGACTCGAAAAAAATTCAAATAAAGTTTGAACTGTAAAATGGACATTCGAATAACTCAAAATTTTTAGTAATTAGTTGATTGGTTTTTAAGTTTGAGTCAAGTCCCTCAATTTTTCCTGATATATATAGACTGGTATAAAAAATATGAAGAAATATATGGCACATATGAAAAACTATAAAGAAATATATATATGCGTATCATATATGATTTGAGAAAGTCGTCTAAATTGCAATCAAACTGTACTATAACAATATAAACAATTACAATTAAATTTATTTATGAACTTGAAAACTCGACTTGACTTGAATTTCACAAACTCGACTTGAATTGAAAAAAATTCAAATAAAGTTTGAGTTGTAAAATATGACACATCAACTCGAGTAACTCAAAATCAAGTAACTATTGTGTATGAAAAGCATGTAAAACAGTTGGGCCATGCATCGGTTCCTTAGTTGATACTTTCAGGAAAGGAAAAGAAAATAAAAAGAAGCTCTTATGATTTCATCCATTCAATGAAGTTGTTGAAAATCGTGTTGGAGCTACCATTTTCGTTAACACTATTCATCACCAATCCCTTTAGTTTAAGAGCTTCTTCTTTATAACTTTCATCATTCAGCAATTGCTCAACCTTACTTTTAATCTCTTCTCTGCTAATAATCTCTCTTTCGTCTCTTTTAAAACCTAACCCAATCTTCCAAATCTCACAGATGTAGGTTTCATCAATGAACTGATCAGCAAAGTATGGCCAGCAAAGGAAAGGGACGCCATTGCTTATACCTTCAACCGTTGAATTCCAACCACAGTGGCTGATGAAGCAAGCAATGGATGGATGAGCTAGAACGGCTCGTTGGGGTGCCCAACCCACCATTTTCCCTCGGCTGCCGACTCTTGTTTTGAACCCTTCAGGGTAAAGTTCCTCACATTGAGTCCCTTTAGTGATATCTGGTCTAACAACCCATAGAAATGGTCTGTTTGAGAGTTCCAGGCCCAGAGCCAGTTCTTGGAACTGGATCGGATCAAAAACTGTGAAGCTACCAAACGCCACATATATGACTGAACCTGGCTGCTGTTGGTCGAGCCATTCCAAACTAGTTTCATCTTCAGGCCAGAAACTTCCCGTCAAGGGTTCAAGCTGGTTGGTTGCTGAAAGTGGACCGATGGGTAGAATCTGAGGGACAAAGCTAAGTGCTCCAGGCTCAAGGTCGAATGTTGTATTGCAAATTAGCCACTCCGTATTTTCGATGGCTTTGATGTTTCTCTTAGCATACTCGAATGTAATCTTTTGTGTGGTGAAGTCGCCAAGAGAGATCCACAAAAAGTTCTTAGGGTGGATTGCAGGTGTGTTTGGGCACAGCTCAATCATCCTTTCTCCATTGATTGGAGTTCCTGCAAATCAGAATTCCAAAAAAATATCGGTTAATAAATCAACTTCTTGAATCTCATACTTGTAACTTGACTGTTTTTTTTTTTGATCAAATGTAACTTGACTGTTATTCACCATATTTATCGATAATTTGATCATTAAGCAACTTGTTGGTGCTAAAAAGCAAGGCCAAAAGAAAGGCAGACGCAGGCCAGAAAGCAACTCCAGGTATTTGAAACTCTGCAGCAATATCAAGTGCCCATCCCATGTTCACATCAGCTATAACATAACTGATCTTATCATCTTCAAATCCATTAATCTTCTTCAGGAGCTTCCGAAGCTCCGATGTCATCACGTTACTGATTCCATGAGTTAACTTCCCTAAGTGGTTCCTATCCTCCCCGGGTTCCATGCCGTCGGGAATCGAAACCAGATGAATGGAGTCATCTCCTTCAACCTTGTTGCCAAATGCATCCCTTACTCTCTTGTGATTGAATTCTGTGTTGACAAAGGTGATGCGGAATCCTTGGTCGACCAACCAGTGAGAGAGCTCCATTAGAGGAATTACATGCCCTTGTGCTGGATATGGTATCGCTAGAATACGAGGATTTCCCATTCTATACTTCTCTCTATATTGTCCTTTAGACTTAAGCTTATGTTGGTTTATAGAGAGATTTTGGTTATCCCCAAGAAGAACCTTTTTGGAATGTTTTCTTTAATCCATGATATTCTCTCAAGTGGGGGTGTTTTAATAAAATTAAATTAAATATATATTGGGTTTATAATAATATTATGATGTGATACATTAAAGCCTAAGGTATTAAAATCTTGGTTTGATTTTTATTCTCTAAATTGAGAAAAATTTAGATGGAGCTTGTTAATTACGTCATATGTGGTCCTAGTTAATAGGGTTCATCCATATTATTTTTTTAAAGTGAATATCACTTATTTCTTACATGTTGAATTGTTGATAGAGAGTGGGTGATTAACAAGTAGTTATTTTAAAGTTGATGAGTCTTATTGGCTAGACTACGGATGACGTGGTGAACATGGTCCATAAAATAATTTCGTAAGAGTCTTATTTGTATAAGACACGTTTAAGAACCTTATTGGTTTGTTAAAAAAATCTTCTCATGGCATCAATATGTAACCCTTTTAAAATAGAAAAATTAAAAGAAAAATCACTAAAAAATTCTAAAAAGTGAAAAGTTGAAACCAATAGATCGATTTTCAACTTAATGAATTAAATCAATCTGATGTACATGTAAATACAAAAAAAAAAATTCTCTCTTTTTTCAACAAAGTTTAAATAGTAAACTCTAATTCGAGTTTATATAAAAACATTTTTCTTTATTTTATTTATCATGTTTCTATTATAAGAAAATAAGTAATTGTATTAAAAAAAAGTAACTAGATGTGTTTTAAGTTTTTATTTATTTTAAACTGATAATAGTAGCTAGGTTATTCAATAAAGAGGAAATACAGAAAATTACAAGAAAGTCTAAAAAAAGAATAGAGTAATAATAGATACAAAGACAACTGAACATCTCAGACAAATGGCTTGCCCAACTTAGAAAAATATGTTTTTGTTTTTTAAATAAAAATTATTATATTCTCATATCAAAATTTGAATTTATACAGGATATGATATTATAAATATCCTTAATCAATAGGCTAATTAGTGTATCTCTTAGGCAGAGGGTGCTTGGCAAAATTTGACACCCAAAAAATTTTAAGAAAATTTTTAATTTATACCTTATATAAAAGAATATATGAAAAATGGGAATTGACTCTATTTTAAAAGAAGATTGACACCAGTTTAAAAATTAATTGAGTTCTAATTAAAAAAAATGAGTTCTTTTAATAGAAATTAACACCTTTTATTTGATTCCGTCAATTTTTAATAAAATATGAGTTAACACCTAGAATTTTGACACCACAAATAAAATTTTCTAGCTCCACCCATACTCTAAACTAAATATGTTTTTTTTTTATATTTTCATTTTTGAAAGTAAATTTTTTTATTAATATTTATCAACCATGTTTTTTTTCAATTTACATAATTTTATATTTTCATTTTTGAAATTTTTTATTAATATTTATCAACCATGTTTTATTCAATTTACATAAAATATGAAAAATATTTTTTAAAATAATGATAAAAAAATGTTTTGAGAAACCAAATATAACCTAAAATGTTTAAACGATCCAGGTCACCATATTCGAACCATATACTCTGTTCTACTCTTGTTATTATACCTTCTCACTTTATGTTTTTTATGGGTTATTTATTTATTTATTTATTTTTACTCTGCAAGATGATAATAAATTAATTTCGTTCAATAATTTTTAGTTATCCTACGATTTATTTTGAATATGTAGTATTTATATTTGAATTTTGTTTATTTTTCTAATTTCAAGTTTAAATCTATACTAATTTATGTTCAAGTCATAACAAACTATTTTAAAATCAATGTAATAATTAAACTTTTCATGATGTTAATATATACCAAACGTAGCATTATGATATTGGATTACATTAGCTGATTGCATTAGCTGATTTGACTAGCGAATTGTAATAGCTGATTGTATAAAAGTGTTTGGTAAAATTAATTGATAGTTGCTTGATTATTTAAACGAGCAAAATGACATATGAAGACATGATTATATTAGATACTTGTTTGAATAGTTTATTATTTATCAGTATTTTGTGTATTAATTAGATTATGAAAAATGTTTTTTAATATAACATTACTAAGCATATTTGAAGGATCTATATATTAATTTATTATTTATAAAATTATTTTTAATACACAGTTTAATTAATTATTAAATTTAAATACAAATATAAATGTGTGAGAATAAAAATAAAAAAATATTAGTTTACAAATGTCACAATTTAAATTCGTGTTGGTGAAAAATTAAAATAGAAAATGTTAAATTTAAGTTATTTGGAGATTTTTGATATTGTTAAGGGTAAAAGGGTCTTTATAACTCTTATGTTAAAACCTCTTATTTCAAAAGCTCCTATTAGGAACTTTTTAAAATTAGAGGTTTCGCTCCAATCCACTATTCACCAAACATCCAAATTAACAAATTTGACTAGTCAAACCTCTAATATTAACTCAAACATCTAATTTTAGCTCGAACCGCTATTTACCAAACATGACCAATAAACGGTAATTCATAATGGGTTAACTACTGGAATAGTCACTTATGTTTCCCCCAGTACAGAGTTGGTCACCGATTTTGAAAAATTACCAGTAAGGTCACTTACGTTTTCGGGGCGTAAACTTTTGGTCACTCAGCCGTTTGTTGCCGTTAAACATTGACGGCTTGTTGACCTGGCAGCGAAAAAATAAGGGTAAACTACTGCATTGGCCACTAAAGTTTATCTCATGTGCATTTATGCTCCCTAAGTTTAAAAAATAAACATTATGGTCACTACTGAAAATGTTCCTTTATAATTTCAACCTTAAATTTTTAAAAATTTATTTTTTCAACCCTAAAACTTTACAATCAATTAGTACAATAATATTATAAAGGCTTAAATAAAAAAATAGGTGCCCAAAGTATAACCTTTTTAAATTTTAGGTGTCCAAATTGCTCATATTTAATAACTAAATTTTCAAATTGCTCCTATTTTTTCACTCTAAATTATTTTATTATTATTATTATAACATGACATGTCATTTTTTATTATTGTTAAATTAAAAATAATTAAAAAATAAAACCATTTTTATTATTATTATTAAATTTAAAATATTTAAAAAATATATTACTTCTTAAAATAATTTAGGTGTCTAAAGTATTTTTTGTTAAAATAGGTGTCCAAAGTTTTGATAGTTACAATTTTAGGTGCTCGACTGTTAAATGAGTGTTAAAAAATTGTCAACCAATCGGTGCTTGACACGTGGCATTAATTTTATTTTTCCAAATTTATTTAATGGAAAATACTCAAAATTTTCAAATTTTTATAAAATATCAAAATTTTACAAGCTTCACAAAACAGTCCCTAAATTCCTAAGAATTCCCAAACTTCCGTCGTCGATTGCCGTCGCTGACCACACCCACTTGGTCATCGGACCAAGGTGACCATTTCGCCTAACACGACATCGTCGGAAATGCCCAACGGCGTGCAGCCGAACGTCGAACACGAAATCGATTTTATCAGCCGGGCACCTAAAATTGTAACTATAAAAACTTGGGGCACCTATTTTTACAAAAAAAATATATTTTAGACACCTAAATTATTTTAAGAAGTAATATTTTTTAAAATATTTTAAATTTAATAATAAAAAATGATTTTATTTTTAAATTATTTTTAATTTAACAATAATAAAAAAATTGACATGTCATGTTATAATAATAATAAAATAATTTAGAGTGAAAATAGGAGCAATTTGAAAGTTTAGTTATTAAATAAGAGTAATTTGGGCACCTAAAATTTAAAAAGGGTATACTTTGGGCACCTATTTTTCATTTAAGCCTTTATAATATTATGTACTAATTGATTGTAAAGTTTTAGGGTTAGAAAATGAATTTTTAAAAATTTAAGGGTGAAATTATAAAGAAACATTTTTAGTAGTGACCATAATGTTTATTTTTTAAAATTGGGGAGCAGAAATGTACATGGGATAAACTTTAGTGGCCATTGCAGTAGTTTACCCTTATTTTTTCGTTGCCAGGTCAGTAAGCCGTCAATATTCAACAACAACAAACGGCTAAGTGACTAAAAATTTACGTTCCGAAAACGTAAGTGACTTTACTGGTCGTTTTTCAAAATCGGTGGCCAACTCTGTACTAGAAGAAACATAACTTACATAAGTGATTATTCCAGTAGTTAACGATTGTATATATTTGTCCAAATTGGTAATTAAAATTGAACTTTTGGCTCACATTTTATCATTCTACTAATGTGGCAAAATATCATAGTGACAAATCATTAAATTAAAATGACAAGTGGTCAAGTTCATGGACTCAGTGGTGACAGAGTATAAGCCAAGCCTATAACCCCTCTAAGAATTAAAAATTACGTAATAAATTCTTTGATTTTTCTGAAAATTTTATGTTGGTCCCCTTATATATTTAAAAATTCATATTAAAAATATATTTTTTAATATTATTAATTAAAATCTTTAAAATTTTAATTTGGTCCCGTTAATTTTTTAGTCTAATGATAATTTAAATGCTTATAAATTTAAGGCTCAAAAGTATAACAAGCCCTTGAACTTTTAGAAAAAATATAATTAAGCCCCTGAAATTTTATACACTCAATTAAGCTATTGAATCAATAAATTGAACCAATTAAATACTTGAACTAATAAATTGAATCAATTAAGCCCTTTGACCAATTTTGACCATTAAACCATGATAATTTTTTCTTTAGATATTACTATCACATGATACACTATAGTTGTTTCATGTGACATTTATAGATTTTTTTAAAAAAAATAAATTAGTGTATATATTTTTATGAGTTTTTAGAATTTTTAGGAGTTTTAAAGATTTTTTTAATTAAAATAATTTTGTAAATGTCAAGTGATAACACTGTGCACGACGTGCTGCATCAACTGGTTAAAAAAATCATTAAATTCAACAATCCATGTTGGTTAAAGATCTTACTTGATTCATTTTATGGGTTTAAGGGCTTTATTGTGAGCAAAAAACAGTTCAAGACCTTAATTAATTTTTTTTCAAAAGTTTATAGTCTTCTTATATCCTTAAGCCTAAATTTAAATATTAGATATATTGACCTTGCCCTTTAATTTTGAGTTTAAATATTAATAAATCTTTATATTTTCAAAATTCAATAATATGCCCCCTTCTCACATTCGATCCTGGCTTCGTCCATGCTTGGACTAATATGGACCAAAATAAAATTAGAGACTATTTTTGTCTAAGTTCAAAGATTAAAAGTTAATTTCTCTTATTATAATGACTTTTTTATACTTTTATACAATACTTAAGTAAGACAATTAAAAACTATTTATTTAAGGTTCGAAACCGTGTTTAAAATTTACATATAAATTCTTTAGCACTCAATCAAATAATTATTAATTTTAAAAATATAAAATATTTTCTCAGCCATAATGTGAATGTGATAAAATATTGTATCGACAACGTAATCTTTTGAATCATAAGATTAGATGACATAGTAAGAGTCTCTCTTACTTTAATATGTGGTTGAACGTTTGATCTGACCTTGAATATATAGCAACTTTAAAACTTTTAATCAGCGTTTACCTTTATATAATAAATATAACGGAAAAGATTAATCATTAGACTCACTTCAATAGATAATATAAAAAATCAAAAATAATATAACAGTTTGGGAAGTGTTTCTGTATTATAAGCAATCACAACTGATAGAACCGACAATACACTCTCATTTTTAAACCCGTCTGTTTTGCATAATTTCTATACTTTTCAAGAACTGCTTCATTGGTTTGATCAATTAAAATTGTATACAGAATCATCGATACATTCAATTGTGAAAAACAAAGAAAAATGGTCGAATTTGGTATCATTGGTTGTCCTTTCATCTTCATTTGTTTAGTTTACTTGGGTGCTTGTCCTTGGGAATAATCGTGTGCAATTTGGCTTAGCTAGGTCTGATTAAAACACTAATTTGACAGCGTTGCATTTGAGGTGTTATTTTGTCCAGGAATCTTACAAAAGCTAAGGACATTTTTCATCTAATGTTTTATTATTTTTTTAAAGAAATGAGCATCGTTAAAAACCCCCTCTAAAATTAAATAGGGGAAAAAGAGTACCTTTTATTTTATTCCTCATAACTCGATAAAATATACATAGAATTAGAGCAACACTCATTACAATACCACATCTGGCACTCCATAAACATAACTGCTTCCAAAAAGAATATCCACGATCCCATAATATCACTGTAAACCATCCACCTCTAGCACGATAAATACAAAAAGTTAACTTTGAAAGCTAACCCGTACTCAAGGCACCACCAGCCACCCACAGAAAGTAATTTTCCCTTGTTACTCCATTCTTAGCTAGCTCATGTGCTTCAACATTTTCCTCCTTGTACGCAAAGGAGATTTGAATGCCCAAGTTAGTTATAAGCTGCTGGCACATCTTCACCAATTCTAGAAAAACGTCTGGGCAATGAGTTTTATTGGTAATCCAACACACCCCCAATTGGCAATCAGATTCGAGAATGATATCACAACGATCCTTCCAGTTTAGATCTTTCAAAATTTGACACGCTTGCAAAGTAGCCTTTAGTTCTGCCCCTGTGGGATCGGAAAAACCAATTCCTCGGGAAAATCTCAACAAGATAGAGCCGTTATGGTCCCGAATGATACCACTGATTCCAACTTCCCCATAACTTCCCCTCACCGCTGCGTCTACGTTAAATTTCACGGTTCCTTTACTTGGGCGCACCCAAGACTCCTTGCTCGGTCTAGTGCCATTCACCTTGATATAGTGGCACAACGTCGGATTTCTAACAAAATCCATTATTGTAAGAGATTGTTCTGGCCAGCGGCATTTTCTCCAAAAACCTATTCTAACCAAGGCCAAATCAAAAATGATTTTTGCGTTGCAGCATTTAGAGTTAAAAATTAACTCGTTTCTACATAACCATATCGTCCATATGATCCCGAAAAGCGCCAACCACCACACCTCTTTTAGATTTGACTTAGATACATCAACATCCCACATTAGCATTATGGATTTTAAGTTTACCGGAATCACAAAGTTAACGTTCCACAATCTACACTACTTCTGCCATACTTTCTAGGAGACCGAACAATGGCAAAAAAGGTGATCAACAATTTCAGTAGTTAAGGAGCATAAAAAACACTTACCTGCTCTAGATACGTTGATTCCCCACTTAGCAAGCTCTGAAAAGGTGGGAATTCTATTTTGCACGACTCTCCAAATAAAGGCCTCGACCTTTGGTGGGGCTAGCTTATGCCACACTAACCTCCAAAAATTCTTTTCCACAGCATCATTCGTCGATAACAGTGAGCAATAAGATTTTGGATTATAAACTCCACTGGAATCGGCCATCCATTTCAGTTTGTCCTTAACACCAAGAATAGGAGCAGCGCGATCAATAACTGATTTGAACGAGTTCCAAATTCCAACTTCCTAATCAAAATGAGGTCTTCTAAGATCAACTCTCCAGACACGATCAGCAATAACCCAGAAATCAGCTACCTTCCCATCTTTTTTGACTGCTAAGGCAAAGATTCGAGGGAATTCCGCTTTAAGGCTTTGAACTTCAGTCCACCGATCCTCCCAAAAATTAATGTACTTCCCGTCACCCACTTCAAATTTGATATAGTGTGTAAACACATTCAACGAACACTCCAAGGGTATGGAAATGTTCCTCCACACCCATGAAGCCTTTTTCAGGTTCATTCCCTGCAGCAGTAACCTATTTTGGTCTATACCATACTTTCACAAATGATTCTCCTCCATAATCTGTCTAATTCACTTCCGAACCTCCACAACCATTTGTTTAAAAGTGATATGTTTTTAGTTTTCATGTCAACGAAACCCAGGCCTCTGTATTCCATTGGTTTGCATAGAGTCTCCCATTTCACCCAATGTATCAGCCTCTGAGAATTCATTCCCCACACAAATTTGGCGATGCTTTTATTTAACATATCTGCAACTTGCAAGACATGAGATATAAAGACAGATAATAGATTGGGAGATTGCTAAGAACTGCCTTCACTAACGTGATACGACCAGCAAAGGATAACAATTTTCCTTTCCAGCCTTCGAGCTTTGAGCTATCCTTCTCAATTATCGGATTCCACAGAGCCAACGAATTTCTCGGATAACCCAAAGGCAGACCAAGGTATTCCGATGGAAGAGTATCCGATTTATAATTAATATTTGCAGCCCAATCAACCACCTTCTGGGGAGCTACATTGATACCATAAATCTTAGTCTTCTGTAAATTGAGACGCAAACCTGAAAACACTTCGAATAAGATGAGCAATCGTTTAATGTTAACTACGTTCTCGAGAGACGCCATCCCAAATAAGATTAAATCATCTGCAAACTGAATATGCATAATGTTTAGACCATTTTCACCAATTTTTATGCCATTAATCAAACCCAGATCTGAAGCTTTCTTAATTAAAGCGCTCAAAGCCTCCCCCACGATGTTGAATAACAATGGAAACAATAGACAACCTTGTCTTAGCTCTCGACTGATAGGGAATATGTTGCTCGACACTTCGTTAATCATCATTGAGATGGTCGTAGTTTCTAGACAGAGTCTAATCCATCGTCTCCACCTATCGCCAAACCCCATGTCTTTCAAGCAATAACCCAGGAATAACCAATCAATAGTATCATACGCCTTTTTAAAATCCGCTTTAAACACAAAAGCTTCAACCCTTTTTTGCCTAAGCTCATCTATCACCTCGTTGGCTATCAAAGAACAATCAACAATTTGTTTCCCAGCAGTAAAAGCAAACTGTGTCTCCCCCACCACCCTGTTAATGACACCAGCTAATCTTCTCGACAACACTCTTGCTAGGATCTTGTAGAGGCTACTAACCAGAGAAATAGGTCTATAATCTTCGATGTATTTTGGGCTCGACACCTTTGGTATGAGCGTGATAAACGAATGGTTTACGTCTTTATCTTTCATTTCCCCCTGATATATTGCTTTGAAAATTTTCATGACTTTACATTTTAAAACTGGCTAGAAGCTTTGATAAAACTCCAACTTAAACCCGTCAGGCAACAGCGCTTTATTGCCATCTGCAGATTTAATGGCGTCCCAGACTTCCTCTTTCGTGAAAATGCTTTCGATTTCTTTCGCTTCCTTGGTGACCAGACTAGGCAGATTCACACCAAGATGTGCTATGGGGATAGTACGGGAGGTATTGTAACTATCACGAAAGTGATTCTCAAAGGCATTACTAATCTCTTTTGGTTCAGTCAAAATACAATTATCCATATATAACGAGACGATTCTATTGCGACTTCTTCTCATTGACGCAGTCAGATGAAAAAAACTTTGTGTTGAGATCTCCCTCCTTAAACCATTTTAATCTAGACTTTTGTAACCACCCCCTTTCATCTTTCCTGAGAATGGCTCAATACTATGCCTTCAGCTTTTGTAATTGTTCGACTGCCCTTGAATTGTACCCATTGGAACATAAGTCTTCCTCTAAATCAGCAATGTCTTTCTCCAGTGATTCCAAAGACTTACCTTTGGAGTCTCTAGGCACCTTGACCCATTCTTTCACTGCTCCTTTCACATCTCTCAATGTTTGCCCCATATCCTTCCTTCTTGCTTTTAATATAGTGTGTTCAACCAACTTTCTCACCTCCAGTTCCTCTAACCAGTTCGAGAACCATTTAAAAGGTTTCGGTCCACTACGATCTTTGATTTCCTTTAAGATGACCGGTCTGTGATCGGAAACTGCAATCGGCATCGATTTCTAGTTTAAGTTCCGGAATACATCCAATATCTCATGTGATACTAAAAATCGGTCTAATATGCTCGCTGAACCCCCCTTACCTCCCATAAACCATATAAAATCACTCCCATTTAAAGGTAAGTCAATCATGTCATTCGATTGTACAAACTCTGCGAAGCAACTAACCTTTCCTTTGTGAACATAATCCTCTGTCTTCTCCTCAGCCTTCAACACAGTATTAAAGTCCCCCCAGGATGATTGGTACACTGTTATATTTGATAATGTCTGAAAGAGAATCAAATAGCAATTTTTGCTCCTTCGGATCGTTTGGAGCATATACATTGATTAATCCACAACGGAGGTTACAGTGCACTATTTTGCCAATTAGGACGATTGCTCTTTCCTTAATCAATTTCCTTTCCAAAACAAAGAAAGACGGATCCCATAAGGTAATCAGCCCTCTAGACACCCCTTTCGTCCCAGAGAATTCCAACTCCTCAAAATTCCTACCTAGCAATCGCTTCACTAATCTCAACTTTAAACTTTCTAGTTTAGACTCTTGTAAAAACGCCACCCTTGCCTGAACCTTGTTGAAAAAACTGGCCACTGCTCGTACTTTCACGACGCTGCCCAATCCCCTAATATTCCAACTTAGTATTATACTATTCATATGAAGAAAAACAATTGAAACACTCGAGAACCCAACCCGCAGACCTGGTCAGATGGTCATTTTTCCTCTTCTAGTTCTACTAGCCGCGCCATCATAGTAAACTTTGGAGAGGCAAAACGAACCCCTAACCTACTTTCGAGTTCAAGGGTTTTGGTTGCTTCACATATTGGGTTTCGACCATCATAGGCCTCTGTGGCTTGCGGTTGAGGAATCGCGCTTCTGTCCCTTGGATTCCTAGCCATACCTTCTATACCCAGATCTTGCCAACGTACCTCTTTTACACTACTACCTTTGGAGTTTGATCTCTTCCTTGAACATGCAATCAACCAATTGAATCTATCTAGCCCCGCTCTCAAACCCAAATGACCTCATTTCCTGGCTTTGAACACTCCATCTCTCCTTTGAAATGCCTCAGGATTAGGGGTCGGGTGTTACACGGGTGAATCGGGTTTGAGTCATGGGCTCGTTTTAAATTAAATTGGGGTTTTGATTTTAATTAAAAAGAGTTTGAATTTATTAATGGCATTTTGGTAATTTTAAAATAAAGGAAATAAGATGTGAAAAGGGGACTTTTTGAAATTTGCTATTCGTCTTCTTCTTCCTCTTGTTTCTTTTCTTTTTCACGTTGAAAACCCCCCCTTAACCCCTAAACACTATTCCATCAAACTTCTCCATCCTTTCAAGAGCTCTCTTCAAAGTAATCACATATTTGACTTCTCCTCTTTATTCCAAGCGTTTTCATGGTTCTAATTTTACTTAAATCTTATTGTCCAAGTTTTTAAGTTTTCAAGTTTTAAGGGAAAAAGGGAGAAACTTTAAGGGTTTTTGATTAGCTCTTGATGGGATGAGTTTATATATGTTTTAATCTAGTCCATAGCTGTATCATATCTCAAAATGGAAGGGTTTATCAAGAATCCAGAAATGGGTTTTGTGGGTGTTTTAAAAGAGATGAAAACTTGGGTCCTAGGAGTAGTTTGGTGTAGAGAAGTTGGCCTAATGATTTGTTAATGCTTAAGGGTTGTTTTGAAGGTAATTAATGATGTTTTGGGTGATGGAATTGATAGTTTTCTGATGGGTTGTGTGGAGGTACAAAAATGAAGAAGTTTTGTTAGCTCTTGGGTTGGAAATGTTGTAAATGGGTCTTGAAATTTGTATCTTGATTGTGGCAATGGTTTTGGGACTGAATGATTGAGTAAATTATTGTTTTTGATTGACTAGAATCAAGGGAAACCATCGGAGAAGCTTCGGGCACTATTCCGAGGAATTTTAAGACTTGAGATCGGTGTTTCGGCTTCTGGTTGGGTCTCATCGGTGAGTGGAAATGTTTTGAACTTGCTTAGCTTTCCAAATGGGTTCTTGGGGTTTGGGTGGAGCTTTGTGGGCTAACCTAAACCCAAGTGTAAGTTTACTAATCCTACCTTGATGGTTAAGTGATGATGTATGATTAATTGTTGTGATATCATATGCATTGTGGATTGCTTTTACATCCGTTGTTGTGGTGTAGTCATTGTTGGTGTCTAGCCTCACGTGATGGTTTTCATAACTACGGTGATGTGTAGTCCCACCGGTAATGACTAGTAGAAGAGTATGATGATGTCTAGTCCCATCGGAAAACTACTAGTCAAAACAGTAATGTGTAGTCCCACCGTGATTTGGGTTGTGCTTGTGCAAACCTTGTAATTGTGTTGTGCCTCATTTTGTTCATAAAAATGGTTTACTTATCTTTTAAGAAATGTGTTTTGAAAACTGCATTGTTGATGAGTTTTAGAGCTTCGCTCACTAAGCTTCCAAGCTTATGCTCTCCTTTTTCCAACATGAAGATCGTTGGTGTTTCGGAAGGCAAGTGGGCAAGGGAGGAGCTTTTCGATGTTCTCAAGTGACTCATGTATGGTTTAAGTCTTTGCAATAATGTCTAGACAATGGGGGTACTAGACTTGTATGGAATTGGTGCCAAACTCCTTAATTTGATTTTGTTGATGTTCTAGCATGTTGAGTGTTGATGCAATGTTGAATATGTTTATGCTTCTATATTGTGGATTGTAGACCATGTTTACATTGTTGCTAAAATGCCTTGTGTTTGAAGGCTTAGGACCTTAATCCATGAATGCTATGTGTGTTTGCTAAAGGCATGTAGACTTGATATGTGATGTATTTTGGTGAATGCTTGCTTCTCTTTTATGAATGGCCTTTACATGTATGTTAAGTGTTCGATCATGCTTGTAGTAGGGTGTATGCCTCTAGAGTTCGAGTACGCATGTTTAGGGGTCCTAGATTTGGTGTTTTGAAACGACCTTTGTGCCTTAACCAGCTGAAATCTGTCAATTTGAGTTAGTGGTATCGATACGGTTAGGTCTGTATCGATACGACCTTCTTGTTTCAGGCCAAGCGTATCGATACTCGGGAAGGCGTACCGATACCAATTTTTCTACTGGAAATCTGAGATTTTGAAGAGAAATTGAGGGTATCGGTACGGGCTTAGACGTATCGATACGGTCAACTAATGTTGACTTTGGAATGTGATCGTTAGGAGCGTTTCGATACCTGCCTTGGAGGGTATCGAAACGGGTTCCCAGGGTTGACTCTGGGGTGGGTTGACCGTTGAAGGCGTTTCGATACGGTCCTTGACGTATTGATACGGCCAGAGTTAAATGGCTAAAATGAACCTTTAAGTGTTGTTTTGTGTGGGTTGTGTTCGTAGTTGTTTCTCTGTTGTCTGCTTAACTCGCGTAGGATTAAATAAAACATATAGACAAATTAAATAGAAGAAAAAAATAGGGTTGCTAATTGGAGTGAGGCCTTAGCGGGCTTCGCTTCAGTTTTCCCCGTGAAACCCGTTTGGATCGGTCTATCGGCTAGACCGGGATGAGGGGGTTACATTTGGTGGTATCAGAGCTTCGGTTACGAGGTCTCCCAGGAAAGGTAAGTCAGGTAAGTTGGTTTTGTGATTGTCTGCTATTGCACGGTGTTTGAAAGCATGCTTTGATGGCTTTGTTGCTGGTTAAGGGTTAGTCAAATGTCCTCATTATTAGGTGTTGTTGTCAAAAGGTGGTTTTTGGTTTAACGAGCTTGAGAACTTGAGTCCTCTCCCTTTGCTAACCTAATGTTTTTCTTGTGTGCTGTGTGTTTGTTGTTTTAGATCCTATCTCGATATGGTGAGACCGAGGGGGCGGCCTAGGGCGGGTGACCAGGCACCCGGAGGTGAGCCTCATGTTCCTCCTGCTCCCGATGGTAATGGAGTAGGTGGCGAAGGTAACGTGCCTCAGGCTGGTGCGTAAGTTGGAGGTGAGAGTAATGGGCCTCAGGCCGGTGTTAATGTTGGAGGTGTTGGGGCTCAGGCGGGTCAAGGTCCAGCGGGCGCGGACATGACCCATTTGATTCAGACCATAGTCGGAGCTTTTCAGACAGCTTTGGTCGGTATGCAAGCTGCAACACAACCTCAGGGTGCGGGGACAGGTCTACCCTTAGAGAGGCTCCGTAGTTTGGGCGAAGTTGAGTTTCGTGGGTTGACTCCCGAGGGTTCAGAGGCGTGGCTTGAGAGTACTTCACACATCTTGGGTCATATGGAATGCTCAGACGCCCGTAAGTTGGTTTGCATTGTCTTCTTGCTTCAGGGGGATGCATATACTTGGTGGACCACTGTTACTTCGGGTATGGCCGAAGCGGATATCATGTGGGAGTTCTTCAGAAATGCCTTCAAGAGGAAGTATCTCAGAGTTCGATATTTGGATGAGAAGAAGATGAAGCTTATGGCTTTGGTTCAGGGTAATAGGACCGTGTCCGAGTATGAGGTTCAGTTTGTGAGATTGAGCCAGCATGCACCTGAGTTGGTTCCTAGTGAGAGGGAACGGTGTGAGCGCTTCCGGTATGAGTTTACTAGAGACGTGAAGACCTACATGCTTGCCTCTAACTATACCGAGTTTGATGTCTTGGTCTCTAGGGCCAAGGATATAGAGCAGAACTTAGGCTCCAGTGCTCGTGCTAGTGGGTCCGATTCCGAGAAAAGACACGCAAATTGGGATAGAGACCATGCCAAGAGGCATAGGGATATGAGGTATCAGCCCGATTCGAGACATAGGGGTGGTAACCATGGTCAGAGCCGTCAGGGCCAAGGAGCTGTTGTACACACTCCAGAGTGCACTAGATGCGGGAAACGCCACCAGGGCGAGTGTATGGGTATCTACGGGGCGTGTTGGAACTGTAGTTCCCGAGACCACTTGAGGTGTGACTGTCCACACCCAGCTAGGGGCGGACCGGCCCCAGCTAGGGGTTTTGAGCATCAGAGAGGCCGTGGGCGCGGTCGTGGTAACTTTCAGCCGAGGATCGAGGATCAGAGGAACTTGGCTCATGTGGTAGCAGTTCAGCCCGGGGGAGGAGGACCGACTAGGGTGTATGCTCAGCAAGAGGCTGGGAATGACACATATGTCATTACATGTAATTTCTCGTTACAGTCTTTGAGTTTTCTTTCTTTGATAGATTCGGGGTCGACACATTCATACATTTTGGGTGAGCACGCAAGATCATTAGGGTTACCGTGTGAGTGGTTAGAGTTAGGTGTAAATGTTACTAGCACTTTTGGTGATACAGTGGTAGTTAGGAAAATGTATAGGAGGTGTCCCTTGATGGTTCAATGTCACGTGTTTCCGGTTGATATGATGGAGTTACCGTTGTACGGTTTTGTCGTGATTTTGGGCATAGATTGGCTCGTAGAGCATAGGGCTAAGGTTGACTTTGAGACTAAGAGATTCTCCTTAAGGCTTACAGATGACTTTGAGGTTGTGGTAGTTGGCGAGAACGTTAGATTCTTGTCCAATGTTGTTTCTACTCTGGAAGCTCAGAAGTTGTTAAATTCGGGTTGTAAGGCTTATTTGGCTTATGTGATGAATCCGAATATGAGTGAGGTTAGACCGCAAGACATCAGGACAGTGTGTGATTTTCTGAGTGTTTTTCTAGAAGAGTTGCCGGGTTTGCCTCCAGACAGAGAGGTCGAATTTGCTATTGAGGCGTATTCTGATTCTGCACCAGTGTCTATTGCTCCGTATAGAATGGCATCGAAGGATTTGAAAGAGTTGAAGATACAGCTTCAGGAGTTGTCAGATAAAGGGTTCATTAGGCCTAGTATTTCACCGTGGGGTGCTCCGTTCCTGTTTGAAAAAGAAGGACGGTAGTATGAGGATGTGTATAGATTATAGGCAGTTGAACAAAGTCACAGTTAAAAAGAAGTACCTTCTGCCTAGGATAGATGACTTGCTTGATCAGCTGAGAGGTGCCTCAGTGTTTTCGAAGATTGATTTGAGGTCCGGGTATTATCAGTTGAAAGTGAAAGATGTGGACATACCGAAGACAACCTTTTTGTACACGTTATGGGCACTATGAGTTCTTGGTGATGCCTTTTGGGTTGACTAACACCCCAGCAGCTTTCATGGATATGATGAACTGTGTGTTTCATGAGTTTTTGGACAGGTTTGTGGTAGTGTTCATAGATGACATCTTAGTGTACTCTAGGACCGAGGAGGAGCATGATGAGCATTTGCGGTTAGTGCTTCAGACCTTGCTTGAGAATTAGTTGTATGCCAAGTTAAGCAAGTGTGAGTTTTGGATTAGGGAGGTAGTCTTCCTAGGTCACGTGATCTCGGCTAAGGGGATTAGTGTGGATCCCAAGATGATAGAAGCCATAGTGAGTTGGAAACAACCGAAGTCAGTGACAGAAATCCGTAGTTTCCTAGGCTTGGCGGGATATTATAGAAGATTTGTTGAGGGATTTTCTAGGATAGCGGCTCCTTTGACTAAGTTGCTTCAGAAGAATGTCCCATATGAGTGGTCAGATGCAAGACAAGAAGCATTTGAGAAGTTGAAAAAAGCTTTGACCGAAGCTCCTATTTTGATTCAGCTTGAACTGGGGAGAGAGTTTGTGGTTTATAGTGATGCATCATACGTAGGTTTGGGCTGTGTGCTTATGTAAGAAGGTAAGGTGGTAGCTTATGCTTCGAGACAGTTGAAAGTTCATGAGAAGAACTATCCCACCCATGACATAGAGCTAGCCGCAGTAGTGTTCGCTTTGAAGATCTGGAGACACCATCTTTATGGTGAGAAGTGCACCGTATATACCGATCACAAGAGCTTGAAATACTTGATGTCTCAGAGGGAGTTGAACCTTAGACATCGTAGGTGGTTAGAGCTTCTTAAATACTATGACCTTACGATAGAGTACCATCCGGGTAAGGCAAACGTAGTGGTCAATGCTTTGAGTAGAAAAGTGGCAGTTGAGTTGCGAGCTATGTTTGCGAGATTGAGTCTGTCCAAGGATGGTGGCTTGATAGCCGAGCTTCAGGTTAAGCCTTCGTTAGTCCAGTTGATTCGAGAGAAACAGTTGCGAGACGAGTCCTTGGCACCTCACGTGAAAAATATAGCCGAGGATAGGCCTTACCTATTATTGTTTTGGTGAGAATGGGATCCTATGTTACAAAGGTAGGATAGTGGTTCCAGAAGATGCCGAGTTGAGACGTACGATCTTGAATGAAGCTCATAACAGTCCTTTTGCTATGCATCCGGGTAGTAAAAAGATGTATCGAGGGTTAAAAGAAGAGTACTATTGGGTTGGGTTGAAGAAGGATGTGGCCGAGTTTGTGAGTAAGTGTATGGTTTGTCAGCGAGTCAAGGCCGAGCATCAATTTCCTTTAGGGTTGTTACAGCCGTTGAAGATTCCGGAATGGAAGTGGGAACGTATCACCATGGACTTTGTGTCAGGTTTACCGTTGACTCCTTCGAAGAAGAATTCAGTGTGGGTGATAGCCGATAGATTTACTAAGTGTGCACACTTCATACCTGTTCATACCACCTATACCTTGGATAAGTTGGCCGATCTGTACATCTGTGAGATAGTGAGACTGCATGGGGTACCGAAATCTATTGTGTCGGACCGAGATCTGAGGTTTACAATAATATTTTAGGAGTGTCTGCATCATGCCTTGGGTACATGGTTGAACTTCAGTACTTCGTATCATCCGTAGTCAGATGGTCAGTCAGAGAGGGTGATTCAGGTGTTGGAGGACATGTTGAGGTGTTGTGTCATCGATTTCTAGGGGTCTTGGGAGAAACATCTGCCGTTAGTAGAGTTTGCATACAACAATAGTTATCATGCTAGTATTCAGATTGCATCGTATGAAGTTCTGTATAGTAGGAGGTGTAGGACTCTGATTTGTTGGGCCGAAGCCGGACAAAAGCTTGTACCGATGCCCAATTTGCTTAAGGGCACTACCGAGAAGGTGAAGTTGATTTGTGATCGCTTGAAGGCAGCTTCAGATCGATAGAAGTCGTATGTCGACTTAAAGAGAAAAGAGATAGAGTATGCCGTGGGTGAGAAAGTGTTTTTGAAAGTCTCACCTTGGAAGAAGGTGATAAGGTGGTAGGAAAGGTAAGTTGAGTCCGAGATTCATTGGACCTTATGAGGTAGTTGAGAGGATTGGTCCCGTTGCTTATAGATTGAGACTCCCGATTGAGCTAGTGAAGATTCATGATGTGTTCCACGTGTCGATGCTCCATAAATATAGATCGGATCTGTCTCACGTAATGCTAGTGGAAGAGATTGATTTGAACCCCGACTTGTCCTATGACCAGGAACTGGTTGAGATTCTTGCTACGGATAAGAAAGTGTTGCATGGAAGGTCTATCGAGTTGGTAAAGGTTTTGTGGAGACACCGAGGTGTGGAGGAGGCTACTTGGGAGAGAAAGGAGGACATGGAAAAACAGTTTCTGTACCTCTTTCAGTCAGGTAATTTCGAGGACAAAATTCCTTAAGTGGGGGAGAGTTGTAACGCCCCAGGTTTAAGGGTCGGATGTTACACGGGTGAATCAGGTTTGAGTCGTGGGTTCGTTTTATATTAAATTAGGTTTTTGATTTTAATTAAAAAGAGTTTGAATTCATTAATGGCATTTTGGTAATTTTAAAATAAGGGAAACAAGATGTGAAAAGGGACTTTTTGAAATTTGCTATTCATCTTCTTCTTCTTCTTGTTTCTTTTCTTTTTCAAGTTGAAAACCCCCCTTAACCCCTAAACACTATTCCATCAAACTTCCTCATCCTTTCAAGAGCTCTTTTCAAGGTAATAACATATTTGACTTCTCCTCTTTATTCCAAGCGTTTTCATGGTTCTAATTTTACTTAAATCCCATTGTCCAAGTTTTTAAGTTTTCAAGTTTTAAGGGAAAAAGGGAGAAACTTTAAGGGTTTTTGATTAGCTCTTGATTTGATGAGTTTATCTATGTTTTAATCTAGTCCATAGGTGTATCATATCTCAAAATGGAGGGGTTTTATCAAGAATCCCGAAATAGGTTTTGTGGGTGTTTTAAAAGAGGTGAAAACTTGGGTCCTATGAGTAGTTTGGTGTAGAGGGGTTGGCCTGATGATTTGTTAATACTTAAGGGTTGTTTTGAAGGTAATTAATGATGTTTTGGGTGTTGGAATTGATAGTTTTCTGATGGGTTGTGTAAGGGTACGAAAATGAAAAAGTTTTGTTAGCTCTTGGGTTGGAAATGTGGTAAATGGGTCTTGAAATTTGTATCTTGATTGTGGCAGTGGTTTTGGGGCTGAATGATTGAGTAAATTGTTGTTTTTGATTGACTAGAATCAAGGGAAACCATCGGAGAAGCTTCGGGCACTATTTCGGGGAATTTGGAGACTTGAGATTGGTGTTTCGGCTTCCAGTTGGGTCTCATCGGTGAGTGGAAATATTTTGAACTTGCTTTGCTTTCGAAATGGGTTCTTAGGGGTTTGGTTGGAGCCTTGTGGGCTAACCTAAACCCAAGTGTAAGTTTACTAATCCTACCTTGATGGTTAAGTGATGATGTATGATTAATTGTTGTGATATCATATGCATTGTGGATTGCTTTTACATCCGTTGTTGTGGTGTAGTCATTGTTGGTGTGTAGCCTCACGTGATAGTTGCCATAACTACGGTGATGTGTAGTCCCACCGGTAGTGACTAGTAGAAGAGTACGATGATGTGTAATCCCATCGGAAAACTACTAGTCGAAACGATGATGTGTAGTCCCACCATGATTTGGCTTGTGCTTGTGCAAACCTTGTAATTGTGTTGTTGTGCCTCATTTCGTTCATAAAAATGGTTTACTTATCTTTTAAGAAATGCGTTTTGAAAACTGCATTGTTGATGAGTTTTAGAGCTTCGCTCACTAAGCTTCCAAGCTTACGCTCTCCTTTTTCCAACATGCAGGTCATTAGAGTTTCGGAAGGCAAGTGGGCAAGGGAGGAGCTTTTTGAAGTTCTCATGTGGCTCATGTATGGTTTAAGTCTTTGCAATAGTGCCTAGACAATAGGGGTACTAGACTTGTATGAAGTTGGTGCCAAACTCTTTAATTTGATTTTGTTGATGTTTTAGCATGTTGAGTGTTGATGCAATGTTGAATATGTTTATGCTTCTATATTGTGGATTGTAGACCATGTTTACATTGTTGCTAAAATGCCTTGTGAATGAAGGCTTAGGACCTTACTCCATGAATGCTATGTGTGTTTGCTAAAGGCATGTAGACTTGATATGTGATGTATTTTGGTGAATGCTTGCTTCTCTTTTATGAATGGCCTTTACACGTATGTTAAGTGTTCGAACCTGCTTATAGTAGGGTGTATGCCTCTAGAGTTCGAGTACGCATGTTTAGGGGTGCTAGATTTGGTGTTTTGAAACAGCCTTTGTGCCTTAACCACCTGAAATCTGTCAATTTGAGTTAGGGGTATCGATACGGTTAGGTCTGTATCGATACGACCTTCTTGTTTCAGGCCAAGCGTATCGATACTCGGGAAGGCGTACCGATACCATTTTTGCTACTGGAAATCTGAGATTTTGACGAGAAATTGAGGGTATCGGTACGGGCTTAGACGTATCGATACGGTCAACTGATGTTGACTTCGGAATGTGACCGTTGGGAGAGTTTCGATACCTGCCTTGGAGGGTATCGAAGCGGGTTCCCAGGGTTGACTCTAGGGTGGGTGACCGTTGAAGCCGTATCGATACGGTCCTTGCCGTATCGATACAGCCAGAGTAAAATGGCTAAACTGAACCTTTAAATGTTGTTTTGCGTGGGTTGTGTTCGTGGTTGTTTCTCCGTTGTTTGCTTAACTCGCATAGGATTAAATAAAGCATATAGACAAGTTAAATAGAAGAAAAAATAGGGTTGCTAATCGAAGTGAGGCCTTAGCGGGCTTCGCTTCGGTTTTCCTCGTGTAACTCGTTCGAATCGGTCTGTCGGCTAGACCGGGACGATGAGTTTACAGCCCAGGGTTCACCCCTTCGGTAGACACGTCCCTTGACCTTTCTCCATTCAATGAGATGTCTTCCAGATACGTTACATTTACCTCTTGGAGTCTTGAGTTATTGGAAATGGACTCAGACTGTTCAATAGTGCCTATTGCCTTTGGCCCAATACTAATGTTTGGCCCATTATTTGCCTCCCACTCAACAGAATCAGTTGAGACCATCGTTACATCAAATAGTTCATTCCTTCGTTCCTCTACATTATGATTAATGGAAGGACTCTCCACGTGGCAATCCTTGTTCGCATCATAACTAACCTGGGGAAGCTCATCAGATTTGGGATTACACACGTTCTGCATGGGCGAATCTAGGGGGAAGAACCATCAATTCTGGCCCAATCGCACTCATCCTTAGGGTCCAACTGTACGCTCCCATTTTCAACAGAAAGATCCGTCGGAAAGTTGTCGTCGATGAACTATCTAACTTCCTCGTACTGCTTCGTAAAAACCTTAATCTGGTGAATCTTACCATTTACAACTATCACAATCATGTCCGGAATTGCAGAGACTTTCTGTGTTTGAATTAAGATCCGTGCTACATCGAACCTCAGCAGGTTTGTTGTATCTTCATCTACCTTCAGCACCTTTCCCCGCCTGTTCGCAAGTTCCCGGAAGAAATGTACGTTCCAGACCTCCAAGGGAACATCAGAGAGATTAATTCACACCTTTTCCCTCCTCTTGCCCTCGAAACCCTCAAGGAATTCTAATTCGTCAAGCCAATCTCTCAACAATTCCCTTCTGGCCTGCCAGCATCGATCACTTTCTTCTTTTGATGAGAGTCTAATTACAGCCGTCAACCCAAACCAGTTGCACACCGTCACGCTGAAACCATCCAATCGTAACGCCTCTTGTACCACTTCGACATTATACATCGACTTTATGCGTCCCACTAAGCACCAACTTCTCCACTCCATAACACCGTTAGAAAGTAATATCATCTTAGGTTGCTTGTCGATCTCTGCATCCCCCACTGACTGAACTATGTCAATCACCTGAACTGATATTTCATTAGATGATTTTTCAGCTTTTCAGACCCATCCCCCTTCACTGACTCCACTGGTACATACACTCTGATATTTTATCTGTTTATTACTAGCCATTAACGGTTTCTTCTGCTATTTTTTCTCATAGTCCACCTTGATTCGATAGCCATCCATTCTTCTCCTGTTCGCTTCCGACACTGCTTTTTTGGCATCCTCTATGCCTTTGAAACGCACAAAAGCGAAAGTCGTGAGTTTTCTTTTTCTCTTCATATTATTATACGCGATAAACACATCCACTATATTCCCATAAACCCTAAAAGCCTCCCCAAATGTCTGTTGATGAATCCTTTGACTAACATTATCGATGAAGATGGAAACTCCCAATCTCTGGCGATACGTGACTCTTCCGCTTCCAGCCTCCATTAGGTGCTTTTTTTGCATCTAACTAACTTTTTTATAAGAGAAATTTTTTAATGTTTTATTTTTATCTTTTGATTTTGAGTTTAGGGTACATTTGCATGTAGTTCAATTAGCAGGCCAAAAAAGCACACACACAAACGTCAAAGGAGATTTATTTAAATGCAAAATCATAAAGTTGTACATGACGAGACAATTACTGCCCAACTTTTTGTGATAGAAATGATGTGCAAGTTGATACCTTTCACATAAATCTATAAAAACCAAGTACTAGTTGATCGAGTGAGATGAGGTCCTCTGAATAAAGTAAGGAGTTTAAATTTTGACGTTGTAGATGAGACAAATTAGGTTAGAAGGATCATCCCATAATAAGTTAGATACCAAATTAATTAGCCAATGAATTGAATATCGGTGGATAGAAAATAAATTTATAAAAAATATTTTATATATTGATTATTACTGGTGGTGAAAAAATTCGCCAGTAAAGTTTTGTTCTTGAATAATCACAAGTAAAAGTCTTTTTTTCTCTCTCTCTCTAAGTTTTCTAGAGCTTTGTCCTAATTAATACGGACTGACTCGCATCGCACACCTAACTTTGGCGGGTGAGTCTCCCAACGAAGATTTTTTTTGCATACACAATGTCTCGAACTTGAGGCATGCTTAAGTGATACGAAGCTGCTCACCACTTGGATAATCTCGTTAGTAAGTAAAAGTATTTTTTGAATTTTTTTTCTCGGCAAGATTGATTTTTTATTGGATTAGAAACACTATACACCTTAATCTTGTATGTGTGCCGAGTTAAAAACCTCCTTAAACCTAGATGAAAGAAAAGAGTACACCACATACAGGAGAACAAAAGCATATAATATTATCCACCAAATTCACAGCACCAAACCATACAACACTGACAGCATAAAACAACGCCTCATAGAAACTAATCTAAAACAATCCTGGATGAAAATAACACTCAACACGCAAATGTTGACTAACTTGAAGAAAAATAAGCCCTTGAGTGACCAACATGCTTAGAAAAAAGTCTCACAATTCGTCCCATACCTCGCAAGGCAGGTTACCATGATGTTGATGGTCCTCTATTTTTCACCCAGATTAAAACCACTCTAGAACTGGTTTCTATAAATGAAGGTGCCTTAATAAATCACATTGCCTCCTTGAAAATATTTGATAGCTAATAAAACTGAAACATTTTTACTCAGACCCACATTGTGCCAGAAAAAATCGCTCGGATCACCCATCCTTCGATCTAAACACACTTCCTTAACTAGCAGCTCCACCCAGAACAAAACCATCTATATTGAATTTCAATACACCACTTAAATGTGTATTCTAATATCGAATTGACAGTTTTTCATAATGTTTCCCCACATTATTCCTTCTCAGGGATTCCCACCAGCCCTCAAAATTTGGAAGCCATTCATCGTTAGTAGTCTTTAGCTAAAATAGGGCCCTGAGTTTAGAGTAGAAAAGGATGTCCAACGCCTTGAAATCTTTTTCCTTAAACACTTAAACATTAGAATTTAGATATCCATAAACTCTAAACCGCTGCTCCAAAAAAAGCAATCCACGAGCTTCTTTGGATACCTGAAAGATTAATAGAAAAACAAAACTCAAATATACTTGACACATTAGATATTGGAGTCCAGTTTATCTCCCACCATGCACAGAATTGATCCCAAAAATATTTCACAAAGTCACCGTCAACATTCTCCATTGCCAAATTACACCAGTAAAATCGACATTCTTCGATCGAAAGTGGCACCCCTTTTCTTGAGAAAGACCTTTGTATGAATTCGATTCAGACTTAACAACCAAATGAAACTACTAACTTTAGGGGGACTATTGACTACCAGATAGCATCAAAAAATAATACTCAAATCCACTATATCCATATTGGTTATTAGACCTGTAAACTTTTTGACGGGAAAATCCAACTTTTAACACTAAAAATGGATTTATCTAGGAAACCTAATTCATACACCCTTACAAAATGGATTTGATTTTCCACTCCGATCTTCAAGACATCTTCTATTCTATTCAGAGCCTTTGTGCATACTAGAATGGACAGTTTTTCACAGTCTATAGTATGGGCTGCATTTCCACCCAACGCTTCCAAGGATCCCCAAACCTCTGCAATTCTTTTGATATTGTAACGGAAGACCCGATATTTCCCACCAAGCTGCTCTTTCAATCTGTTTTTGGGACTTATTTCCAAGAAACAACTCCTTAAGATAGGACCAGTTAAGGTCTTCCAGCATGGTGAAAAGTTCATCGTCTTCAATTGAAATCAGGAACGATTTACCACCCATTCTTGACACCTTTATCTCACTCAATCCCCAGCACTGTAGTTTCTCTGTAATTCTTCGAATGGTGCAGATTGTATCCACCCTACCAACTAAACACCTTTTCATTTTCCACAAATCCTCCTTGATTACATGCCCCCGTATGCTTTTAATTTCTTTATCAGAATTACTTTCATTGGTAACATCCTCCTAAATCTTGACTTGACATGAAGATCTATTGTTATATTGTAAGTTGTTATTTTTGACATATGATCCAACTTTTCTCCAATAAGAGGATCTTGAGTTGAATTTTGCAACTGCCACCAAAAGCTTGTTTCCGTATAACACAAATCCGTTCAACCTTTCTATTGCCCTGTACACATCAATTTTTTTTGGAGAATCTCACGAAACCGAATCTCTTCCCCACTTCTTTGCTATAAAAGCATCCATTATATCCCCATGGTTCCCAAAAACATGCCACAAACCCTTCCAATGCGGCTTTTCCGAGATGTTTTCTACATACAGGCTTGTTACCCTTGCATTTGTCGATGCTTTTGCCTTCTCTGACGCCAGTTTCACCATTGTTGCCGATATTCCTCACTTTATCTCACAACACTTGCAGGAACGATTTTATGAAATTTCTATTAAATCGAATTCCTTCCACATTCTATTCTTACCTTCCTCCAAAAATATTTTTTGAATAATCTTAAGGTCATTATAAAATAGTATATGTTTATATTTTTTAAGACGCAGACCTTACGGGTAAAGCTGCTTGAACCTATATGTCTTAAAAATAAACATCATCCTCTATTATCTTTCATATTAACAAATCGAGTTAAATATTAAAAAAATGTCTAATTTTTTTACCTTTCACATTTATTTTAATGTCCAATCATACATTTGACATATTTTTAATAATTTTTTTATTAATAGTGTAACAAACAATATTATGAATAAGATATTTTTTGAAACAAATGTAGTTACTTGAAACTTAGAAAAGTTTGGCTTAAATGACTAGGTTGAATCAATTTCTAAGGATTCAAGTTAATTTCATAGTATACGTAGAATTATGTTTTAATAAAAAAGACTTATATATATAAATTATTTTCATTTACATTTGTGGGTGTACCATTATTTAATACATATACCAAAAAAGTTATTATATACGTATATTTTATGGATTATTATCTTATACACTGGCGGTGGAAATTTTTTCTTTCCACAAGCGCCTCAATTATAGGGCTTAGGGTTAGGGTTTAGGATTTAGAGTTTAGGAGTTTTGGTATAGATGTTTAGAATTTAAGGTTCATGTTTAGAATTTAGGATTTATGGTTAGAAATTAGGGTTTAGGGTTAGGGTTTAGGGTTTAGGGTAATATAGGTAGGGATTTAGGTTTTAACCTATAAACCCTAAACCTAAAATTCTACCAACAACCCCTAAATTCAAAACTACTACACTTATACCCCTAAACTTTAAACCCTAAACAACACCCCTAACCCCTAAAACTAAAACGCTTGTGTATAGAATAATTACCCATATTTTATATGTATTAACGTTTTGTTCATAAATAAATCATAATAATTTTAATTATTTGTATTCTATTTGTTTTAGCTTCCATTCAAAATTTAGTACATCAAATGAATGTGAATACAATTTTCTTAAATGTAAGAAAATGATGACCTTGATGAAAAGATCTATATATATCAATCTTCAGGATTTGTGGCACATAGTAAAGAAGATAAAGTTTGCATACACAAAAAAATCTATATATAGCCTCAAAACAAACTCTTAAAACAATGATATGAGATATTCCACAAAACTATCTTTAGTTGTGGTTTTGTTGTTAATTGTGTTGATGCAAATGTCTATCCTAAAATATTTTAGGGTAAACTATACTGATGACCACCGAATTATATGGTTGGTGTCGATTTGACCATAATATTTTCAATTGTGTTAAATATACCACATAACTATTTAATTGGTTCTAATGTAGCCACCCGCCATTAAAAAAATGGAAAAGTTGCCGAGGCTGTTAAAATAATTGGTATAACTGGGGATTTTAATTATTTTTATTTAACTAAATTAATTAATTTTCCCACTCCAATCAGGTGGTGACACGTGTCACCCTGATTGGATTAGAAAAATGAAAACCAAGGAACCACCCTTGGTAGGAATTGAACTTCGGACCTTGGAGGAGTAGCGCGCGAGTTTGCCACTAAACCAAGCACATACTTGTGATATACAATACTAATAATAATATATGTGTTATACGATTGGAGAAAGAAAAAAAACAATATACTCGCCCTTAGTAAGATTCAAACCTGAGAATCCTTAAGGGTTGTGGCATGTGTTTGCCACTAGGCCAAATTAGTATTTTTGATATGAAATACTAACTATAATATATATCTTATTCAATTGTAATTTAGTTTAGAATATTATATATATAATAATATTAAAATAATCAAATTTTAAAATTTTAAAAGAAAAACAAACATAAAATATTAAAAAAAAATTTAAAATTTTAATTATTTTAACATAATTATATATTTAATATTCCAAATTAAGTTTTCTTTGAATTGATTTTTAACTTAATTTTGATTATTTTAATATTATTATATATAATATTCTAAACTAAATTACAAATGAATAAGATATATATTATAGTTAGTATTTCATACCAAAAATACTTATTTGGCCTAGTGGCAAACCCATGCCTCAACCCTAAAGGATTCCCAAGTTTGAATATTACCAAGGGTGAGTATAATATTTTTTCTTTCTCCATATGTATAACACATATATTATTATTAGTATTGCATATTACAAGTATATGCTTGGCTCAGTAGCAAACCCGCGTGCTACTCCCACAAGGTCCCATGTTCAATTCTTACCAAGAGCGGTTCCTTGGTTTTCATTTTTCATACTCCAATTAGGGTGACATGTGTCACCACCTAATTAAAATAAATAAATTTTTATTAGATTAAAATTAGGATCAAATTGATAGATTCTATAGATAAAGGGGACCAAAGTTTTAATTATACCAATTATTTTAACAGCCACGTCAACTTTTCCGTTTTTTAACGGCAGGTGGCTACATTGAAACCAATTAAATAGTTATGTGGTATATTTAACAGAATTGAAAATATAGTGGTCACATCGACACCAACCCCATAGTTCGGTGGTCATTAGTATAGTTTACCCAATATTTTATTCAGATTATGTAGATGATTTATTGATCTCAGTATACATATAGAAGTCATTAAGGAAATTAAAAATCTCTTGTCAAGAGATAATTCATCTACGAATGGTAGATGTAATCTTATAGGTTAAGGTACTAATCAGATATGAAATTTTCTTTAAACCAATCTCATTATATAGAGAAAGTGTTAGATAAACTTAACAACTTTAATGTGATCCTTATGGAAACTCTCTATGGTCCTGCCTCACACTTGAAAAATAATAAATGGAAAAGTGTTTCACAATCTAAGTTTGCTAAAATTATTGGGAGTTTTATGTTCTCATTGAATTATACTTGGTAAAATATTTCTTATGTTATTAGCAGATTGAGTCTCATAACTCAAGTATTAAGCACTAAAATGCTCTCAAATGTCTGTTTGAATACCTTACATGTATGATCACTTGGAGTTTACACTTTGTTGGATATATTGCAGTTCTACAGGGATATAGTGATGCAAATTAGGTAATAAATAATGATGAGGTGAGATTTACTCTGGTTATGTGTTTACGTTACGTGGAGCACTTGTTTTCTGAAAGTCCATTAAATAAATATGCATTGCTCGTTCCACCAATGTAAACGAAGTTTATTGATTTAGTCGGGCACGAGGTCGAGTGACCTAAGAATATACTTGCAGGTATTCATCAAAGGAGAATCCTACAACTGTTATATCCTTATTATGCGACTCACATGTCATAATCTGTGTTGCACAAAACTAAGCCTACAATGGTAAGAAAAAACATATACGTATGAGACACGAATGTGTAAGAAACTCAATAAAGATTTGAGTACTCGTCTTGGAGTACGTGAGATCTTAGAGGAAGCTATATGGTCCACTAATCAACGGGTTATGTAGGAAAATAGTTCTTGATCCATCGAGGTAATGAGCTTTAAGCCCATTGCTTAATGAATTCATGGTGGATATCCAACTTAGTCTTCTACATTAAAAGTAGTAAAATGAAATCATTGAAAGACTCGTAGTAAAATTTATATATATAATGATGAGTTTTTTTCTCTTAATGAATTCACAACCTATGGTTTAGGTGGTTCTAGCAAGACAAACTTTAGGAATTCACTGAATTTATAGGATGTAACTATTAAGTGCCCTTTATTAGATCCATATCCCAGAGATTGGATGATCATATTGAGACGAATTTGATGAATTCACTAAAGTCATAGGTTGAACCACTAAATGTTCTTAATGAGTTCATAGCCTTTGGTTTGGGTGATCATTGTGAGAAAGACTTGATGAATCATCGGTGTATAAAGTTGAGGTTCTTACTTTTAATGAGTTCATATCTAACTTGAATTGGGTGGTATTAGTGAGACTCACTTGATAAATTCATCAAATTTGAATAAGAGAGGTTGAGCTTGTTAAAAGATCTTAATGATGCATAGCTTGATTCATTCGGTTGGTTTATATTGATATGTATTTAATGAAATCATCTATGTAAGTGTGAATGTTTAGTCACATTTCATGAAAGAATTTGGGTTATCTTTCTATAGCACTTACCAATTTCTCATGTTATATTGGTTAAATTGTTTATCTATCACATAACTTGTTTGAAAATTAGATTAATTGTTTATTTCAATATTTAGTAGTTTAACAAATTCAATATTCATTCACTTGTTAAGAGAAAAATTGTTTATTTCAATATGTAGTAGTTTAAATCTAACAATACTAACACTCAAACATACTAGCTTATTTTTGTTCCTTTTTGTTTTTCAAACCCCACTCGTTTGCATTAGTGAGGTATTTTGTATTGTTATTTTAATTGGTATTTTGTAATGAAAAGAACTTTGCATTAATTTTTGTTTTACTAGAAAAACAATAAACAATAAACTTTTTTGTTATAATCCTTGACCAAATCTTGAGATTTTTCATTTGAATTTTTTATGATTTGAGCATGTTTAAAAGGATTAACGGTTGTGTGAGAATTAAGGGAACCGGGATTAATCCATTCAAATTTCTTTTAGACGTAAATTCCATTCTATATCAACATGGATGAAGCCAGGATTTTGGGTGGAGGGGCAAACATAAATTTTGAAAGGTGGGGGCAAATTCATAATTAATCCAATTTTTGTATAAAAAGTATAAAAAAATAAAGGTAAAAAAATTTCCTGGGTGGCAAGAGCTTTTCCCCCTAACCATTTATCTCTGTCATCGTATATCTTTTTTTTGCTCAGCAAAAGATATTTTTATTAAAGGATTAATAAAACCATATCCAACATAGTGTGTCTGTTGCCTCTAAAAAATATTGATTTAATGTCAATTTTACAACACTCTTGCTTGTTTTTGGTACATTTAGCTGCATTAGGTTGCTAAAATCATGCATTTTCATAAAGAGTTTAATTTTCTGTCCATTCCAGGGTGAAGGGATGTTTTTGTGGTTATTTTGCATGTTTGACATAGGATTTGGCACGAGAAAGCAACACAGTTAGGATTGCCAAAACGAATGCCAAGTGCTGTTGGCATAGAAGGACCAGACGGGGCCAAGAACTTGTTGGCAAAGAAGTGCACTTGATGCCATGCCAAGAGATTATTGAACCCCGAAAAATAGGAAATGATCAGGCTCCTAAAAGATCACGAATGGATCAACTTCCAAAAAAATAGCGAATAAGGTGGCGCCAAGTGATGTTGGCAAATTCGTGCCAAGCTTGGATGCCAAGCTTGGATGCCAAGGCGACATCGACATGATGACATCAACCCTAGCCTGATAAGCTATCACACCGAGTTGATAAGATATCAAAATGATTGGATAGAACTCTATCTCTTATCCCTTGATCATTTCAAATTCAAATGCAAAAGCTTATCTCACCCTTTCCCATACACGCCTATATAAAGACCAACCGATCAATCAATTAGGGAGAGCGGAAAAAAAGATGAGAGTGATCGGGTGAAGGCCTAGAGTGATCAGAGTGAGGCGTTGGAGTGACCAGCGAGTGACGGCCAGCTGCACCAAGGAAGGGTGATTCAACCTCTTGGTCGAGAGCCTGGCGTGGAGGGTTGCATCGAGAGACCCCTCGACCCATTCCCTTGGCTTAAGTTGTTTTTATTTAGTTTATTTTTAGATGATGTATTTGAAAACAGTTATGATTTTGATGGTTAAATTCCTCACCATGAACTAATTTCATAGTTGGTGGGGATGTTTAGTTTAAACGTTACTTTTATGCCTTAATTCTTTGAATGCAATTCTGTTTCAGCAAAGTTTTTCTATCTGGCATGCTTTACTGTTTTAACAGACTTGGGAGGCAACAATCAGTTGCTGGATACTTGGGAGAGAAGCTTCGAGAGAAGTCGTTCAAGTAGATGAACTTACTTCGGAAGTGATATCTACCCCCTCGGAGTATAGATTGGTTTTAATCAAATTGATTTAAGAAAAGCAAGCACTATAGAGGTATAGGGGTTTTTACTTGGCCAATTTAGGGAAATAACCATCGAGAGAGGCTTTGCTAATGTTGAATCTGCTCGACAAACAATGCCAAGACAGTTTTGCCAACAAGGGCTGGCATGAGCCACGTTGACACCAGGCATTCCATGCCAACAGTTAAGCAATCGAATTCAATTCAATCTCTGTGGGATCGATAACTCAGCTTACCAAGTTGTATTACTTGCAGACCGTGTATACTTGCATGCAAAAGACTCTTGGCACTGTTTTATACTTGCCTAATACATATAATTTCCCCTTTTCTTGGCATTCGTTTTACACAACTTCCAAGAGAGTCTACAAGTTTTTGCGTCGTTGCAAGGATTGCAACGGATTTGATTGTTTTTAAATTTTTACTTGTTTTGTTTTTGTTTTTATTTTATTTTTATCGGTGTATGACCAGAAGCCACCATGTGGTGGACAAGTGGCCATATGATCCAAAAATTTAGAGGACCGTGAGGAGGTTAAAAAGGCGATACCGAGAGATGAATCAAGTCAATCAAAGGCATGGTGGGGTGAACAATAACAATGCACCACCACCTTCTAATGATCTAATTGTTAATGAAGAGGAAGAGAGGCCAATCCGAGAACATTCAGCACCTGACATTGCAAATTTAATGCCAGGACATATTGGCACTGGTGCCAATGATCCAAATTTTGAACTTAAACACATAATGATTCAAACTCTTTTAAATGTAGGCCAATTCGATGGAGCACTTACTGGAGACCTGAGGCAACATCACAAGTAATTCATGGAGATACGTCAACCGTTTCAACAAACTAGAGTATCTGGAGATACCGTGAAGTTGAGGTTATTTACTTTTTCTTTAAGAGACAGAACCAAGGCCTGGCTTAATTTTTTTCCACCAGGTTCAGTTACTTTCTGGGAAAACATGTACCATAAGTTCTTGACACGATTTCATCCACCAACACTCAATGCCAAGCTGCGTGGTGAGATCATGACATTCAAGCAAGTTGAGGATGAAACTCTCTACGAAGCATGAAAAATATTTAAGGATCTATTGAAAAGGTGTCCAATGCATGGATTCCCAAATTAGACCCAAATACAAACCTTTTACAATGGACTGAATGCACAAACAAGGACTGTTGTCGATGCTTCAGCAGCTGGCTCGTTGCTAGACAAGAGGTACATAGAAGTTGTTGATATCCTTGAAAGGATAGCGATCAATGTTTTTGAATATCATGTTGCTAGACTTGGGACCGGAACCAAAGCTAGTGGGAAATTGAAGGTTGATGAACTTACGTCTATTCATGCCAAAATTTCTAACCTCACTAGCATGGTGAGAACGTTGCAAAAGAATAATGAGGCCCAAAAAGTCAAAGTACTAGATCCGTTTTGCACCATTTGTGAAGAAAACCACCATGTGGATGAATGTCCAGTCAACCCTAATTCGGTAAATTTGTTGGCAATATTGTTCGTTTTTAAAATGCTAATTCCAATGCTTATAACGTAGGTTGTACACAACACCCTAACTTAGCTTGGAGAAATCAAGGAGGCAACCAATACAATGCCCCACGCCAAAATGCTCAAAGGTAGAATAATAATGCCATGCCAGCATTTTATCAAAATGCCACGCCACAAAAAGCTCAAAACAATTTCCAGCAAGGGCAAGGATTCAACCAAGAAGGCAATCTCACACAGTACACGGAAAGGAACAAAGTGACAGTCCAAAGTTTGGCAGCTTTTAATTAGGGGTGTTCACTATTCGGTTAAAACCGAATTAACCGGCCGAACCGAATTAGTTCGGTTAATCGGTCGGCGGCTGAATTTTTTCGGTCGGTTAACGGTTAAAAGAATTTTTAAAGTTCAGTTAACGGTTAATTCGGTTCGAATCTGGCTAATTAACCGAATTGCCCAAATTAACCATATATATATATATATATTATATAAGCCCAAACCCAATAAAATTTTAAGGCTCACCTTTTAACCCAATAAAAAATATCCAAAAATATAATTATCTAAAATTAAAATAAAACAAAACTAATCCCTAAAAGCTAAAGTAAACAATTTCCTATTTTTTTCCTTTTATCCATGACTGCGTGCTAATGCTCTGCACCGAACCCACGATCACAAGCCAAAAAATCACCACCAGGCTGATTCATTATCGGAGTTTTATTGGGCAACTTGAGCTAGTCGGCTCTATTATTCTCGTTCCCGACATCGTTGAAAACTATTCATGTAAGCTTATTCCTCCCTCTCCTTTCTATTTTCTAGTTTTCTATTTTGTTTTTGCTTTTGCATACTTTTTTTTACTATTAATATTTGCTTATTTTCTCGTTCTTATTTATTGTTTTGCATTTAACTCATGTTTTTTTACAGTATATTTGTTTTAGAGCTGAGCTATTGTTTCTTAGATCTGTGAGACTAAAGTTTAAATATTATTTCAAGACATTTTTTTGTTTTTCTCTGACTTTAGTCTTTTTGATATTTTCTACATGTTGTTTCACTTCAATTATTTTGCTTCAATTATATTTTTTTCTTTTTGATTTTGCTTGAAGGAATTCGCACGGGAATTTAAAAAAAAATCAAACACTTTTGTTTATTTAGCTTGAGTTTTGTAACAAATAAATACAATTGATGGTGTGTATTAACTCATAACTTAGATTTAATCCATGTTTTATAATTTGTTGTAGATGGCTAATATAGCATCAGTTGAGGGTAGTGTTTCAATCCCTTTAACAGATTCTAGAAATTCAAGTGGGTAAGCTTCAAGTCAAATTAACAAAACAGGAATAGCTGCAACTAACGAAAAGACATCCCTCTAAGGTCAGAAGTTTGGACTCATTTCACTAAGTTTGTTAATGAAGAGTGTGAAAGTAAGGGTAAATGCAACTATTGTGATAGAATATTCTGTTGTAATGGGGAAAAATGGAACTTGGTCATTGATATATCACATAAAACAATATAAGAAAAACCCTAATAACATTGTTGATGCAAATCAAGGCCAACTAGTTTTACCTTGTAAGGGTTCTGATGGAGAAGTGTGAAATCTTACAACTTAGAAATTTGATCCAAAAGCAATTAGAAAAGTGTTAGCTCAAATGATTGTGATTGGTGAGTTGCCTTTCAAATTCGTTAAGAGTGAAGGTTTAAAGAAATTTATGTCTGTGATATGCCCTAGGTTCCGTATTCCTTCAAGAATTACTATGGCTAGAGATGTCTATAAGTTGTACTTAGATGAAAGGGCTAAGCTAAAACAATTTTTAAAAAGTTTGTGTACGAGAGTTTGTTTAACTACTGATACATGTACTTCTTTGCAAAGAGTAAACTATTTATGTCTCACTGCCCACTTTGTTGATAATGACCGGAAATTGAATAAAAAATTATAATTTTTTGTCCAATTACTAGTCATAAAGGGGAGGCTATTGGGATGTTGATTGAGAAATGCTTATTGAATTGAGGTATTAATAAGATACTTACTGTCACTGTTGATAATGCAAGTTTTAATGATACTGCTATTGCTTATTTAAAGAAGAAATTTAATCCTCGTGGGGGTTGCATTGCAAATGGTAAGTATCTTCATGTAAGATGCATGACACACATTGTAAATTTGATTGTTGTTGAAGGTTTGAAGGAAATGAATAAATCTGTTTCACGAGTTAGAGGAGCTTTGAAATATGTGAGACAATCTCCAGCTAGATTGAAAAAGTTCATGGAGTATGTTGAATTGGAAAAAAGAGATAGTAAAAAGATTTTGTGTCTTGATGTTTGTACTAGGTGGAACTCTACCTACTTAATGCTAGACAATGCTCAAAATTTTGAGAGAGCATTTGAGAGATTTGAGGAGCAAGATGTAAACTTTAGGGCTGAAATTGAATTAGGAGATGGTTGGCCAACTACAAATGACTGGATTAGTGTTAGAAACTTGAGGAATTTCTTGGAACATTTTTATGAAGTTACTTTGCGAGTTTTGGGCACTTCGTATGTCACTTCTAATAATTTTTTTGACGAGCTTACTGAAATTGACATTCTCTTACGAGATGCTCAATTAAATGCTGATATTAAATTTAGTGTTATGGCAATGAGGATGAAAGATAAATATGAGAAGTATTGGGGTGAGGTTGAGAAGATGAATATGCTTATTTTTGTTGCTTGTGTTTTGGATCCTACACAGAAATTGAGTTACATTGAGTTTGCATTTGGTCAAATGTATAATTCTGAAAAATGTTTAGAACTGATGCAAAATGTGAAAGATACTTTGTGTGAATTATATGATAAGTACAAACCACGAGTTTTTAGTGAATGTGGTCAATCAAATGTGCGAAAGAAAGATTCTGTAAGTGAACCACTACAGAATGTGAAAAGGCGCATGAAAGATTTGTATAAGAAACGTGTCACTGAAACCGGTGGTGATGATCAAACATCCGAATTGGATAAATATTTAGGGGAAGCTAGTGAGAATGATGATGCTGATTTTGATATCTTATTATGGTGGAAAATCAATAGCCCTAGATTTCCAACACTTTCAAAGATGGCCAAAGATGTGTTAGCTATACCGATGTCTACTGTTGCTTTTGAGTCCGCATTTAGTACCGGGGACGTGTACTTGATCAATTTAGGAGTTCTTTAACTCTTAAAATTGTACAAGCCCTTGTGTGTACTCAAGATTATATTCAAAAATCATCAACTGAAGAGGAAATTAGAAAGATTGAAGAACAAATTCAAGAGCTTGACAAGATTGATAATGGTAAGTGGTAACTTTATTTATTAATTTTGATGAATAAGTAGAATAGTTTTAGGCATTACAACTCATCATTAACTTGTTTAATTACTTAATTTCTAGATATGTCACGGAACACATTAGAGCCTACCCTCAATTCATGAGCTCATAAGCATTTGTTTTGTGAGTGTGGGTTGAAGGGTAAGCAAACTCTTTTTTAGTTTACTTTCAATGTTCTTTAGTTTATATTATATATGGATTTTTCTAATATGTTTAATTATATTGCATTATTGCTTCTAAAATAACATATTTTCGCAGGTGTAATGCAAATGGAGATATTTTGGGATATTCAATGCATGGAGATGAAGAAATTTGAGAATTGCTATATTTTGTTTATGGTTTCGACAATACTATATTCATCTCTTGAGAGTACTTCAATTCGAGTTACTGTCCTACTGTAGTACTGTATTTTGTTTATGGTTTCGACAATACTATATTTTGCTATATTTTGTTTATGGTTTCTAAATTTAGGTTGCAAACAAAAATATTGTTTAAGTTTCTAAATTTTCTGGACAACTTGAAAATATTTCTGACAAATTTCAGTTAATTTGAAAACCGACCGAATTAACCGAAATTTATTCGGTTTGGTTAATATTTTCGTAAAAAAATTTTGGTTCGGTTAATGGTTAAAGAAAAAAATAATTCGGTTAATTCGGGTTTGGGTAATTCGGTTCGGTCGGTGGCCGAATTAATCGTTTGAACACCCCTAGCTTGAATAAGAAACTTGGAAATGCAAGTTGGGCAGATTGCTAATGCACTCAGCAATCGACGTCAGGGTGCTTTGCCAAGCGATAGTGAAGATGTTCGGCACAAAGGAAATGAGAAATGCAAGGTAATAACTCTTCGGAGTGGTAAGTAGTGTGAAGCTGAGATGGATGCCAAGCAGCCAGTTAATAGCCAAGATGCTAAGATTGTGCCAGTAGACAAGCCCAATGAAGCATAGAAGGAGACAAACAAAGCAGATGATGCCAGTGGTTATGCCCACAATGATGCCAATGCTTATGTCAGTACTAGTGCTCAACATGTTTCCAGTTCATTTGCCAACAATGATGTTAACAATGATAACAAGAAGATTGAGGCCAAAATGCATACCGATGCCAAAGTGGATGCCAGCACTGCCTTGGCAAAGTTGAAGGTGCCAACATATGTGTATCCACCACCACCGTTTCCAAAAAGACTTCAAAAGCACAAGCATGACCAACAATTTAAGCGCTTCTTGGAAGTGCTTAAACAATTGCAAATTAACATTCCATTTGTAGAGGCCCTTGAGCAAATGCCCAACTATGTAAAATTCATAAAGGACATCTTTTCCAAAAATAGGAAGTTGGAAGAGTTTGAAGTTGTTGCTCTTACTGAAGGATGCAATGCCATGATCCTAAAACGATTGCCACCAAAGCTAAAAGATCTAGGGAGATTTACTATCCATTGTACAGTTGGCAATAAATTCATGGGTAAGGCATTGTGTGATTTAGGAGCTAGTATCAATTTGATGCCTCTATCTATTTTCAGGAAGCTTGGCATAGAAGCAAGACCTACCACAGTGACACTTCAATTGGCAAACCGATCTTATGCATATCCCAAGGGTAAGATTGAAAATGTGTTGTTAGAGGTAGACAAATTTATATTTCCAGCTGGTTTCAATATTTTGGATTATGAAGCATACACTAATATGCCAATTATTTTGGGTAGGCCATTCCTTGCCATAGGTAGGTGTAGATCGTTTGGGTGTTCTCCAATTGTGAGCACAAGTGCACACTCTTGTCAAGTTATAATATAAAAGATATCGTCTCCCACGAGGACTGGACAACTAACTCAAATATAAATTCCTGCACAAAGAATGTTTAAATGCACAAGTAAACTTTAGTTTGTAAAAGATTCTAAATCTAAGAAACACAAGTAATTAGGAGAAGAGATTAGATTGATGGAATGGGTCAGGTTATGCTGCTCTGTAGTGTGAAACTGCGTTGAATATGTCAAGTTGTATTGCGCTGCCAGACTTTGCTGCCTCGACGGAAGATGGAAGATTGGTGCTTCAACAACTTTCGCTGCCTCAGCAGATAGAACGGATGATTGGCTCGGTGGCAAACTCGATAGACCTTCAAGGTTCGACATAATGATTTGAGAATGATTCAGCTTATGTCTAAGTCAGAATATTGTTGATGCCCGCTGCATATAATACCCGTCGGCATGAATCTTGCAATGAACATCAACCTTTGGTTCGTCCACTTTTAGCCGCCTTAAACCCTAACCTATGTCTAGGCTGGATTGATCAACACCTAGTATGATTGAGATCGTACTTACTTCTTTCATGAGTTTGACTCTCTCGATGCCAAACAAATGGATTGCTCACAATCAATCTTTCGAACTCAATTGAAAACAATGAAGAACGTGAAATAAGCAAGCCTTGAATTTACTGCAAAAACAAACTTAAACCTAAACAACCGTTCTCACGACTACTTTACAACACAACCCAAATCCTAGAGAATTTAGAACATAGTAACGGCAAGAAAACACAAGAGAAACCTAAGCTATTCTAAGATGTTTTTAAAATACAAAATATGATCGGGTATATATAGGGCATGGCTTAGGTTAAGTACTCCTTGGAGTAGAAGTCTTCTCCATGGTAAAGTAGCTTTTGCATTGAATGCATCCTTTAATTATGAATTTTTTGACTTTAAATTTGGACTCCTTGTGCCGCAAGTAAGCAGCCGCCTTGAATATTTTCCCCTTTGGCGGCTTTGTTCGTTGTTTCCGGCTTAGTAAATTGCATGGATGAGCTCATTGGACTTAGAAAATTATGCTCTTCCAATCCCGCTCCAATTTACCAATTCCTCAAGTTGCTGCCCTGGGCGGCAGATATGGCGGCGGCAGCTACTCGGCAACATCTCTCTCTGTGTTGAACTGATTCAATACAGCTACTTGGTCTGCTGCCTCAGGATCAGCTCCTCAACTCCTCTCTCTATCATCAGTCTCCAGCACCTGTAATGCAAACTAAACTAAAATAGTATCTTTTCTCACCAAATTAAAGATATCCAACAAAAACAAGGCAAATCAAAGAATACTTTAAATAATGCATGCATGCACCTAAATATGCCTAAAATGCACTTAATAATAACAATAATATGAGACGGAATGCATACAAAATATAAAACTTATGAGCACTTTACACACCCCCAAACTCGAACTATTGCTTGTCCTCAAGCAATGCAATCCTAAATATACTTGCCCTTGCATAAATCAGAAAGAAAAACATGTTTTAAACTTGATTTATCACCTCAAGGTCGTGACACCTATCATTAGATTAGTGAAAGGAGAATAACATGAATTTTCTCAGAATTAAACTATAATGCCAGTGTAGTGTGTGCAAGGACTGTGTACAATCTGAAAAATATTCTAAGTAAACAAAGATGCTGTCAAGGTAATATAAGGTTGCTGCCGAGGCAGCACAATTAAACACATTTTTAATCATGGCAGTAAGGGCTTTAGCTCATCACAACTTCTCTTTAGGTCTGAAATTAAGATAGGTGCAAACTACAAAACCCTGAACCCATTGAGTAGAGTCATCCCGGGAAGACTTTCATTCACTCATGTTAATTTGTCTGTCACTTCAAATTTTTTTAGATACATGGACTTTGATAGCAGCAGAGTTTCCTTGGCACATGATTCTTCCTAGAGCTTGTTTCGGGCACCTCTACGGTAAAACAACATTTTTTTCTGTTTGTTGTCTACCGCGACAGCTTCCTACAACCATGCTAGAATTTTACAAATAATTCAAGCAGAAAGTGTTCATCAGAAATTTAATCAAATTCAACAAGTAACAATAGTGTTTTTGATTGTTGGCAATTATAGAAAAATTCCAAGTTTTCTTCATGCTTTCTCCCAAAATTAAGTTCATTTTTATTGTGCGGAAAATTTAAGATCGGCTATCATATCATAGGCACAAGTTCGAACAAAATTTTTCTTTTGATTATTTTTAAGGGAAGTACATATGCAACCTATATGATCTAAATATGCCTAAACATTAAATGATTGCTAACCCCCTCCCAAACTCGAGATGGGCATTACCCTCAATGCACAAAATAAAAAACAGAAAAACAAAATAAAAAAACAGCAAGTATAAGTAAAACAAAAAAACAATAAATAAGAAGGGAAAAGAAAACATAGTGCTAAAAGTTGGCTGATCGTGGAGATGATGCTTGAGTTTCTGAGGCAGAGGAGGAAGGTGATGATTGGATATTCAAGTAGTTGCTGGCAGAGGTCTTGGTAGCAGGCTTGGCAGGTGAAATCTTTGCTGTGCGCGGTGGCTAGATTCTCTTGGGCATAGGGCGAGGAGCTTCAATGTGGACCAGTTCAGTTTCTAAGTCCTCATCCTCCGGCTCCAGTTCGGCTGAGATTATATGCCGCTTCCTTTTCCTGCTTGGTTCTGTTATGGGTCTTGCCGATGGTTCTGGCTTGGCCATTGGTTCTCTTGTTTTTGCCGTCTGCTACCCAGAATCCTTGGACGAGGAGGTGCCTACCACTGTTGCCGCTGTGATGGCTAGAGAAAATTGTTGGTGATGCCTTTTTGGACTGTCAGCCACTGTGTGAGAGAAGGAGGTGGCGGAGTAGGATGGGTATCATGCAAGAGAAGGCATCTGGCGGCGGAAGGTGGCATGGCGGTCAGCAGTTTCTGGGGGTGTAGCCTCTCTTTGTTCAGCTGCGGCGGCCAAATCCTCTGGAAATATGGGCAGTGAGGGCCCATCATTGGGAAACTTCTGCAACAAATAGGCAACAAAGGCCTCTAGGACTTCCCCCACGTACTTCATGAAGGCCAGCTGGTGCTGCTCAATTCTCTTGTTGCTTTCGATCAGTGTGTGGAGCAGCTGGATGACATTAGGGTTTTGGGCAGCCTTAGTATTGCCTCTTGCTGCCGGGGTAGCTGTATTGATGGCCGATGGCTGAGATGGTGTGATCGGCTCTATTTCAGGCGCCCGCATTATCTAGAGCCTGACTTTCCTGGTCCAGCCCTCTCTTGATGGTGTTATCACGTCCTTGGGGTCGGAGGGTACGTTGAAGTTCGCACACAATTCGGTGATGAGGGAGGGGAAATAAAGTCTGCCCTTCGACTTTCGGTAGTAGCTGTAGATCTCCTTGCAAATGATATCTCCTACATTGATCGACCTGTTGTTCATAATCGAGTGGATCAAGGCGAGACGAGGTCGATTGACTGTTGTGTTGTGAGAGGTGGGCAGCAGGCGTCGTTTGATGAAGATGTTTGTAAAGTGTCCACAAGTTCTATATTTCATGCACATTCCATCTCATATTATTGTTGTTTTTAAGTACATTTTAGGCGTCGTTTCACGAAGTTGTGCGTCAATCCCCGGCAACGGCGCCAAAAACTTGATGCGTGTAAAAGAGTCCTATTAAATTGGAGCGCAAGTGTACACCCGTGTCAAGTTATAGTATAAAAGATATCGTCTCCACAGGGATTGGGACAACTTCAGAATTAATTTTCTTGCACAAGAAAAATAAAAACACAGATAATTGAGAATTTGTTGGATTGAAGTAAAACTAAAGTAGACAAGGGAAATAGAGAAGGAAATCAGATTGAGAAAATAGGATGGTATTGATTTGTTCAGTAGTGCAGGTGTTGCACTGTTCAGAGGACTTCTGTTGTGTATGTCGTCGAGCCTGTCGCGGCAGCACCTGTCGCGGCTGAGGCCTATTGTTGTCGCGGCAGCGATCAACAACTCTGTACTTCAATTTCGGCAAGAACCCCTGTTGTGACTCGTCCTATCCCTAGGTCCAAGTTCTGTCAGCGAACATGTCTTGGATAATACCTCCCAGCGTGGATCGAAGGATGAACACCTATGTTTGTGAATTCTTCTTTAGCCGCTTAACCTTGCCCCTATCCCTAGGCCAAGATAGTTTAACCATAAATTGGAAAACTCGTATTTACTCCTTTCGTATACTTAACTCTCCCGATATTAAGTAAATGGATAACCTCACAATGCTCTCCCGATGCTCTTATGAGATATTAAAAACCAGAGTAAATAAACTTGAAGTTTTATTCCTTGAACAGAAAAATCCTAAGAACAATACAATTCCTATAATTACTTTACAAGATCAACCCTTAGCCTTTGGGGAAGTTTAGAACATGACGGAGAAGGGAAAAGCTAGGGTTTGTGATGGAAGACGGCTAGGAAATAGGTTTTTCCTCTCTAGGTCGAATTACAAGAATATATATATAGGTCTTTGGGTACAAGTTTTCTTAATGGCCAAGAATACTAGTTCGAATTAAAGTATAATGCTTTAAAGACTAAATCTTTGATAAACGTCCTTTAGTCCGCCCTATCTTCTTGCTTTGACTTTCTCCTCAAACTTTGGGCAAGGCCTTCCTTGTGCTTCTGGGCTCCAAAAATTATACAAGTGGTCTCTAAAAATTAGGCTTGAAATCCTCTATCAGTCGAACTCCACTTCGCATTTTCCATCTCTTCTTCTTCACTGTCGCCACCTTTGTCACAGAATATGTCAGGATAGCAAGTTATAAGGCAGTTTGCTTCAACACTGTCGCCACTATTGTCACGACAGCTGTCACGACAGTGATGTATGAAGCAGTTTTCTTCAACACTGTCGCCACTTCTGTCACGACAGTGATGTATGAGGCAGTTTTCTTCAACCCTTCACTCATGCTCTGCAATTATCTTATGTTCTTTTGCTGCCCTGGATTCTGCCACGACAGTTATCTTCTGTTCCTCTACTGCCCTGGATTCTGCCAAGACAGTTATCTTATGTTCCTCTGCTGCCCTGGATTCTACCACGACAGTTACCTGCAAGAATTGACCGAAATCAGTAGCTTCTGTGCAAAATTATCCATATGTGATGTTTATGCAAATTCTATCCTAGGTATTGCCTACGTCACGCTAGGTTTCGAGCATCCTTGCCTAGAAATAGGGAGGATCACTGTCGACTATCCCGCCGAACTTGGAGTATCCGCCAGATCTACCGCCGAGACTTATTTCCATTCCACCTGCCAAGATAGCGAAAGTTGCAATAGCAGTGACCCGCTGCGGCCGCGTGACAGGGTCGTAGCCTACCGCCTGCCATACCCGCCGAGGTAGCATATCGTGGCAGCACGAAACAACTCAGTCCTTTTACAACGCAGTTTAACACTTAGTGGCAGCATAACCCTGCCTGCTTTATCAACCTAAATCACCTCCCTAATAACTTGTGTTTTTATTTGCGTTTCATCACAACAATCAATTCACTTGTGTTTTTATTTTACCTTGTGCAGGAACTACAAAACGAACCAAGTTGTCCAATCATTGTTGGATTCGACATCTTTTATACTATAACTTGGCAGCAGTGTGCACTTGCGCTCTCACAAAAAGGGAACACCTACACGCCCTACAAGTTTTTGGCGCCATTGCTGGGGATTGGTAACAACGAAATTCGTTTTTAATTTCTGCACTTTTGTTTAATCTCTAGTTTTTATTATTTTTATTTTTAATAAAAAAATATTATGTGGGAAAGTGCTTATTTATGTGCCTCACGAGTTAAGGGCAGCAATGTTTGGGAAAGTTCTTGCAAATTTTGTGAAGGCAATCATGCATTTGAAAGTTTCCCTAAACTATTTGCAGCAGACATGTTGAGAAAAACCACGTGGGAGTGTATGCCTAAATATGAACAGCAGAAGCCGCCACAACAGCAACAGGGACAGCAGATGCCGTCGCCGTAGCAACAGGGACAGTAGATGCCGCCGCTGCAATTTCTGCCCCAACAACAAGATTTTTCATGGTATAATCAAGAATCTCAATTTTTTTTTACCATAATAGCTTTGTTGCAGAAATCGACATGCCCCGACAATATAGTTATCCGCAAGAACAATCAAAATCCTTGGAGGATACACTTCAATCTTTCCTTGCGCTCACAGATAAAATGTCAACTACTATGGACGCCAGCATCACTAAGATGGATGCACTTTTGAGCAATTAAGTCCTCATTGATGCTATGGATGAACCTCCACAATTAAGGGATACTGATGTCCCAGGACAAGAGGACGAAGAGCAATGCGAGGAAAGATCTACAATGTGTACGGAGCAATTCGAACCTCTAAGCCAAGAGGATACAAAGCACTGCCCAGACAGGAAAATTGACAGCTATTTCGGCAGCTACCTAGAACCCTGCCCTGAGGACGAACTGACATCACCTGAGTAAAGTTATACCTCAGTAGAGAGGCCCACCACGACAGAAGCCTCCATAATGACGCCCGCCTTAGTAGACACCTTTGTAGCTATGGATTATATATATCTAGAGGAGCCGATGCAGGCAGATTTACAACCGTCAAAATATCTACTGATTGAGATTTTCGATGAGCCTAAAGAGTTTTCCCTTGACCAGCACATCACTATGACAAAAGACTACCACAATAGATGGTTGCCGCAGTAGCTTCCTCGGCAGCAAAAGAAACTTTCTCCTATGACGAACTTCGACAAAAATGAGGTAAGTACATGGTTAGGTAGTTATATAATTTTTCCTAATCACATGTTCATGCCCTTAGGAATAGGAACAAGAAGGAAGGTTCACATGGATTACAAGGGAACGAGGAAGAAGGACTCCTCCACCATGAGAATAATCACTAGATGGAGGGTGCTGATGGATTACAAGAAGTATCGAAAACGACCCTCTTCAGCTAAATCGATAAGGGAGTAGTTACTCTAGGAGATGCATACCAATGCACTCCTAGAGTAACAAAATTTTTAAGTTTTTTATTTTTCCACATCTTTATTATTTTATTTAGGAGTATATTTACCTACTTAGAACCAGATTTTATTTGCCTTTTATTCCTGTCTCACAAATACTTACCCAGATTCAAACCTTAAGAAATTGAGCCGCCGAGCATAATATGGGAAACACTGCCGCAACCCGCAACTGGCGGAAGAGCAGATAACTTCTCCACATCTTCTCCACCATCTGACAGCAACTAGTCCTGAGTTTTCATTCCCTTTTTCACATTTATTTTTCAGTTTAAGTTTTATTTTGTGCATTGAGGGTAATGCCCATCTCGAGTTTGGGTGGGGGATAGCTCTCTCATCATTTGTCTAGGCATACTTAGTAGCATATAGGTTGCATTGTACTTGCCTTAGTGATAATCGGAACAGAAAAATTTGTTATTACTTGTGCTTATAATAGGATAGCCGATTAATTTATTTTCGCGCCAAATTAAAATTGAACTTAATTTTGGGAAAAGCATTAAAACTGACTTAGAATTTTTTTTCTTTTTGCCAAAACTGTCAAACACCTCTGTTACTTGCTGAATGTGTTAGAATATCTGATGAACACTGCTTGCTTGTTTTTAGAAGTCTCTACAAAGTTCTAACAATAATTGTAGGTAGCTGCCGAGGTAGGCAAGAGAAACAGAAAAATACAACACTGCCACGACAACAGAAGTAAAAACAAAGAACATTGTTGTTTTACCCTAGAGGTGCCCGCAACATGATCTAGGAAGAATCATGTGTGAGGACACTCCGCTGCTATCAAAGTCCATGAATCTTAAAGTTTTGAAGTGACAGACAAATTAGCATGAGTGAATTAAAGTCTTCACAGGATGACTCTACTCCATGGGTTCGGGGTTTTGTAGTTTGCTCCTATCTTAATTTCAGATCTAGAAGAGTAGTTGTGATAAGCTAAAACCCTTGTTGCCATGATTAAAATATTATGCTTAACTGTGCTGCCTCGGCAGCAACCTTATATATCGTGACAACATCTCTGTTTATTTAGTTATTCTGCATATTCAACATGTAAACAGTCCTGCACACACTGCACTGGCATTGGAAATTAATTCTAAGTTATTATCTTTCTATGTTCCCTTCACTAATTCTAATATAGGTGCCGCGACCTTGAGGTATAAAATCAAGTTGAAAGTAGGTTTTTCTTTCTGGTTACTATAAGGGCAGGTATGTTTAGGTTGCATTGCTTGAGAACAAGCAATAGTTCGAGTTTGGGGTGTGTAAAGTGTTCAGAAGTTCTATATTTCATGCACATTCCATCTCATATTATTGTTGTTTTAAGTACATTTTAGACATAATTAGGCCATGCATTGCATAAATATAACACTCTTTGTTTTTCCATGATTTTATTGAATATCTGTTATTTGGTACAATAAAGAAGTTGTTTTAGTGTATATTTAGTTTTCCAGGACTAGATGCTAACATGAGGAGGACAGACCAGAGGAGAAGATCTTGAGGCAGCAGACGAGGGCTGCAAAGTGCTGCCCAGTGCCGCCCAGGGCAGCAAACTGAGGAGTTGAAGAATTGGAGTGCGATCGACAGAGAAGAAAATGTTGATTCTAATGGTGCCGATCACGCAATTTTCTGACATCTGTAGCAGCGGGCAGAGCCGCCGAAGTGAAATATCAAGATTGCTTGCGAAACAAGGCAAACATGATAAAGTCCACATTCAACTCAAAGAAGTTAGTGTTTAAAGTCACATTAAATGTGGAAAGCTACTTTTGAGGACTTCTACTTCAAGAAGGACTAAACCTAGTTATTTGTCTATAAATACTCATTGTACTCCTATTTCAAATCATTTTAGGTTTTATATAGACTTTGCTAGTGTTCTTTGCCGCCGCCATGTTCTAAACTCCACTTGGGTTAGGGTTATGTTGTAAATTAGTTATGAAACGGTTGTATTAGGTTTTGATTAGTTTTCTTTTAATAAAATATTCCAATTTTGCTTAATCTATGCACTTCATTCTTTTAATTAGTCCACACCAGTCAGTTGAGAGAATCCATTTGTCGGGCATGAAAGTGTATCGCTCACGAAAGGGTTAAGCTCTGTCACAACATATTGAGGCGTGACTAACTTGGTTCCTAACATGTTCACAAGTTTCAGCGACTAAAAGGGATCACCAACCAAGTTTACTAGCATGTGTTAGGTTCACGCTGAGATTTCTAGGTATTGCCTACGTAACGCTAGGTTTCGAGCATCCTTGCCTAGAAATAGGGAGGATCACTGTCGACTATCTCGCTGAACTTGGAGTATCTGCCAGATCTGCCGCTGAGACTTATTTCCATTCCATCTGCCGAGACAGCAAAAGTTGCAAAAGTAGTAACCCGTTGTGGTCGCGTGACAGGGTCTTAGCCTACCACCCGCCATACCCACCGAGGCAGTAAATCGTGGCAGCACGAAACAACTCAGTCCTTTTACAACGCAGTTTCACACTAAGTGGCAGCATAACCCTGCATGCTTTATCAACCTGAATTACCTCCCTTATTACTTATGTTTTTATTTACGTTTCATCACAACAATCAATTCACTTGTGCTTTTATTTTACCTTGTGCAGGAACTACAAAACGAACCAAGCTGTCAAATCCTCATGGGATTCGACATCTTTTATACTATAACTTGGCAGGAGTGTGCACTTGCGCTCTCAAAAAAAGGGAATACCTGCATGCCCTACAGGGTTCCATAACATTGCCTCCAACAGCAGACAGTTGCGCTGAACAGACTTGCTGTGTTTCTCTACCAGCCACGAGGTGTTTGGTTCGCAGTGCCTGTCCTTTATTATGTTGTAGTCAGCCGCTATCAATGTCTGCCGCCATTTCTCATGGGGTTTATCCTCCATCACCAGCTCGTAAAATCTGTTGATGGTGGCAGCGTTGAGTTTTACTGCCTCCCCTATGACAAAAACAAACGATATTTTTGGGCGTGATTGGTAGGCATAGAACTCTCGGACAATGGTGATATTGGCCACCTTGGGCTGCTTTGCAAAAATCTCCCATCCTTTGCTATGTATCTTTTCAAAGAGGGGGGGCTCGAGACCTAAATCTCTCGTTTTTTGCGAGTAGTGAAACCCTTGCTCCTCCCAAATTTCTCGATTGGCAAATTGTGTCATGTGCCTTTTCTGGTCTAAGTCGGAGAAGAAACGCTAGAAAGAGGGCTTATATTGTGATGATGCCATAGTGGTGAGACGGTTGTAGTCTGAAAGTAAATTAGAAATAGAAAATAGTAAGAAAGCAGGTTGACGAAGAAGATGTTTAAATAAGGAGATGAAGTGAGGAAAATGAATGAAATAATGAGGTATATATATGGGTTGCCGAGAGATGCCGTGGTGGCATTAAATTCCCAACGGGCAAATTTTTTGACGCGCGTTACGAGATTAATTTCCCGTTACACTGTAGCCGTTAGTGGTATTCTAGTCGTTACACATTTTGTCGTTGGGCTACCCTTAGCTGTTTTGACGGCATAGTGGGCAGGCTCCTTGTTGGGCCTTCTTCTTGGTCCTGCTTATTCCTAAACCTGAAATAAAAATAATTAACTGAATAAAGAAAACTTGAAGTCTGAAAAAAATAAAAATGTGGAAAATAAATTGCAATAAATGAAAACCTAATCCTAAAACATAAAAATAAAAAGAAAGATACTAAAAATAAATTAAGTTATGTTAGGAGTGCATTGAGGTGCATCTCGCAAACATAACCACTTCCCGAGTTGGTTGTGTTTTGCTTTTCGTCCAGGTGGGTCATCTTGCTCCTTGGGGTCTTTGTTGCTGCCCTGATTTCTACCCTAGCGGTTGCTGCCTTGCTCTGTTTCTGTGCTGACTTTGAAGGCATGTGTGTCTTGGCATACCTCCTTTTCCTTGGTTGGTTTCATGGGCTGTAAAACATGTATCTTTATGTTTTGATTGTCAACCCTCATTATGAGTTCCCCATTCTCTACATCTATTAATGTTCTACCTGTGGCTAAGAATGGTCGCCCAAGAATGATGGGTGCATTCTCGTTTGCCTCACAGTCCAAGATAAGGAAATCGGCTGGAAAAATGTAGTTGCCCACTCGTACAAGGATATCTTCAACTTTTCCTTCCAGTTGCACAAAGGAATCGTCACCTAATTGGAGCATGATGGAAGTTGGTTTTGCTTTTCCAATTCCTAATTTGTTGAAGATCGCCTTGGGCATCAGATTAATGCTTGCTCTTAGGTCACATAGAGCTCTCATATCATGGTTGCTGCCTATCTTGCATGGAATTATAAAGATACATGGATCTGTCCTCTTGGGCGGCACCTTGTTATGTAGCATTTCCATGCATTCTTCAGTGACAACTACCGTCTCAAATTCCCCTACTCTTCTTCTCTTGGAAACCATGTCTTTCAAATACTTTTCATAATTCAGCATGTTTTGTATAGCTTCCACGAGTGGGATGTTGATGTGCATCTGCTTAACTATATCTAAAAATTTCTTGAACTAGTGCTCTTGCTTTTGATATTTAAGCCTTTGGGGGAAGGGTGGCGGCAGACGGATGTCCTGGATGCATTCCTTATAGGGAAATCTGATATGTGGGGGTTCAGGATCATCTGTCTCAGGGCTGCCTTCATCTGCCTGGGCCTCAGTTTGCGGTGTTGCCCTGGCGGGATGTTCTGGTTGTTGTTCCTTTGGCTACTCAACTCTGGGATCATCCAATTGTTTCACACTTCTGTTGTTATTGCTTTACATTGCTCATAAGTGGGTTTTTTGTGGCCTCTATGTTACTGGATGATGCACCCATTGGACTGTAGCTTATAATCTTTGTAAATTGCTCGAACTGGGTCTCTAGGTTCTTTATTGTTGCTTTCTGGTTGTTCATCCGTATTTCAGTCCTGTCCATAAAAGATTCAGTCTTGTCAATAAATTTATTAGTATGAACAATAAAATCACTAGTGCGAGATATAAAATTATGTAAAGTAGATTCGAGTCAAATATTGTTCGTATTCTATTGCTGGTGAGGCTGCTGCCACGATAGGTTCTGTTGATATCCTCCTGGTTGCTGGGTTGGATTTGCAGCAGTGTTAGGGTTACTCCATGAGAAATTTGGATGCTTTCTCCACCCTAGATTGTATGTGTTGGTGTTGGGTTTACTATTCCTCTCATAGGTCCTCATGAAATTGGCAGATTTGTTGTATTCGGAGTAATCATGGTTTCCCCCATACTCGTCATAAAAGGGCTCCACAACCTTAGCCTCATATGTTTTCCCGGTGGGTTTGGCCATATTCATCACCAGTTGTGTCAGTTTATCCAGGTGGGCAGTGACAGATTCGGTGGCTTCTACTTCAGTCACAGCAGCTGGCCGCCTTATGCCGTCACGGCGGGCTGTAGGGAAATTGTAGTCATTTTTCGTGATTCTGTTCAGAATCTATAGTGCCTCCTCGGGTGGTCTATCTAGGATGATTCTATTGGCTGAAGTGTCAAACATCATTCTTGTCGGTTGATTTACTCCATTGTAGAACATCGACACTTGAGTCCAGGTGGGGAAACCGTGAAGCGGGCAGTTGTTTAGAATCTGTTTGTATCTCTCCGAAGCTTCATACATTGCTTCGTCATCTCCTTGGCAGAAGGCAGTGATTTTGTTTCTTAATCTATCAGTTACATTTTGAAGGGCTGAAACGATCGAGGAAGTCCTTGCACAACTCCGTCCAAGTGTTAAACGATCCTGTCGGTTGGTTATTCAACCAGTGTTTTGCCATATCCCTCAATGAATAGGGAAATAGTCTCAGCTTAAGAATATCTTGATGGACTCCATGTATCTTAAAAGATCTGCAAATGTCAAGGAATCCCTTAAAGTGCTGCCGAGCATCTTCCGTGGCAGTTCCTCCAAATTGCCCCAATGTATTTATTATGTTGAACATCACTGGTTTCAACTAGGAGTGATCTGCTTCAATTTCAGGCTTTTCCACAGTTGGATCAAATCCTCTGATGTCGTGCTCCAAGTAGTCTTGAGTGGTGCGCACATATTGTTGATGTCTGGGCTGAATTGGGGGCTGCTGCCCATGTGGCAGATTTTGTTGCCCATCAATGTCGTTTCGGGCATTGTTGGCAGGGTTGTCGTCTTAGCCGTTAATGGCTGCCTCTGCTTTTCCTTATTCCTTAGCTTTTCCGAGGGCTTCTCTTGCTTCTTTCTTTAGTTTTCTTGCTCTTCGTTTTATCTTGTCTATGTAAACGATTTTGGCCGACAGGTTGGCTCTGGTCATACACTAGACAAGAGAATTGTAAAATTCTTTTTTCTTTTTTTGAATAAAAAGAAAAAAAAACTAAAATGAAATGTATAAAATAAAATTGAAGAAAAATAAAGACGGATTTACTATTGCTAATCCCCGGTAACGGCGCCAAAAACTTGTAGAGCGTTTGGGTGTTCTCCAATTATGAGCGCAAGTTCACACTCTTGTCAAGTTATAATATAAAAGATATCGTCTCTCACGGGGATTGGACAGCTAGCTCGAATATAAATTCCTGCATAAAGAATATTTAAATGCACAAATTAAGAGAAGAGATCAGATTGATGAAATGGGTCAGGTTATTCTGCTTCATAGTGTGAAACTGCGTTGAATAGGTCAAGTTGTATTGCGCTACCAGACTTTGCTGCCTCGGCGAAAGATGGCAGATTGGTGCTTCAACAACTTTCGCTGCCACGGCAGGTGGAACGGATGATAGGCTCGACGACAAACTCGATAGACCTTCAAGGCTCGACAGAACGCTTCGAGAATTATTCAACTTATGTCTAAGTCAGAATACTATTGATGCCCGCTGCAGATAATACCCATCAGCGTGAATCTTGCAATGAACAAGAACCTTTGGTTCGTCCTCTTTTAGTCGCCTTAAACCCTAACCTATGTCTAGGCTGGATTGATCAACACCTGATATGGATGAGATCATGCTTACTTCTTTCATGAGTTTGTCTCTCTCGATGCCAAACAAATGGATTGCTCACAATCGATCTTTCGAACTCAATTGAAAACAATGAAGAACATGAAATAAGAAAACCTTGAATTTATTGCAAAAACAAACTTAAACTTAAACAACCATTCTCACGACTACTTTACAACATAACCCAAACCCTAGAGAATTTAGAACATAGCGACGACAAGAAAACACAAGGGAAACCTAAGCTATTCTAAGATGTTTTTAAAATACAAAATATGATCGGGTATATATAGGGCATGGCCTAGGTTAAGTCCTCATTGGAGTAGAAGTCTTCTCCATGATAAAGTAGCATTTGCATTGAATGCATCATTTAATTCTGACTTCTTTGACTTTAAATTTGGACTCCTTGTGCCGCAAGTAAGCTTAGGCCGCCTTGGATATTTTCCCCTTTGGCGGCCTGTCTACTATTTTCGGCATCAGTAAATTGCATGTATGGGCTCATTGGACTTAGAAAATTATGCGCTTTCAATCGCACTCCAATTTACCAATTCCTCAAGTTGCTGCCCTGGGTGGCAGATATTGCGGCGACAGCTATTCGATAGCATCTCTCTCTGTGTGTTGAACTACTTCAGTACAGCTCCTTGGTTTTCTACCTCAACATTAGCTCCTCATCTCCTCTCTCCATCATCAGTCTCCAGCACCTGTAATGCAAACTAAACAGTATATTTTCTCACCAAATTAAAGATATCCAACAAAAACAAGGCAAAGTAAAGAATACTGTAAATAATGCATGCATGCACCTAAATATGCCGAAAATGCACTTAAGAATAACAATAATATTAGATGGAATGCATACAAAATATAAGACTTATGTGCACTTTACAGTAGGGATCTTATTGATGTTCATAAAGGGGAACTAACCATGTGAATGAATGACCAACATCTTATATTTAACGTGTTTCAAGCTTTAAAATGTGTAGATAAACTAGTTGAATGTCAAACCGAGAAGATGATAGAGGCCATTTATACTTTGGACGTGGCATAGTTGTGCCAAGATGTAGAATTTGATGACGGCATGCTTAACATCATAACTAAACTGTTTCAAGAACTTGAGGAATCAGCCTTGGAGGCTGAAGATGTGAGTTATTTGAGCCACTCCAGTTGGCCGACAGAGAGATAAAGAAATCGAAGCCATCAATTGAGGAACCACCAGAGTTGGAGCTTAAGCCACTGCCAGAACACTTGAAGTATGCTTATCTAGGTGAGCACTCAACCCTGCCAGTGATTATTGCCACTGATCTCACTAATGATTAGGAGGCAATATTGTTGGCAATATTAAGGGATTATAAGAAAGCGTTGGGTTGGACCTTGGCAGACATCCAAGGTATTAGCCCAACCATTTGCATGCGCCAACAACATTCCAACATTGGATGATGGACATTTTTCTAACATGATCGAACACAACATGAAAGTATTCATGGATGATTTCTTATTGTTTGGTACAACATTTGAGGAATGCATCCATAGCTTGGAGCAAGTCTTGAAGAGATGCACTGAGACAAACCTAGTGTTGAACTAGGAGAAATGCAACTTCATGGTGAAGGAGGGTGTTGTTCTTGGTCACAAGGTAACCAAGAGAAGACTAGAAGTCGATCAAGCCAAAGTGGAGGTAATCAAGCAATTGCCATCTCTAACGAGTGTTAAAGGTATAAGGAGTTTTCTAAGTCATGTCAGTTTTTATTGGCGGTTTATTAAAGATTTTTCAAAAATTGCTAAACCTTTATGCTCATTGTTGGAACATAATGCCACCTTTGCTTTTAAAGATTCTTGTTAGAGAGTATTTCAGAAACTTAAAGAAAGATTGATCAATGCCCCTATAGTCGTATCACCATATTGGAATAAGCCATTCGAGCTCATGTGTGATGCCAGGGACTATGTCGTTGGAGTAGTTTTGGGACAACGTCATGGCAAGGTTTTCCATGCCATCTACTATGCCAACAAAACCTTGAATGACGTGCAACTGAATTACTCTACAACCAAGAAAGAGATTCTTGCGGTTGTATTTGTTTTTGATAAATTTAGATCTTATCTAATTGGTAACAAGGTTTTGGTTTATATAGATCACTAAGAATTGAAGTATCTCTTGGTAAAGAAAGATGCCAAGCCCAGACTGATCCGATAGACGCCCTGCCCTTACTTCAAGAATTTGACTTAGAGATCAGAGACAAGAAAAGCAACAAAAACTTAGTAGCTTACCACCTCTCTTGATCGGAGAATCACATTGAGGATGGTAAGACCACTACCATTAGAGATGAGTTTCCTGATGAGTGTTTGCTTGCAATTAATGCCATATCAAGGTATGCTGACATAGTCAATTACCTGGTAAGTAATATTTTAGCACCAGACTTGGCACAATGCCAAGAAAATATTTCTACGAGAGGTAAGGCGATACTATTGGGATGAGCCGATATTGTTCAAGTAGTGTGTTGATCAAGTGATTCGTCGGTGCGTGCCAAATGACGAGTAGCAAAACATATTGCATCTATGCCATGTCGCATCGTATGAAGGTCACTTTGCTGGGATGAAGATTGCTGCCAAGGTGCTGCAGTCAGGATTCTTTTGGCCTACGCTATACAAGGATGCCTATGAGTATGCCAAGGCATACGATCGATGCCAACAGACAGGGAACATCTCTGGAAAAAACCAACTGCCGCTCTAGAACATTATGATTGTGCATTTGTTTGATGTATGTGGGATAAGACTTTATGGGTTCTTTTCCCCATCATTTGGTAATGTGTATATTCTTGTGGTCGTTGACTATGTATCAAAGTGGGTAGAGGTTGTTGCTCTGCCAACAAATGATGCCAAGGCTATTGCCAAATTCTTACACAAGCGCATTTTTACTTGATTTGGTGCCCCTAGAGTGATTAGTCATGACGAGGGTACTCATTTTAAATGTAATATAATCTCTAAAAATTTGTTAAGGTATGAGATTCAACAATGAATTGCCGCAACATATCATCCACAGACGAACGGGCAAGCTGAGATATCAAATAAGAAGATTAAGAACATTCTAGAGAAGACTGTAAATCCAACGAGGAAAGACTGGTCTTTGAAGCTAGATGAGTCCTTTTGGGCTTACAGAATTGCATTTAAAACTCATTTGGTTACTTCACCGTTTAGACTTGTTTTTGGCAAACCATGCCATCTGCCAGTGGAGTTTGAACATAAGGCCTATTGGGCCATTAAGAAACTTGACATGGCATGGAGAGTTGCTGGAGAAAAGAGGTTGCTCGACCTCAATGAGTTGGAGGAATTTAGGACGCAGGCTTATGAGAATGCTAGAGTATACAAGGAGAAGGCAAAACGTTGTCATGATAGTAGAATCATGCCAAGGCAGTTTGCAATGCGCCAACCTTTTCTTTTATTTAACTCTCGACTTAAACTTTTTCTAGGTAAACTCAAATCAAGGTGGACGGGTCCATATGAAGTTCTTAAGCCTTACGCCCTTGAAGCTATGGACAATAGAAACTTAAGAACGGGAGAAAATTTTAAGGTGAATGGTCAATAATTAAAGCATTACTTGGACGGTAAGCAAAGAAATGCCAATGAGGTGATCCTCTTGGCAGAATTAGAATGAGACATCCATAGGTTTGAAAGTCTTTATAAATATTAGGATAGTTGTTTTTTTTTGTTTTAGGATTCAAGTTTTGTTTTTGTTGATTTTCAGTTTTATTCTTTTGTTGTGTTGAAAAGTTTTCTTTGAGTGTGTACAGATTTGATGCCAGGAACAGTACCAGGAACATTTCCAGGAGCATTGTCGAGCGTGATGTCATGCAACATGCCAATACAACTTGGCATAAGTCAGATTTTGTGCTGAAGAAGAAAGAAGAAAGGAAACCCTAGCTTTATTAAGATGAGAGAGAAAAACCTTTGAGATTACCCATAGCCGCCCAATTTAAGAGAGATTTAAATCCATCATAGTTATCTTATCACTTCAAATCTTTCCTTATAACTTAACCTTATCACTTTCAAAATCTTATCCCAATCAAAACTCTTAAACTTCTATCATTATCCCCCTCTCTTTTCAGCTACATCATTAAAACCCCTTGAACACTCCATCTTTTTACTTTCTACCTAACCTTAAAACCGATTTCCCCAAGACGTTTCTCACTTTTCATCTTTTTTCAAACAAGATTCAAGAACCTTTCATCTTTTCTTCTTCTTCTCTTCCATATCGAATCTCACTTTTTCATCTCCATAGCTTCATCTTCTACTCCCTTCAAACGATTCTTCAATGAGGAAATTCGCAAGAAATTCGAGACGAGCTTCTTTGCAAGATCATTCCTCTATGAAAAACACTTTGACTTCTATACGGATAACACCGTCAAATTTTCGTCGGAAATTATGGTTGTCGTTGATATGCACAAGTAGAATGTATTCTTCCAGCATAAGGGAGAGGTTTATGCCACCATTGTGCAAGAATTTTACGCGCACCTTTTGACCAAAGATTCTCCATTCTTGATGATTCAGGGTAAGTGTGCGATTTGATGAGGGTTATATTAACTCACTTTTTTTCTTTACCTAGTGAAGGAGATGAATATTTCGAGTATGTTGAGACCATGAATGCTACCAAGCATAAGAAGTTATTGTCGGACTTGAGTGAACCTGGCACAACATGGACTGTCTCATCCACAGGCCACCGGACGGTGAAGAGGTTGACATTCAAGCCTATGATACCGGGTTGGAACAACTTTATCAAACACAATCTTCTACCCACATCTAATAATGAGACCATCTCGGAGGACCGATTAATCCTATTGCACTCAGTTGTCAAGGGGCGCAAAATAAATGTTGGCAGGATCATTACCGAAGAAACCTACAAATGCGCTGCCAAGGGTAAGGGGAGTTTGTTTTTCCCTCTCTTAATTTCTAACATTTGTTTGTTCCATGAGGTTCCAAGGATGGACAAGGATCGTGGCTAGGTCATCAAGGGAACCACCATCACTATCCCTATTTAGAAAAACCTCACGACTTTTGAGCCAAAGGAGAAGGGAAAGAGAAAGGCCAAGATAGCCATGCCAAAGCCCAAGCCAAAGGCAGAGCCTAGCAGTGTGCCAGAGACCATGCCAGCAAGTTCATTGGCAGTGTTGTCCCAGGTGTACGCCTTCCAGGAGATTATTCTCCCAAAACTAGAGGCAGTTGAGGAGCTTAACGTTAAGATGAGGCACCATAAAAGGGAAAGGGATGCTATCATCCGGGAGGTGATTGTCAAACTTTCCCCGAGAGATGTGATGACATTCCAGTTTTTCCTAATGAGCCTTCTGCCAATGACGATGCCATGCCAACTGATCCTGCCAGTCCAATAATACCAGTAAGTTCTAATAGTTCAGCCAGTCCAGCGAGTCCAGTTAGTCCAGCCAGTTCTGAGTCCACTACCACAGTTCCTATGTCCCCGATGCAAGTTGAATCTGCCAGCACTGACTCCTTATCTGAGTTGGAGGAAATCCATGCCAAAATGCCCAAAGCTAAGCCAATTACACTGCCAGCAGACCCTGCCAAGAAAAAAGAGGATATTGGAGCCTCCACTGCCGCCTCAAAGCAGTGCTGGAAAGGGAAGAAAAGAATGACCCCTAAACGTAGGAGCCTAACCATGAGAAAGACCCATGCCAGAAAAGAAGAAGAAGCCTAAGCCAAACTGGAGGAAGCCTCGTCTAAAAGGGAGTCATCTTCTTCCTAAACTCCTTGCATTTCATTCTATTGCATATCGTAGAACCTAGATAATAAATAAAACAGATAAAAAAAGAATAATAAAATTAGCCCAAAAATATATTACAATGTCCAAAATATATTACAAATTCTAAATCAAATAGTGAAACCCATTACAGTTGTCTATAGCCCATTACAGCTCATACCCAGCCCAACAAACACAAAAAGCCCTCCAACCCATTTGTGCTTCTGTTTCCCATTCAAAATCGAGCATCAATGAACACGTGGCAGGCTATCATTGGTTCCGTCCGTTTCACACGGATTACAACCTGCTTGGAACCAATTGTCATCGCCAGCGAAGCAGGATGATGTCATGATTGGCAGCCGGTATAAATGCCTCTGAAGAGAGCAAAAAATGAATCATTAGGCAATTGATACCCTCATAATTACCAAACACAAAAAAAAAACAAAAAGTCAGGACTTAGAGAGTCATCTGAGAAACCAGAGCTGTTCAGGGAAGACGATCAGAGCAAAGGAAAGGTGCCGGAAGCTCGCCAGAGCCGTAGAAACACCAAACTGAGGTAATTTCAACCTCTAATCTCCTCGTTTGCCAATTAAACCTGATCAAAGACATTAATAGAGTCAAAAACCATAAAAACAATGTCCTAGGTTGTTAAAAACTAGATCTCATAACCTAAATCATCTCCTAAATCTAAACCTAAACCTAAAATCAGATCCGCAAACAGATAATAAAACCTAGATCTAATAGAAACTAAAACAGATTCAAGTATAATAGGAAGATCCAGATTGAAATAAAATAAATAATAATAATAATAATAATAATAATAATAATAATAATAATAATAATAATAATAATAATAATAATAATAGAGTTTGAGAGGCTTATCTCATGTTGTCATCATCGGGAACGTTGCCAGAGTGGAGATCTGAGCGTTAAGACCACGGTCGGAGTCGAAAATCGTAGTGGTGAGGCTACTAGCTTCGGGTAGGTAGTCTATGAACGGGAGAAGTGGGACGTTTCTAAAGAAACGGGGACTAGATCTAGGTTTAGGATGAAAATTCGAGAATTTTGGGTAGAATTAGGGTTTCGGCGACGGCGAAGACGGTGGTCCGAGTTACATACGGCGGCCGGGAAAGTTAAGGTTGGTCGGAGAAGATGACCGGAGAAGTTCCGGTCATCGGAGAAAGGTTGAAGGTGATCGGGGACTGATCGAAAATTTCTGAGAGGTCGGAGAAGATGATCGAAAAGTTTCCGGTCACCGGGAGAGGGAAAGAGATGATCAAAGATGATATCTGGTGACCGGTATCATGCCGACGATCGGGAAACATGTCAGAGAGTTTTTCAGGGAAAGATGAAGATCAAAATAAGGGTTTTTGAAAAGATTTGAGAGAGTTTTTAAGAAATTTGGGGCTTTGATCTTTGAAAACATGTTTCGGGAAGAAATTTAGTGTTTTTAGGGATCTAACTTAAGAAAAATGACAAACTGAAGAAGAACAAAAGAGAAAAGTATGGTTTTGATCGAGAAAGGGCTTAGAGTTTTAGGATTTGGGTGTTTGGGTTTAGAGCATTTAGAGAGAGAAAGGAATGAGGAGAGAGAGAGAGGAGAGTAAATGACCGTTTCAACTCGAGAATGGCCTATTTATACCGAGTTGGGAACGGCGTCGTTTTGGTGAACATTGGGTCCGGGAATGACCTATTTACATCGAGTTGAGAATGGCCTATTTATACCATGTTTTTGCGCGGGTTTGGGTCCAGGTCCATGGCCCCATCGATTTAAAAAACATTGGGTTTGGGCTTAATTCAAGCGGGTCGTTGGTTTTGGGAACGGATTTTGGCTGATACTTTTAGGCTTTTAGGTTTGGGATCTTGGTTTTTGCTCCCCTTATAATTTGGTCACTGTTTCCTTGTAATTTGGGCATCTAGTTTTCAATTTAATTCAATTTAGTCCATTTTTAATATTAATTGTCTTATTTAATTGCTTCTATTTAATTTCATAAATTAAATTGTATGCTTGCATATTTTAAATGACATGTAGTATATTTGTTTAAAGATTTAAAGCACATGTTTAAAATAAGATTAGAGCCTTAGTGTAGCTTACTTAATCACATGATTAAAATAGGAAAGATCATTGTAGCAAATAAGTGAATATTTGAAACGATATTATAACATTCAATATTGGTTAGTGTCACAATGTAGAGTGATGTTAACCAATGAGTGTTCCAATGAGAGTTTCAATTTTTCATTTCAACTTAGAAAATGGAAATAATCTAACAATTAGGTTAATTAAAAATTAAACTACAACTAATGATTAGATTCACCTTAATTACGAAATATTATTACTTTTGGACTCATTAAAGATAGTGCCCAATATTATTTTGGGTGTTATCATTTATGTCCAAAAATTAAAAATATTCTTAGAATTTTAAATTAATTAAATTGATGGAGTTGGGGTTTACTTAAAATTGAAAAGACAATGATTTGCCATGTATTAAAACTTTGGTGTTGAAGTACATTTTAAATATAAATTAAAGTGTTCTAATGTAATTGGATGTATCATAATTATATTAATCCAAAATGTATTTTCTTACCAAAGGATACCCCCCATTCGGAATAAAATTCATTTTACAGTTAAAAGATTTAATTAAATCCATATTAATGTCCTAAATGCCAAAATACCACGTGTAATTAATAAGGTACTGATAACGGGCGTTTGTAGGGGTGCTAACCCTTCCCTACACGTAACCGACTCCTGAACCCGAACTTTTCGAAAAAGAATCTCTGGTACGTTTTCATGGCGTCCGGCTTACCAAAGTGGCCGGTGGCAACTCCAAAACGATTTTCAAGCAAAAAAAGGAAATTTAATTAAAAATGGAAAATTCATTGGTTTCAAGACCTAATTAAAATAAAAGGTTTGACTTTTCCAAATTTCAATCGTCAAACTGTTTTTATTTCAAACTTAAAAAGTAGGTTTTCAAAAAACGGTTGCGACAGCTTGCCGACTCTGCTTGGAAAAAAATTGAGTCACGGCTAATAATTAATTACGTGTGGCATTTTGGCATTTGTAACATTAATTTGAATTTAATTTTTTCTGAAAATATAGTTCGATGGATTTTAGGGAAAATGGGGGTAACTTTTGTGTATGCTATATCTGTCATTCATGCATAAACCCTAAACCCAGGTTTTTCACCCATAAGTGGGAGTAAAACAATATCCAGCGTGATGCTCTTCAGCTCCGAGTTCGGATTTTTGTCTTCTTCCGGTATACTAACCTTATGCGTCATGGGGCCCACGCCTCCGTTATAAGGGACCTATACTGCCGAATCGATGCCTTATAGTCGCAGTAGGCAGTAATGACAGTTAGGGAACCGAGAGTCTAGAACAAGGCTCGCATCATGTTTTAGAAACCTACCCTACTAGAGCCAAACAGGGACGCAGGACAGGTGCTGCCAGTTTAAACTCATTTCTCTGTTTACTTTGCTTTAAATGTTGTAATATTAATCTGGATGCTCATTAATTTCATAGTTTGTCTATTTGACTTTAATATTAATTCGTGATACTGACACAAGTTTTTTGTTGTTGTTTGTTTGTTTTGTCTTAATTTTTGCCATCCATTGCATTTTTATTTGACATCGAATTGGGAGTTAGTTAATTTAGGAGTACCCAATATGCCTCGAGAATTTCAAGCATGAGAAGACAACATCGTAGTGTGGATCTGGTCTGAACAAGCACAACATGAGAAGGGAGACAGTCTTGGAAGAGGGGAAGTGTCTAAGAGGAAAGGGTACGCGAAGTTAAGCACCAACCAGAATGCATGTCTACCAGACTTTAAAAGTATCTGGATCAATGGGATGATGAGATGAAAGAGCAGTTTCGAAAGGAATTTGGGGATATAACTTTATTGTTAGACATAAAGGTCAACCAGGAATTACTAAGAGCAATGGCACAATTTTGGAACCCGACATATAATTGCTTCACCTTCGGACAGGTAGACATGACACCAACGTTAGAGGAGTATGAGGTACTGGTCAATTGCCCAAGAATAGAAAGCGATAAGATTTACATTAGGTCCTTCAATAGCACAGGAAACTCGGGATTCATCAAGAAATTGACGTCATTAACGGGAAAGATGAAGGAATGGTGGGAAAAAAGATTGGCCAACAATGACAGTACTGACCAAAATAAGGATAGACAACGGGTCAACTGGAGAACTCTCAAAGAGCTAGTGCTGGCAAGTAATAATTAACCAGTTAGAATGAGAAGTCTCTTTGCCCTATGTATATACTGCTTGGTTATATTTCCCAGAACTCTTGAGCACGTTGATTCATCAACCATAGGACTATTTGAACGATTAAATAAAGGAGTCAATCCGGTGCCAGCCATCTTGATAAAGACTTATAGATCACTGACTATCTGTAAGAAGATGGGAGAAGGGAAATTCGGGGGCTGTGCACAGTTGCTGGAGATATGGTTCAGGGGACATAGGTGGAATGCGCCTTACAGAGGGGTTAGATATCTTGATACTTATTAACCAATAAGGGAGCATATAGCTGACTGTATTCTAGAAAAGAAAATCGAGAAGCATTGGGAGGAGTATCTCAAAGATTTGAGAGATACAAATGTAGTGTGGAAGGCTCCTTGGTTGAACAGAGGTACAACTTTCCTATACCGTTGCAGAAACAGAGATTGGGTTCCATTGCCAGGAATTTAGGGAGGGACAACCTACTGCCCGTTGCTAGTATCAAGGCAATTTTGATCAAGGCAGTTTGTACCGGCCACTGCTGGTATGGCCAAATTCGAGTACGCCCATAAGACTAATAACTATAAAGGATTGATATTACAAACCTCGAAGGCATGGGAGACACTGAGAAGAGTTCAAACTTACCAAAGCTTGGAAGTGATGACAAGGTACAATGAATGGAGAGCTTAGAGGGTCAACGACACCACATTCCAGGAAAAGCCATCAAGAGCTGGTACCTCAACTCAAGCAATTCAAGAGTCACCTTCAGCTCTAGAAAAACTTAGGCATGATCGAGAACAGAATCTGAAGAAGTACGAAAAAGGAATCAATGACCTTAAGGAAGAACTAACTATGACACAGCTGCAAGTGGAAATCTATAAAGGAAAAGAGAAAGAATTATTGGAACAAAACAAGAAAACGAGTCAAGAACTGAAGGAGCTGCAGGAGCTGCATGACGACTATAAGGCTAAGCAAAAGGGAGGTACAAGCAAAGTAATAGAGAGTTTATCAGAGAAGTTGGATGCGATGAGTAGGGACAGGGATGACTGCAAGAAGATGTACAATAGGAAAGCGCGAGCAAGCAAGGAGCCGAGTGACAAAGCTAAGAAAAAGCTAGAAGAAGAGCAAGTCAGGAATTTCGACTTAACCAGCCAAGTAACACAACTAGAGGGATTGATCACCAGATACCACAATGAAGATAAGATCCAAGCAGGGATAGAGAAGGAAAGGCTGCAGAAAAGGATAACAGAGTTAGAAAATGTTGTTCAAGATCTGAAAGACAAGCTTGCTGGTTATGAAGAGGCATTAATGATGGAAAGCGGTGCATGGAAAGACAAGTATGAGGCAGCACGCCGAACAATCCAATGTCAAATTGATGAATTAGTGAGCATCAAGGCGCGAGTCAGGAGCATTGCTTCATATGTCTAGATTCTATTAAGACAAGCCATAAGTCTGCTGAAGCAACCCACCTTTGAAGAATAACATGGAGAGGCTATTGTACATCTATTGCATGAGCTAGTCAAACTGGGAATTAGGGCTAGCGGCTTCCTGTAGCAAGTTCAACTTTTCTATGTAATTAAATTTTCAGACAAATGAGGTGTTTCTAAAAAAGATTGGTTCCTAAGTTCAATGTCCTTTTATTGCATTCATGCATTCATGCATACATGCATACGTTTATTCATTTGAAATTCTATTATAAATAATGAATTTAATAAAGGAAAGGTTTAATGACAAAATCTGCTTTAAGCCGTAATCATTCCGCACTCATACGGAACCCGCTTACGTTCCAGATCCATGGCTGTCGAGGATCGAATTACTAGTCTGAAGAATGAACGTGTGGAGACACAGAACCGTTTTGACAGAATTGAACAATCAATCAAGGACTGTTTCACTTAGACTCAAGCGGAGATCATTAATCAGCTGACTACTCTGTTAGGTCCCAAAGAATTCGAAAAGGCTAAAGCAGCTGAAGGAGCTTCCAATGATATAAATGATCAAGCTGAAACTACATCCCACATTAGGATGCAGCCAGAGAAACCCCCTACTGCGAAGAAGGTCAACATTAATCTGGCAGGAACGACACCAAGTCACTAGGTGCATATCGGAGCAAACTTTGGGAGTGGTGAAGAAGTTCCAGATCTGAACACCCTCGATTAAGTTGAGAAGATTCGCGCTGAGATTGAACGAAAGTATGAAGAGCGCTACAAGGCTCTAGAGGATCGTTTAATGGAAATACAGAAGGCTAGCGAAATGGGACCGGGTGCTGTTAAGATGAGTTTGGTAGATGACTTGGTGCTTCCTCCCAAGTTCAAAGCTCCAGACTTCGAGAAATATGATGGAACCACTTGTCCAAAGGCTCATCTTACGATGTACTACAGAAAGATGGCAGCTTATTTGAAAGATGAAAAGTTGTTGATACACTATTTCCAGGATAGTTTAACTAGTTCAGCTGCCCGTTGGTATACACAATTAAGCCGAGTGAACATTCTTTCCTGGATGGATCTCTCAGGAGCTTTTGTTGAGCATTATAAAAATGTTAAAGAAATGATTCTGAGCCGGGTAATGATGCAAGGAATGGAGCAAAGAAGTGATGAAATGCTCTGACAATATGCTCAGAGGTGGAGAGATGTTGCAGCGCAAGTACAACCCCAGTTGATGGAAAGTGAGATTGCCCACATGTTTGTCTAAACTTTGAGAGGCCCACACTTTGAAAGGCTCATCAGTAACGCTACCCAAAACTTTGCTGACATTGTGATGACCGGAGAATTGATAGAAGCCGCAATAAAGAGTGGAAGAATTGAGAGCAGAGAGAGTTCTCGCGGGAACTATAAGAGGAAAGAGAATGAAGTGAATAATGCAAGCACGTATGAAGCTCCAAAAAACGTGACCATTACATCACATAGAACTGCAACAGGAAACTCGCAAAACTCGAACAAGAGGGATTCTCGAGGGCCGAGAAATGATAGGATGAATTTTACACCCATCCTGATGTCATAAGCTAAACTATACCCCCAGTTGCATGAGGCAGATCTGGTAAGGCCATATCATCTGACACCTCTACAGCCCCCTTACCCTCCGTGGTACAAAGCAGATGCCCATTGTAAATTACATGCCGGGATACTAGGGCACTCGATTGAAACATGCACAACATATAAGAAAGTGGTGTAGAATTTGATCAATATTGGATATTAAAGTTTGATGAGCCTAGTATTGCAGCTAATCCCCTTCCGAGTCATGGAGGACGTGGGGTAAACATGATAGAGGAATATGACGGGGCAAAGAGGCGAAAGACTAATGTATCAAAAATTTAGTCCCCGATGAGATGGGTGTTTGAGCAGTTATATAATGCCATGATGATTGAAATTGGCATGAAGATTGAAATGGAAGTGCCCGCTAAAGTGTATTGTGAATATCACCAAGAATGTGATCATGAAATCCAACAATGTCAGGAGTTCATGGACCTGGTTTAAAAAATGATAGATAATAAAGAAATTGAGTTCTTTGAGAAGGTTGGAACAAGGAAAGAGGTTGAGGTGTGTGCATCAGAAAGTTCGGGGGTGAAATATGGAGTGCATAAACCTTTGGTTGTATCTGTCAGACCAAAGGCTGCAAGTAAAAAGTCAGTAGTGGCCCCAAAGATAGTAATCTCGACCCCTGCGCTGTTCACTTTCAAAAGCACCAATGCGGTTCCTTGGAATTACACGACCAATGTGTCAATACCACAAGAGACAAAGCCAAGTGATGAAACAAAGGATGAATCAGAGAAAGATAAGCAGCCAAATGCGGAGGTAGTAAATGAAGTAGGCCATTTCACTCGAAGTGGCAGGTGTTACTCCTCTCCAGAAGATTTTTGAAGGTCGAGAAGGCTAAGGAAAAAGCACATGCTATCCCTGAGAAGATTTTTGAAGAAGACCTCACTCCGAGGATAAATGAGCCGGTGGCAGAGGAGCAAGCTCGGGAATTTCAGAGGTTTTTAAAGCATAGTGAGTACAACATAGTAGAACAATTAAAGAGACATCATGCAAGGATTTTAGTTTTAGAGTTATTGTTAAGTTCTGAGGGGCATCGTAATGCTTTGATGAAGGTGCTTAATCAGACGTTTGTGCCAAATAATATCTCAGTAGATAAACTGGACAAGATTGTGAATCATATTACTACTGACAACTACATAACTTTCACCGATGATGAAATCCCAGAAGGAGGAATGGGATCAGTAAAGGCTTTGAATATTACCACGCATTGTAAAGGATATGTGCTGCTTGGAGTCTTGATTGATAATGGATCCGCCCTGAATTTCATGCCAATGGCAACTCTGCAAAGGTTGTCTATTGATGATTCCCACATGAAGGCATATCAGAATATCGCGAGAGCCTTTGATGGAACAATACAGGATGTACTGGGGAGGATAGAAGTGCCATTGCTAATAGGACCGGCGGTTTACAATATAGATTTTGTGGTAATGGATATCAAGCCTACCTACAATTGCTTGCTCGGGCGACCCTGGATTCACTTGGCAGGAGTAGTCCTATCTCTCTGCACCAGAAACTCAAGTTTGTCATAGAAGGGAAGTTGATTAGTGTTGGAGTGGAAGAAGACATCATCGCCTCCATAACAACTGATGTTCCGTATATTCAGACATATGAGAATGCCTTAGAATGTTCTTTCCGGGCACTAGAATTTGTGAATGCCACCTTTGTGGCTGAGAGAAAACCATTTCCACAGCCAAGACAGTCAAACTACACCAAAATGACCGTACGAGAGACACTTGGAAGAGGTGCGAAGACAGACAACAGACTTGGAAAACATCTGCAGGGAAGTTTGCGACCAAAGCCCATTCTTATAAAGAAGGATCATTTTGGATTGGGGTTCACTCCTAATGTACAAGATCGATTAAGAGAGGTAAAGAAGAAGAGAGAGCAGAGGAAAGCCCGCATGCAGGGAACAGAGGCATCCTCCCGACTGGTGACATCTTTTGACATGTCAAAGATTTTCAAATCGCGTGGATTCACGAATGTTGAAAAGCAACTAGAGGAGGTTAATCAGGAAACGATAAGACTACATGAGGAGGAAATCTTTGGCAACAATCTGGATGGGCTTTTTGTTGGTGCAATTTTTTAAGGTGCTCGACCTGGTGAATTTCTGAGAATGATTCGTCCCTGTGCCCCAGGCGATACATTGAAGAACTAGATAGCTGAAGACACTTCCCTTGTAACCAATATCGAAACAGAGTAAATATCGGGACCACCTTATACCTTTGCCCGCGAGTATAAGAAGATTATCTGTAAAGGGCCATTATACAATCATTTTAATAAAGATGCTTTCCATGCTAATTCATAAATGGCAAATGAGTTTTTATTTTTCGCATCCTTTTCAAAATATATTATTATTTTCTTTGCATGTCTTCAACTATCGACTGCATGAATGATCCTAAACACAATCCTAGGGTAGGACCTGAACAGCCAGTATGTCTAGCGGAAATCAATGAAGTTGAGGATGAAATAGAATGTGAAATCCCTGAAGAATTACTAAGGTTGGTAGAAAAGGAAGACAAGCAGATCTTGTCTCATAAGGAAGAGTTGGAGATTCTCAATCTGGGAACAAATGAGACCAGAAGAGAAGTAAAGATAGGGGAAGCGTTTTCGTCCAGAAAGAAGCAGGAATTAATTGATCTGATGTGGGAGTTCAAAGATGTCTTCGCTTGGTCCTCTCAAGATATGCCAAGATTGAATACTTGCATAGTGGTACACAAACTGTCCATCAAATCTGAATGCAGGCGGTTCAACAGAAGCTTAGAAGATTGAGACCGGAAATGGTAATAAAGATAAAAGAAGAGGTACATAAATAGATCGATGCCAGTTTTCTTGTGGTGTCTCAGTATCCAGAATGGGTGGCTAATATAGTCATGTACCAAAGAAAGATGGGAAAGTATGAATGTGTGTCGACTACAGGGACATGAATAGGGTCAGTCCAAAAGATAATGTTCCTTTGCCACACATAGATATTCTGGTTGACAATACGTCAGGACATTCCTGGCTTTCCTTTATGGATGGCTTCTCGGGACACAATCAGATAAAAATGAGTCCAGAAGATATGATCAAGAAAACCTTTATAACTTTATGGGGCACGTATTGTTACAAGGTGATGCCCTTCGGACTAAAGAATGCTGGGGCAACTTACTAACGGGCAATGGTGACGTTATTTAATGACATGATGCATAAAGAAGTTGAAGTGTATGTAGACGACATGATCGCCAAGTCCCATACCAAGGAGGAGCACATCCAAAATCTGAGGAAGTTGTTCTTGAGATTGAGAAAATACCAATTGAAGCTCAACCCAAACAAATACACCTTTGGAGTAACATCTGGAAAACTTCTTGGGTTCGTTGTTGTTGAGTGGATCGAATGATCGAAATGAACCAAGAGGGGGGTGAATTGGATTTTTAAAGTTCTTGGTGGTGGAAATTGTAAATTAAAAAGGTAGACAGGGAATTTTAGAGTGGTTCAAGTTTCAAATGAACTCTACATCCACTACCTTAGCTTCACTAAGGATTTGCAACAATTCCACTAATTGCTCTTCCCCTTTACTAGGCTAAGGAGGTAACCCTTACAATTTTCGATCAAATTTTCTACCCAAAATTTGACCCAATCCTCACACAATTAAAACAAAGAATTTGTTGGCTAAACAAGTATCTCTGAATACATAAACTAGCCCAATTACAAGCACTCAACCCAATTGAAATGATAAGAATGAAAAATACAATTGGGGTTTCTAAACAATAATGGGATTTAGGCACAAATGCTTGGATTTGATGTTTGGATGTTTGCTTTAGGATCAATAGTTGTTGCTGAAGCTTTTAGAGGGCCCTTTTATACCTTCTCATTGAATTCTAGCCATTGTGGTTGTTACAATCATCAATAGAGTCGTTGGGGTGTTATCTCCCCTTCATAAATGCAGTCTGCAACCAACCGTTTCGAAACGCCTGACCCTATTTCGAAACAGACCAAAATAGAAAGAGTCGTTGGGGTGCATTAAAGAGCCCGTATAGAAACGGTCTGACCTGTTTCGATATGCTAAGAGCCGTTTCGAAACTTGTTCCGAAACATTTTGCCACTGTCAAGGGTCGTATCGAAACGGCTTGAAATCATTTCGATACGCCTTTGTTGAGTGTGTAAAAGTTCTATTATTTACCCCCTATTTAACCCATATTTCTGCTGCATTCAAGCATAATTCATTGTATTTAGGTTAGATTTCAGTCACACGTCACAAATATATTAAATGGCACAGTTTCTACTGAAATTAGTTGTTTTTGCAGGTTGCTGCCGCAGCAGATAGAGAAGCAGGCGCTGGGCAGTGAAACTGAAAAGCTGGAATTGGATGAGCAGTCGAGGAGGACGATGCTGCCATGGCCGCTGCCGTGTCAGCCAAGGACGACTGCAGTTTTGAGGAGAAGAAGCAAAGTGGGCCTCGACAGAAAGAGAAAATTAAGCCCGTCTGTCGTGGAATACCCTCATATTTTTCCAAGCCCTAGATCAGAATGAAGGCCAAGCCCAAAGTTCAAGGAAGAAAACTCCAAGCAAGAAGGAAGGACGAATTAAAGACTTATGCTCTGAAGATTTAGTCTTTAATAGAGTTGTACTTTAGTTTAAACTTGTATTCTTGCCATATTAGAAAACTTGAACCCAAGGCCCATATAAAGGCATGTAATTCGACCTAGGGGAGGACATCATCTATCTCTAGCCTTCTTCCCAAAACCCTAGCCGTTATCCCTTTCTCAACATGTTCTAAACTTCCTTTAGGGTCACGGGTTGATTTGTAAAGTAGCTGCAAGGATTGCTTTTGTTTTAGGAATTTTCTGTTCAATAAAATAAACTTCAAGTTCTCTTATTCTGGTTGTTAATATCTTGCAAGAGTATCGGGAGAGCATTGTGAGGTTATCTATTTACTTAATATCGGGAGAGTTCAGTATACGAAAGGAATAAGTGCGGGTTCTCTAGTTTATAGTTGAACTATCTCGGACCTAGGGATAGGACGAGGTTAAGTGGCTAAGGAAGAATTCAACAATATCGGTGTTCATCCTTTGATTCACCCCGGGAGGTATCATCAAAGACGTGTTCATCGACAGACTTGGACCTAGGGATAGGCCAAGGCACAACAGGGATTCTTGCCAAGCTTGAAGTACAGAGTTGTGTGATCGCTGCCGCGACTAACAACAGACCGCTACCGCGACGGGTGCTGCCGCGACAGGGACGACGACAGAACAAATTTTCCAAGACTTAGCAATACCTACACTACTGAGCAATTCAATACCAGCCCATTCTCTCTATCTTGATTATTTTAATCCTATTTTCCAGTATTCTTTATTATTTACGTGACAATAACTTAAACTATTCTTTTTACTCTCGTGCAGTAATTCAAGGTGAAGCTATTGGCCCAGTCCCTGTGGAGACAATATACGATACTTCCGTATCACTTTACTACTTGCGTCGTGTACACTTGCACTACATTGCGATAGACACTTTTACACGCAACAAGTTTTTGGCGCCGTTGCCGGGGACTGGCAACATAACTTTACCCTACCTTTTACTGCATTTGTATTATTTTTCTGTTTTACTTGGATTGTTCAACCTATACCTTTCACAAGGTCTTTTGTTTGCGTATGCGCATGTCTCAACGGGGGAAGGAACCTGAGTACCAGTTAGATCCTGAACCCGAACGAACGTTCAATCTCAAGAAAAGAGTCTCTTACCTTGTTGAAAGGAACGAATACCTGGAGGAACAACTCGAAGCAATGGTGAACGAAAGACGTGAAGAAAGAAGGGACAACCAAGGGAATCTCCAGGATAATAACAATCCTGTCGGAGATGGAGGGAACGATCCACTTGTCGACCCTCCTGTCGATGCCGCACGCCGGTCATGCCGAGACTACATGCTCAATGATCATGTAGAACTAGAAACCACCCTGCCAGATGTAGATGTTGACAACTTTGAGCTGAAACATGTTATGTTCAACATGATTAATAACGTTGTCCAATTTAGTGGTGCTGCTACAGAGGATGCCAGGGAGCATCTAAAAACGTTCCAGGAAATCTGTGGTTCGTTTAGACTACCAGGAGTTAATCCGGAGATACTGAGGCTTCGATTATTTCCTCATTCATTGAGGGACAGGGCAAAGACTTGGTGGAATAAACTTACGCCGAGTTTAATTCGAACTTGGGCAGATTTAACTCGTGAATTTTTGTCTCGTTCTAATCCTTCACACTTATCTGAGCGATTACGTAACGAAATTGCTACTTTTCAACAGGAAGATGACGAGCCAATGCACGAGGCCTAGGACATATTTATCACTCTTCTAAGGAACTGCCCGATGCATGGATTCCCAGTTTGGAACCAGGTAACAAAATTCTATAATGCTGCCAATTTACAAACTCGTATTAGAATTGATTTAGCAGCAAACAGATTACTGCTGGACAAAGACCCAGATGAGGCAATGGCAGTATTGAAAAATCTGGCAAAGAATGAGGAACAGTTTCCGACAGCAATAAGAGGGGGTAAACGAGTTCTAGCTGTAAAAGATTATGAGGCCGACAGCTCATTGAAATCACAGGTGGCATATCTCACTAAGGCAATGAAAAAGCTCTTGAAAGAAGATTCACAGCCTGTATACTCCGCTGAAGAGGTATGCGAAATTTGTGAAGGAAATCACAGTTCGGAGGAATGTCCAATACAGTTAGAAGAAGGGAAGTATGTTGGGAACTACAATAAGCAGAATTATAACTCCAACAACTACAATCCCAACTGGAGAAAGGATCCCAAGTTCTCTTGGAGCAATCCTAATAATGCTCTGAATCCTCAAGCATAGAATAATTAGAACCAGGGAGGATCTAGATTGCTGACTCGGTAGCAACCGCAGCAGCAGCAGCAACAGCCACCAGCTGCCACAAATAGTATATTGGAACAGACTCTGGCTATGTTTATGTCTCAAACAGGAACCTACATTGAGAACATGAATCACTTTGTCAAGAAGACGGAAACATTCATGGATAAAACAGAGATGCGGATGACCAATCATGAAGCTACTCTGAAATCATTAGAGACACAGATGGTTAAACCAAGGCAGAACGGAGGATTTTCTAGCGATACTGAAAACGCTAGACAGCCCACACATGAGCAGTATAAAGCTATCATTACTAGGAGTGGGAAGAAACTACCAGGGCCTGAGAAGGAAACTGAATCAATTAAGAAACCAGCCTTAGAATCAACTGTCGAGGAAGCTGCCCCGACAGGTAACAAACAGCCTGTTGCCGATGAGCCTGTCACGACAGCAGAAGGGACAGAGGAGAAAGATGATGAACCTAAACCTCCTCAGATCCGTATGCAGTGGGAAGGACGCATTGCTGATTATCGTCCCCCATCTCCTTTTCCTCAATGGTTACAGAAATTGAAACAAGAATCACAGCTTAAAAAGATTTATGATATTTTTAAGCAGGTTCATATCAACATTCCGTTGTTAGATGCCTAGGGAGATCCCCGGTTATGCCAAATTTCTCAAGGATGCAATGTCGAAGAAATTCAGACTTGGGGAATTTGAAACGATTAAGATGACAGAAGGATGCATGAGTATTCTGCACAAGCATCCACCCCAGAAGAAGAAGGATCCTGGGAGCTTCATCATACCATGCGTAATCGGAGACAAATTTTTGGGTAAGGCACTTTGTGATCTTGGTGCTAGTATAAATTTAATGCCCAAATCTGTTTTTCAGAAATTAGGTATTGGAAAAGCTCGGCCCACAACAGTAATTCTGCAGCTGGCAGACCGCTCTTACGTTCATCCAGAAGGAAAATTTGAAGATATTCTGGTAAGGGTGGATAAGTTTATTTTTCATGCTGACTTTCTTGTCTTAGATTGTGAAGCAGATGAAAACGCACCAATCATCCTGGGGCGACCCTTCTTAGCCACAAGAAGATCACTGATTGATGTGGAAAAAGGAGAACTCAGCATGAGAGTAAACGATCAAGAAATCAAGTTGAATGTTCTCCAAGCAATGAAGCATGCTGATGCAGAAGAACAATGCAAGGCTATCACTGAAGTTACCCTTGACCAACCCTGCATCAGGTCGGGCTGCCACGACATAAAAATTGGTCACTGCCTCGGCAGCCACTTAGAAGACTGTTATGACAGCACCGACGACATCAACTCCTCAGAATCTGATACATCTGATACTGAAGATCAAGAGGAGGTAAATTGGATAGGCAATCGTCCAAGTAAGTTGTTCGAGCCTTTAAACTATACCTCAGATAACCATGTAATTCAAAAGCCATCAATTGTTGAGCCCCCTGTTATAGATCTTAAGCCCCTGCCATGGCAGCTAAAATATGTTTTCCTTGGTTTAAATGATACGTTGCCCGTAATCATCTCTTCCAAGTTGATGTAGGAACAGGAACAACAGTTAATAGGGATGCTGCAGCAGCACAAGAAGGTTATTGGATCGACGATAGCTGATATCCAAGGCATTAGTCCGGCATTATGTATGCATAAAATTCTTTTAGAGGATGATCATAAGCCGACTATTGATGCACAAAGACGTCTGAACCATGTTATGCAAGAAGTGGTGCGTAAAGAGATAATCAAATGGCTAGATGCTGGAATAATCTACGCCATCTCGGATAGAAAATGGGTGAGCCCGGTGCAGTGCGTTCCAAAGAAAGGAGGAATAACCTTGGTAACCAATGAAGAAAACAAGCTAATCCCAACCATGATTGTGACTGGTTGGAGGGTTTGTATGGACTACCGGAAGCTTAACAAAGCTACCCGGAAGGACCACTTTCCTTTACCCTTTATTGATCAAATGCTTGATAGATTAGCGGGTAAACCTTACTATTGTTTTCTTGATGGTTACTCAGGTTACAATCAAATAGCCATCGCACCGGAAGATCAAGAAAATACGACGTTCACATGCCCTTACGAAACTTATGCTTTTCGGAGAATGCCTTTTGGACTTTGTAATGCACCAGCCACCTTTCAAAGGTGCATGATGGCAATATTCTCCGATATGGTGGAGGATTACCTATAAATATTTATGGATGATTTTTCAGTCTTTGGAGACAACTTTGAAAGCTGCCTAGGCAACCTACAGAAGGTGCTCGAGAGATGCGAAAAAGCAAACTTGGTATTGAACTAGGAAAAGTGTCACTTCATGGTGGATGAAGGGATAGTCCTTGGCCATAAAATTAGATGTCGTGGCATAGAAGTTGACAGAGCTAAAATAGAAGTGATCGAAAAGTTGCCGCCACCCACCACAGTCAAGGGAATCAGAAGTTTCTTAGGACATGCTGGTTTTTATCGGAGGTTTATTGTGAACTTCTCAAAAATCACCAAGCCCCTATGCCATCTTCTGGAACAGAACCGACCCTTCAACTTTAATGCTGAATGTACTGAGGCATTCAAGGTTCTGAAAGAAAAGCTGGTAACAGCCCCAATAGTACAGCCACCAGATTGGACACTGCCATTTGAGATCATGTGTGATGCTAGTGACTATGTTGTTGGGGCAGCACTTGGGCAGAGGAAAGACAAACTCTTTCTTGTCATATACTATTCCAGCAAAACACTGAACGACGCCCAAGTGAACTACTCCACCACAGAGAAGGAATTATTAGTTGTGGTATTCTCCATTGACAAGTTTCGTTCTTATATACTTGGAACGAAGGTCATAGTCCACACAGACCACTCTGCATTGAAGTATCTGTTCACGAAAAAGGATGCAAAGCCTCGACTGATACGTTGGATTCTGCTACTTCAAGAGTTCGACCTTGAAATCAAGGACAAAAAGGGGACAGAGAATCAAGTGGCAGATCACTTGTCAAGGTTGGAGAAGGGAAAGAATCTACCGGTAGATGAGACAACATATTGGAGACCTTCCCTGATGAGTAGCTGTTTGCTGCCACAGTCACTGCCGCGACAGCCATGGCGGCAAGTAAGTCTTCTGAACTCCCCTGGTACGCTGATTTCGTTAATTTTTTAGTTAGCGGAATAACTCCTCCTGACCTTAATTATTAAGCTAGGAAGAGGTTCCAAAATGATGTTAAGCATTATTATTGGGACGAACCTCTTCTTTTCAAAATCTGTGCAGATCATGCTATAAGGAGATGCGTACCACAGGATGAACAGGAAGATATACTTCATCACTGTCATGCTTCACAGTATGGAGGACACTTGGGAGGCAACAAAACTGCTGCCAAGGTTTTGCAGTCGGGATTTTATTGGCTGTCACTGTACAAGGACGCTCAAATATTCTATAAGAACGGTGACAAGTGTCAACGAACTGGAAACATCTCAAGGAGACACGAGATGCCGCTGCAAAATATTCTTGAAGTTGAGATATTCGACGTTTGGGGATAGATTTTATGGGACCATTCCCATCTTCATGTGGGAAATTATACATCCTCCTGGCAGTGGACTATGTGTCCAAGTGGGTTGAAGTGATCGCCACTCAGAAAAATGATGCCAAGACGGTTCAAAGGTTTTTGCATAAAAACATTTTTCCAGATTCGACATCCCTAAGGCGATCATCAGTGATGAAGGGAGGCATTTTGACAATAGGGTTATAGATGCTGCCTTGAAAAAGTATGGTGTCAAACATCGGATTGCAACAGCATACCACCCTCAGACCAATGGACAGGCTGAAATATCCAACAGAGAGGTCAAGAACATTCATGAAAAGATGGTTAAGCCAACTCGGAAAGACTGGTCTCTACACCTCAATGATGCATTATGGGCCTACAGGACAGCGTTCAAAACTCCATTGAGAATGTCTCCTTATCGGCTGATTTACAGAAAAACGTGTCATTTACCTGTCGAGATTGAGCACAGAGCATACTGGGCCAACAAAGCAGTTAATATGGACTTGGAAAAAGCAGGACAGAAAAGGCTACTTGATCTGAAGGAAATTGAAGAAATTCGAACAATGGCCTATGACAACGTGAGAATTTACAAGGACAAGACCAAGAAGTGGCATGACAAGAAGTTGATGCCACGACAGTTCTGCCCAGGGCAGCTTGTGTTGCTATTTAACTCTAGGTTGAAACTCTTCCCAGGGAAGCTGAAATCTAGATGGTCTGGCCCATTCCAAGTGGTACAGGTTTTTCCCCAAGGTGCCATCACGATCAGATCTTTAAAAGAAGGGCACCAATTCAAAGTCAATTGACAGCGGTTGAAGCATTATCAGGGGACTGAAGCCCTAAGAATGCAGGAAGTGGTTACCTTAGGAGATGCCCCACCTGGCATTCCTAATTTAACCTAAATTTTATTATTTTTATTATTTTTATTACTTATTATTTATATATTAGGAAATTAGAATTGTTTTAGGAAATAATGTCTTTATTTTTTATTGTTTTTAGGAAATAAAGGAGAAAAGAAGAAAAGGAGAAGTGAATTCAGCCCACCATCTTTCCATCAGCCCAAAAATCCCAACATTGAAGCTTGTCGTTACAGCTGCCGCGACAGACGCAGAAAATCCAGCTTGTCGACATGCTATCGCGACAGACACGAAAACGCGTAACAGACGCGCAGCAGACACGGAAATGCGTGACAGACGCGTCAAAAACCGCGTAACAGCTAGCCCCGTTATTCGCGCCTGCCGTTATAGCTCCAACGGGCAGCAAACTCTTCTCTATATAAACCTCGTTTTACTATTCATTTTTCACTCACTTCTACTCTTCTTACTTGTATTCTCTAGAATTTTTATTTGCTTTCATTTTTATTCTTACACAATCCTTGCAACCATGTCTTCTAGAAACACCCGCAGAAGTGCTGCTTCAGGCTCTACCCCAGCAGCATCAACCCCACGATCCTTCTAGATACGTGACATGTGGGAGGAGAAGGGCTTTATCTACACTTCCAAGGAGGGGAATTTGGGACTGCAGCTGTTCATCGCTAGGAAAATCAAGGCTCTGCAGTGGCAGATATTTGCAGAACAACCAGAGGAGATGAATGTGTCTCTAGTCCGAGATTTCTATGCTGTCATCGGCAGCAGGAATGCGACAGCAATCAAAGTTAGAGGAAGAGAGGTGCCCTTCGAGTCAGAATATATCAACACTCTATACGGATTTTATGTGGGCAGCAACGAGGATGGTCACCAGCAATTCCTTGATAGCTTAGACCCTGCTGCCTACGATACTGTCATGGCAGAGCTCACGGATGAAGGTACTCAATGGAACACTAATCCTAAGAACTCGAGGACGGTGAAGAGAACTCAACTCATCCCGGAGGCTAAACTGTGGAACGCTTTCATCAAAAAGCGAAGCATTCCATCTTCGCACAATACAACCGTAGACCAACCTAGGTTAGCCCTCATTCATTCTATTCTACATGAGAGGACTATTAATGTTGGTAGCTACATCCGGGAGAGTATTTTGGAGTGTGCACACTGGCCGACAGGACCACTCTACCTCCCCTATCTCATCACAGCCCTCTGGCGCGGCCATCATGTACCAGAAGCTGCCACTGATCTACGAGTCCAAGGGAAGGGCTGGACTGAGAAACATATACTCAGCTTGATGGAACTTACTGCTGCCACCCCGCTGTCATCTTTTGACCCCACTGCCACGGCAGCAGAGACGACAGAACCGACAGACACATAGCCTGCTGCCACAGAACCCAGGCAGTGTACAGCAGCAGCACCTCCGGTCGACACCTCCTCCCAGATCCTTGCTGCCATACAAAAGATGGAGGAACGACAGCTCGGCCTCATGAGCTTCATCAGGGATTTCACTACAGCTACGGTACAATTCATTCAAACTTCTCTTAATTTCCCTGATGTTGTATTTCCTACCTTCTCACCCCCAATATTTTGCTGCCACCACCCCTGCTCATACCCCTACACTTGCTGCCACACACAAGACACCTTCTGCAGCGTCCACACCAACCCCTGCAACGACAGCTGCAGGCAGCAACCGCGCAACTGACACCTCTGCCCGAGGTACCAAGAGAAGAATGCCCTCAGAAGAACTCGATGCATTCATAGCCGGTTTCTCCTCTTCCTCAATTTGGCAGGAATCTGACGATGAACCCTCTGTCAAGAGGAATTTGTCCAAGGAATTCACACCAGTGAAGCAGCAGAAAACAGTGGCAGACAAAAACAAGAAAGATAACGGTAATATCAGCGGCAGCAGCAGTGACAGCAGTAGCAGCAGCAGCAGCTCCGAGGTGCAGGTAGTGGAGAAACCTCCTCACATCTCCCCTACCCGTATTCAACCTCCAAGGGAGGCCAAAACGAAAAATACATCTGCCTCCCCCATCCGCAAGCCAGTCAAGAAGGCCCCTGCCCGCCGACAGATCCGACTGAGCAACAGCAGCGACGACAACACTTAAACTTTAAGTTTCTTACCTTATTTTGTTGTCTGCCTTTATATATTTTGTGATGTACTTTTTATTTTATTTTCACTGTCATTTGCATTGAGGGCAATGCAACCCTTGAGTTTGGGGGTGGCATCCCTCCATTAATGGGAGTCTTATTTAGTTTAAAAATTGTGTCTTTTACTTAGTTTATTTTTGCTATAAAAAAATATGTTGTTGGCTTGAGTCTTTGAACTGAACTTACCTTCCGTGACAGCTCTGTCGTGGCAGTGCCTTTAGAATAGTTTTAGGAGCAGTTTAGAGCCTTACTATAGTTCTAAAACTTAAACACTATTTGTGACTGTTATATTGCCTAGAACTCTACTAGTAAACTTGAATAGGAAGCTTAGCACTTGAATAGCCCCTAGAGGTGCCTAACACTGGCTCTAGGAAAAGAAGTTTAGCAAAATAGACTCAATACACCTAGAGGTGCCCAAAACCGGCTCTAGGAAGTTAGCTAGAGGTACTCGAAACCGGCTCTAGTCAAACTTAATCTTGAGAAAATATGAAACCCCCTCATCCCGGTCTGGTCGACGATCGGTCCGAGTGGGCCACACGGGGAAAACCGAAGCGAAACCCGTTAAGGTTCCTCCTCGGTTAACGACCCAGAAAATTTCTCTTAACTTTATCTTGTCTATAGGCATTATTAAATCCTATGTGAAGCACGACAGCGGAAAACACAAACAATCCAACATCGACCAACCAAGAAAACACTTTAAACAACTCATTTTAACCCTTTACAATAGGCCGTATCGAAACGCCCTTGGGGTGTTTCGATACGCCTTGACTTAGTCAACAGGCCAGGGTCAACCTGGTGAGACCGTTCCGAAACGGGGGTGACCCGTATCGAAACGACCCCAACGGTCAACTTCTCATGGTCAACGAGATTTGACCGTTTCGAAACATCATGGACCCGTTTCGGAACACCTCCATCTCGCCAATTACTCAAAATTCAAGTAGCAAAAGTGTACCGAAACAGCCCCTATCCGTTTCGAAACGCTCGGCCAAAACAAAAGGGACCGTATCGAAATAGGGTAACCCGTTTCGAAACGCCCTCTGTCTGCAGACGAGTTTTAGCTGTTTTAAGGCACAAGGGTGTCCCAAAACTTCACTAAAACCTCCAACAACACTCAAACAACAACCCTAGAGGCAAACCAACATGTAAGCATGCTTGAACATCATTAAACAAGGTTAAACACTAAGGCACAACATCACCAAGTCATGCATTCATACATATCATTAAAGGGGTTAAGCATCCACATATCCAACACTTAGACAATTATAGATAGCAAAATACTAACAAGGTTTCAAGCAAGGCATACATCCCAAGCCAAATAACAAGCACAAACGAGGAGTCTAACATGCTCCTAAGCAACATCAACAACAACATAATCCAAAAACATCATAACACGATTACATGACCCATTGCTTGACCATTACATCTAAATTTAAAAGTTCATACTTGGTAGCTAAACAAGCACCACAAGCACACTTGGAGGCCCCATTCTTGCTCCTAGCAACCCACGAACTAAGGATCTGCATTGTCGAACTAAGAGAGAGCGTAAGCAATAAAGCTTAGTGAGGGTAAGCTCTTTAAAAACAAACCTCGACAATACAAGGACAAGGTAAAAGCATAATTACCAAGGATCCTCAAGAGCCACAAGTTAAAGATGCATGAACAATATTCAATTATATGCCATGCTCAACAAGCTCTATTTCACCACATATGTAAACACATATAAGCATCCAAATAAGGATCACATTTCACAACACATTGATACACATATCAATCAATATTGGCACCTAGCTATGACCCGAATACGCGGATAAACCCGTTGGAACTCACATCCAACAACCACTTTACCTCACAGTGGGATTACACTCATCACCGGTCTCGCGGAGGGGATTCCACTCATCCTCACGCCCCTTCGATGGGATTCCACTCATCATCGACTATATATGAATGCAATTTCTGGGCTAACCCGTACTTCTCCTTGGTGACTCAACGCCACCAAGGCCACGCGCGAATTTAGACTCATGTGTGCACACTAACATCCTAATGATCGATCATTTGTACTCAAGCATACTAGTGCCAACATTTTACTCATTTCACATTATTCATTTCAATCAATTTCGTGCTTAGCACGTACTCACCATGATCACAATCATGAACCATTTTCATGCATGCCATAAGCATTAAAAATCATGCCTCATCTCACATGTGTAACACAATATACATAAATCAATCATATCACAAGTCATACGAGGCATATTCATCAAATACAAGTTCAACCAATGGCTCTAGTTAAGTTTAGGATTAGGCTACCACCCCAATCCTAACTCTAGGTGGGTCTACCAAGCCCGACCTAGTCCACATACTCGAACCAACCATTTAAAAACCACTTTAAACATTTAACCACTCACCTAAGCTTCCAAGCCCCAAGCCAAGCAAGCAACCACCCTCACGTTTCCAGATTTCCTCTCGATGCTTCACCAACACAAGTTCCCGCTTCTAAACAACCTCAATCACAATTCAAACAATCTTAAATCAGCCCAACATCAAAAGACCAACCCGGAACACAATTCAAATACAATTTACAATGTTGCAAGCCATGAACAAACCCCATAATTAGCAATCTCGGACAGCCCCAATACCTCTTCCAAAACCCATGTTTCCAACATCCATTGCACCCACAAATGATCCCAAATCAACCCCTAACCATAGTACTACCAATAGCCTATCAATTCCCACCTAAAACAACCCCCAAAACTCACCCAAAACCCTCCAAAAACCCCATTTATACCCAATTTCGGGAATTGCTCAAAATCAAGCAAAATTCACATATGTTGTATCATTTGACTCCTATACTTCATAACTAACCATATTAAATCAAAATATTAAGTTTAGCTACACAAAGGCACCATTTTTAATCAAATCTTTTGAAAACTCCATTTTCAAAACTTCAATGAAAATGAAAACAAATGGTACTTTTAAAGAGAGGGAGTTGAAGAGAAGTCAAAAACGATGTTACCTTTCAAAAATGAGTTGAAATGGATGAGCTTTTTGATGGAATAGTGATGAAGAGGAGAGAGCTCTATTTTCATGTTGGGGAGGTTTGGGGAAGAGAGTGAATAGTGAAAAGATGATAGGAAAAGGGGATTTAAATTAAAAGATGGGCAAATTAACAAAAGGCCATTAATGAATGGCTATCTTTTTTCTTCTTTAAAGACTCTTCAATTTGCAATTTAATCAAATTTGGTCCCATTTCAAATATTTATTTTTGAAACCCGAAACTTAAAGGATTATTTTAATTATAAACTCGAGCCCAAATAATATTAAAATATTATTTTCACCTAACCCCTAAACCCGGGTGTTACAACTCTCCCCCACTTAAGGAATTTCGTCCCCGAAATTACCTGACGGAAATAAATATGGAAACTGCTCAACCATATTCGCTTTCCTCTCCCACGTGGCCTCTTCCACACCTCTATGTCTCCACAACACCTTGACCAACTCTATGGTCTTACCACGCAACACCTTGCTATCCGAAGCAAGTATCTCAACAGGCTCTTCATTATAAGACAAATTCGGATTCAACTCTATCTCCTCTACGGGCATGACATGAAAAGGATCTGATCTATATCTCCTAAGCATAGACACGTGAAAGACATCATGAATCTTCTCTAACTCAGAAGGTAACCTCAAACGGTAAGCTACAGGCCCAATCCGCTCAACTATCTCATACGGGCCAATGAACCTTGGGCTCAACTTGCCCTTCCGGCCAAATCTCATTACCTTCTTCCACGAAGATACTTTCAGAAACACTTTCTCACCCACAGAGTACTCAATCTCTTTCCTCTTCAAATCCGCATAAGACTTCTGACAATCGGAAGCTGCTTTCAAACGGTCACAGATCAACTTCACTTTGTCGGTAGTCCCCTTAAGCTAATCCGGCATAGGTAACAATCTCTGACCTGTTTCAGCCCAACAAATCGGAGTCCTACATCGTCTACCATACAAAGCCTCATAAGGAGCCATCTGAATACTAGACTGATAATTGTTGTTGTAAGCAAACTCAACTAACGGTAAGTGTTTCTCCCAAGAGCCCTAGAAGTCAATCACACAACAACGAAACATATCCTCAAGAATCTGTATCACTCGCTCTGACTGCCCATCGGACTGCGGATGATAAGACGTACTGAAATGCAAACGGCTACCCAGAGCACTATGCAAGCAACCCTAGAATCTCGAAGTAAATCTAGGATCTCTATCTAAAACAATAGACTTCGGAACCCCATGAAGTCTCACAATCTCACGGATGTACAAGTTTGCCAACTTGGCTAAGGAATATGTAGTGTTCACTGCTAAGAAGTGAGCACACTTAGTGAACCTATCAACAATCACCCAAATAGAGTTCTTCTTCGAATGAGACAAAGGCAACCCCGAAACAAAATCCATGGTGATCCTCTCCCATTTCCATTACGGAATCTTCAAAGGTTGTAACAAACCTGAAGGAACCTGATGTTCTGCCTTCACTCTCTGACAAACCATACAACGGCTCACATACTCGGCTACATCTTTCGTTAAACCAACCTAGAAGTAATCATTTTTCAAATCACGATACATCTTGGTACTACCCGGATGCATAGAAAAAGGACTCGAATGTGCTTCACTCAGAATCTGACATCTCAACTCAACATCTTCTGGTACAACAATTCTATCTCTAAAGCACAACAAGCTCTCACCACTGAAACTATACTCGGCCGGTCTTCCTTCGGCTATGTCCTGAACATGAGGAACTAAAGTCACATCTTCAAAACTACTTCTCTCTAATCAATTGTATCAAAGAAGGCTTCACTTGCAGCTCGGTGATCAACCCACCATCATCGGACACACTCAATCTAGCAAACATAGCTCTCGACTCAACGGCCACCTTTCTACTCAAAGCATTGGCTACTACATTTGCTTTACCCGAATGGTACTCAATGGTCAAATCATAATCTTTTAGCAACTCTAGCCATCTTCTCTATCTCAAGTTCAACTCTTTATGTGTCATCAGGTACTTCAAGCTCTTGTGATCGGTGTAAACTATACACTTCTCACCATACAAGTAATGACGCCAAATCTTTAATGCAAAAACAACCGCGGCTAACTCTATATCATGAGTAGGATAGTTCTTCTCATGGATCTTCAACTGTCTAGAAGCATAAGCAACAACCCTTCTTTCTTGCATCAAAACACATCCTAAACCTATGTAGGAAGCATCACTATAAATCACAAACTCCTTACCTGAAACAGGTTGCACTAACACTGGAGCATTTGTCAAAGCTTCTTTCAATTTCTCAAAGGCCTTCTGTCTCGCATCTGACCATTCAAACTTAACTCCTTTTTGCAACAATTTAGCAAAGGAGCAGCTACTCTAGAGAACCCATCAACAAATCTCCTATAGTAACCGGCTAATCCTAGGAAACTCCTAATCTCAGTCACAAACTTAGGTTGTTTCCACTCAACAATAGCCTCAATCTTCGATGGATCAACACGGATGCCTTCGGCCGAAACAACATGGCCAAGAAATACAACCTCTCGAATCCAGAACTCACATTTACTAAGCTTCGCATACAACTGATTGCTCAACAATCTCTGTAAAACAAATCTCAAGTGCTCATCATGCTCTTCTTCTGTCTTCGAGTACACAAGTATGTCATCAATGAAAACAGCTACAAAACGGTCTAGATAGTCTCTAAAAATTCTGTTCATCATGTCCATGAATGCTGCAGGTGCATTCGTGAGCCCGAACGGCATCACAAGAAACTCATAGTGACCATATCTAGTCCTAAAAGCTATCTTCGGAACATCACACTCTTTTACTTCCAACTGGTAGTACCCGGATCTCAAATCTATCTTCGAGAACACTGAAGCACCTCTCAACTGGTCAAACAAATCATCTATGCGAGGCAACGAATACTTGTTCTTCACGGTCAACTGATTCAACTGTCTATAGTCAATACACATGCGCATACTACCATCTTTCTTTTTCACAAACAACACGGGAGCACCCCAAGGAGAACTACTAGGCCTAATGAAACCACGGTCTAATTATTCTTGCAACTGACTCTTCAATTCTTTCAACTCTTTTGGAGCCATACGATACAGAGCTATCGAAACTGGATTAGACCCTGAAACAGTCTCAATCACAAACTCAACATCTCTGTCAAGAGGTAAACCCGGTAACTCTTCAGGAAACACATTCGGAAAGTCACAAACTGTTCTGATATCTTTCGGTCTAGCTTCACTCATATTCAGATTCATGACATAAGCTAAGTAAGTCCCACATCCGGAGTCCATCAACCTATGAGCCTCTAAAGCTGATACCACATTAGACAAGAACTTAATGTTCTCGCCTACTACTACTACTACTACCTCGTAGTCATCAGAAAGTTTCAAGGAAATCCTCTTCATCTCAAAATCCACACTAGCTCGGTGCTCAACTAACCAGTCAATACCCAAAATAATATCAAAGCCATAGAAAGGAAGTTCCATCATATCAACAAAGAACACATGACCCTGAATCTTCAGTGGACATCTCCTATACATACGTCTAACCACAACGGTCTCACCAAAAGAACTAGTCACATGCATACCTATATCTAAAATCTCAACAGATATATCTAACTTCCGTGCATGCTCACTCAAAATGTAGGAATGTGTAGAACCCGAATCAACCAAAGAAAGCAAAGACATAGACTGTAACTCGAAATTACCTGATATCATATTAGTGTTGTTCCCGGCCTCTCTCTGAGCATAAACTCTCGCTGGTCCTCCCGCCTCTGGCTGCACTGCCACAACATGAGCAAGGTTCCTCTGAGCATCTACCCTAGGTGCATCAGCCCTAGGCTTGAAGTAGCCACGACCACGCCCACGGGCTCTCTGAAAATCATTCGCTCTCACAGGAGCCTGAGCAATGTTCGGTGCCTGTGCCGCCTGATGCGGACAATCTCTCCTAAAGTGGTCCCTCGAACCACAGTTCCAACAAGCATGGAAGTTACCCCAACACTCACCAGTATGATGTCTCCCACAGCAGTTACACTCGGGCAAACGCCCTCCTCCTCTATGGCCCTGATGGCCCCTACCATGATGGCCACCGCCACGTCTATGGTCAAACTGATGTCCACCACCTCTACGCCTCTTGGCATCTTTACCATCAAAGTGGTTATGCTTCTTACCAAAACTAGAACCACCAGATCGTTTGACCGAACCCAAACTGTGCTCTAAGTCCTTGGCCCTCGCGACCAATACATCAAAGTCTGAGTAGTCAGAAGCCAACGTGTACCTCTTGATCTCCTCACTCAACCCATAGCAGAAACAGTTACAGCGTTCCACTTCAGTAGGAACCAACTTTAGAGCGTACTGACTCAAGTGAACAAAACGGATCTCATAGTCTGTCACAGAAGCATCTCCTTGAGTAAGGGCCATAAACTCTCGCTTCTTCTCATCTAAGTACATCGGTCCCAAGTACCTCTTCCTGAAAGCGGACTCAAAGAAATCCCAACCAATCTCTGCCTCTGGAACTCCAGTAGTAATGGTGACCCACCAGGTGTACGCATCACCCCGAAGCAAGGAAATCACACAGCCCAATCTACGTGCGCCCACACAACCCATCTGAGCTAAGATGCGAACCGTCTTCTCCAACCACAACTCAGACCTCTTTGGAGTAGATCCCCTGAACTCTTCGGCCCCCAAGCTACGGAGCCTCTCCAAAGGTACACTAGCATCGTCACACCTAGGCTGAGCTGCAGCCTGAGCTCCAGCAACTGCGGCCTAAAATGCTCCCGCTATTGCTTGCACTAGCGGAGTCATATCAATTCCGGCCGGACCTTGGCCACCTTAACCACCTTGAGGTCCCCCCTCCTCCAGCTCCATCCTCACCCCCAACTCTAGGCGGAGGAGGTGGTGGTGGTGGAGGTGGTGGAGCAGCTCCAACTCCCGCGGCCACCGGCCCTTCTATATGAGCCTCCACACCAATCACCAGCTCAACAGGAGCCGCAACACGTGGTTCCTGACAAACCACTCTCGGCCTACCCCTCGGCCTAGACATCGCTCTCAAACGATAACTACAACCACAACAAACAAAATATACAAGATTGGGTTAGCAAGGCAAGGCTTCCAAGTGCTCAAGTACGTTTCCCTCACTTAAAATTCTTTTCCAATGTAATAGTAGCAATGGGACTCTCATACAACATGCTTTTAAACAAACAATCAACATACTTGTCATACAAGCAATCATACTTACAAAGCAAGCAAACACCGTGCATATCAATTTGAAACTTAAATTTACCTCACTTACCTGCCCAAGGTCTCGATGACCTTAGGCTCTGATACCAACAAGTGCAACCCCCTCGTCCCGGTCTGGTCGGGCGACCGGTCCGAGTGGGCCACACGGGGAAAACCGTTAAGGTTCCTCCTCGGTTAACGACCCAGAAAATTTCTTTTAACTTTATCTTGTCTATAGGCATTATTAAATCCTATTTGAAGCACGACAGCGGAAAACACAAACAATCCAACATCGACCAACCAAGACAACACTTTAAACAACTCATTTTAACCCTTTACAGCAGGCCGTATCGAAACGCCCTTGGGGTGTTTCGATACGCCTTGACTTAGTCAACAGGCCAGGGTCAACCTGGTGAGACCGTTCCGAAACGGGGGTGACCCGTATCGAAATGACCCCAACGGTCAACTTCTCGTGGTCAACGAGATTTGACCGTTTCGAAACATCATAGACCCGTTTCGGAACATCTCCATCTCGCCAATTTCTCAAAATTCCAGTAGCAAAACTGTAACGAAACAGCCCCTATCCGTATCGAAACGCTCGGCCAAAACAAAAGGGACCGTATCGAAACAGGGTAACCCGTTTCGAAATGCCCTTTGTCTGCAGACGGGTTTTAGCTGTTTTAAGGCACAAGGGTGTCCCAAAACTTCACTAAAACCTCCAACAACACTCAAACAACAACCCTAGAGGCAAACCAACATGTAAGCATGCTTGAACATCATTAAACAAGGTTAAACACTAAGGCACAACATCACCAAGTCATGCATTCATACATATCATTAAAGGGGTTAAGCATCCACAAAGCCAACACTTAGACAATTATAGATAGCAAAATACTAACAAGGTTTCAAGCAAGGCATACATCCCAAGCCAAATAACAAGCACAAACGAGGAGTCTAACATGCTCCTAAGCAACATCAACAACAACATAATCCAAAAACATCATAACACGATTACATGACTCATTGCTTGACCATTACATCTAAATTTAAAAGTTCATACTTGGTAGCTAAACAAGCACCACAAGCACTCTTGGAGGCCCCCTTCTTGCTCCTAGCAACCCACGAACTAAGGATCTGCATTGTCGAACAAAGAGAGAGTGTAAGCAATAAAGCTTAGTGAGGGTAAGCTCTTTAAAAACAAACCTCGACAATGCAGGGTCCAAGCACGATCTTAGCCAAGGTAAAAGCATAATTACCAAGGATCCTCAAGAGCCACAAGTTAAAGATGCATGAACAATATTCAATTATATGCCATACTCAACAAGCTCTATTTCACCACATATGTAAACACATATAAGCATCCAAATAAGGATCACATTTCACAACACATTGATACACATATCAATCAATATTGGCACCTAGCTATGACCCGAATACGCGGATAAACCCGTTGGAACTCACATCCAACAACCACTTTACCTCACGGTGGGATTACACTCATCACCGGTCTCGCGGAGGGGATTCCACTCATCCTCGCGCCCGTCGATGGGATTCCACTCATCATCGACTATATATGAATGCAATTTCCGGGCAAACCCGTACTCCTCCTTGGTGACTCAACGCCACCAAGGCCACGCGCGAATTTAGACTCATGTGTGCACACTAACATCCTAATGATCGATCATTTGTACTCAAGCATACTAGTGCCAACATTTTACTCATTTCACATTATTCATTTCAATCAATTCCGTGCTTAGCACGTACTCACCATGATCACAATCATGAACCATTTCCATGCATGCCATAAGCATTACAAATCATGCCTCATCTCACATGTATAACACAATATACATAAATCAATCATATCACAAGTCATACGAGGCATATTTATCAAATACAAGTTCAACCAATGGCTCTAGTTAAGTTTAGGATTAGGCTACCACCCCAATCCTAACTCGAGGTGGGTCTACCAAGCCCGACCTAGTGCACATACTCGAACCAACCATTTAAAAACCACTTTAAACATTTAACCACTCACCTAAGCTTCCAAGCCCCAAGCCAAGCAAGCAACCACCCTCACGTTTCTGGATTTCCTCTCGATGCTTCACCAACACAAGTTCCCGCTTCTAAACAACCTCAATCACAATTCAAACAATCTTAAATCATCCCAACATCAAAAGACCAACCCGAAACACAATTCAAATACTATTTACAATGTTGCAAGCCATGAACAAACCCCATAATTAGCAATCTCGGACAGCCCCAATACCTCTTCCAAAATCCACGTTTCCAACATCTATTGCACCCACAAATGATCCCAAATCAACCTCTAACCATAGTACTACCAATAGCCTATCAATTCCCACCTAAAACAACCCCCAAAACTCACCCAAAACCCTCCAAAAACCTCATTTATACCCAATTTCGGGAATTGCTCAAAATCAAGCAAAATTCACATATGTTGTATGATTTGACTCCTATACTTCATAACTAACCATATTAAATCAAAATATTAAGTTTAGCTACACAAAGGCACCATTTTTAATCAAATCTTTTGAAAACTCCATTTTCAAAACTTCAATGAAAATGAAAAGAAATGGTACTTTTAAAGAGAGGGAGTTGAGGAGAAGTCAAAAATGATGTTACCTTTCAAAAATGAGTTGAAATGGATGAGCTTTTTGATGGAATAGTGATGAAGAGGAGAGAGCTCTATTTTCACGTTGGGGAGGTTTGGGGAAGAGAGTGAATAGTGAAAATATGATAGAAAAAGGGGATTTAAATTAAAAGATGGGCAAATTACCAAAAGGCCATTAATGAATGGCTATCTTCTTTCTTCTTTAAAGACTCTTCAATTTGCAATTTAATCAAATTTGGTCCCATTTCAAATATTTATTTTTGAAACCCGAAACTTAAAGGATTATTTTAATTATAAACCCGAGGCCAAATAATATTAAAATATTATTTTCACCTAACCCCTAAACTCGGGTGTTACAAAATAAAATCGAGTCTAAACAAAAACTAAAGGAGCATAGGAATTGCCTCCAGAAAAGATGAACTTTGGCATAAAAAATCAAGTTAGAAGCTGAAATATTCTAGTGAAACTAAGGGAGTCTTGGCATATAATTGTTCACAAGCATGCACACACTGCACAAGGACTATAGAAAGGTTCCAGACGAATCCTAAATTATCCGACAATGTGTTGCTCTCAATAGGGAATGAATGGAAGGTAAGGAAAAGTTCATTATTTTAAGCAAAAAACAAAATTTACTGTTTTTCTTTTTTAGGTCTGAATTGCTTGAGGGCAAGCAAAAACTTGAGTTTAGGGGTGTGTTGAGTGTGTAAAAGTTCTATTATTTACCCCCTATTTAACCCATATTTTTGCTACATTCAAGCATAATTCATTGCATTTAGGTTAGATTTCAGTCACACGTCACAAATATATTAAATGGCACAGTTTCTACTGAAATTAGTTGTTTTTGCAGGTTGTTGCTGCAGCAGATGGAGAAGCAGGCGCTGGGCAGTGAAACAGAAAAGCTGGAACTGGATGAGCAGTCGAGGAGGACGATGCTGCCATGGCCGCTGCCGTGGCAGCCAAGGACGGCAGCAGTTTTGAGGAGAAGAAGCAAAGTGGGCCTCGACAGAAAGAGAAAATTAAGCCCGTCTGTCGTGGAATACCCTCATATTTTTCCAAGCCCTAGATCAGAATGAAGGCCAAGCCCAAAGTTCAAGGAAGAAAACTCCAAGCAAGAAGGAAGGACGAATTAAAGACTTATGCTCTGAAGATTTAGTCTTTAATAGAGTTGTACTTTAGTTTAAACTTGTATTCTTGCCATATTAGAAAACTTGAACCCAAGGCCTATATAAAGGCATGTAATTCGACCTAGGGGAGGACATTATCTATCTCTAGCCTTCTTCCCAAAACCCTAGCCGTTATCCCCTTCTCAACATGTTCTAAACTTCCCTTAGGGCCACGGGTTGATTTGTAAAGTAGCTGCAAGGATTGCTTTTGTTTTAGGAAATTTCTATTCAATAAAATAAACTTCAAGTTCTCTTATTCTGGTTGTTAATATCTTGCAAGAGTATCGGGAGAGCATTGTGAGGTTATCTATTTACTTAATATCGGGAGAGTTAAGTATACGAAAGGAATAAGTGCGGGTTCTCTAGTTTATAGTTGAACTATCTCGAACCTAGGGATAGGACGAGGTTAAGTGGCTAAGGAAGAATTCAATAATATCGGTGTTCATCCTTCGATTCACGCCGGGGGGTATCATCAAAGACGTGTTCATCGACAGAGTTGGACCTAGGGATAGGCCAAGGCACAGCAGGGATTCTTGCCAAGCTTGAAGTACAGAGTTGTGTGATCGCTGCCGCGACTAACAACAGACCGCTGCCACAACAGGTGTTGCCGCGACAGGGACGACGACATAACAGATTTTCCAAGACTTAGCAATACCTACACTACTGAGCAATTCAATACCAGCCCATTCTCTCTATCTTGATTATTTTAATCCTATCTTCCAGTATTCTTTATTATTTATGTGACAATAACTTAAACTATTTGTTTTACTCTCGTGCAGTAATTCAAGGTGAAGCTATTGGCCCAGTCTCTGTGGAGACGATATTTGATACTTGCGTCATCTACACTTGCACTACATTGTGATAGACACTTTTACACGCAACAGCCTTAACGATTTGTTAAAAACATTCAACGGTCATATTTTTCAAATCAATTTAAGAACCGTTTCGAAACACTGAATGTCGTTTCGATACGGTTTCTCTATGTTCTAAAGTCGTTTCGAAACTTGTTTCGAAACACGGGTTGGCAGTGTTGAAATCGTTTCGATATCCGTTTCGAAATATGGGTTGGCAGTGTTGAAATCGTTTCGATACCCGTTTCGAAACACAAGTTCACAATTTCAAAATTGTTTCAAAACGTCTTAGGCCGTTTCGAAATAGGGACTCGAAAATCACTATTTTGACTTTAAGAACACTTAGAAAATATTTGATAAACTTAGTTTTTAACTTAGGCATATTCTTTAAATCATGTAGGGATGTTTGAGGACTTAAAAATTTGTTTTCACATTTTCAATTTAGTCCTTAGGTTCTTTAGTTATATCAAAATTAAAATATTGGTTTCACAATCTCCCCCTTTTTGATATAACAAAACCAAAGTTAGAATTTTTTAGAGTTTTCAAAATTTTGAATACATTCTAACTCCCCCTCAATTTAAGATAGGTTTTTAAAGTTTTAAAAGGATTTAAATTTTAAATTCAAGGTTTAAAACTTAAAAACACTTTAAACATTTAAAACGAATTTTTGGCTCTTAGATTACTTCTCCCCCTTTTTGTTAGATCAAAAATAATAAACAAGGCTCATAGAGAAAAAATAGGGTTAATAGCAATAATCATTAAGCAATAAGCAATAAGCAACAATAATATTAATTCTTAAAATTAAAATATCCAAAACATAAATCTTCAACAATAAGTTCAAAGCATAATCCCAAATAAAATCAAAAGCATAGGTTCATAAAACATAATGGAAATAAAGATGCAAACTTAATCCTAAAATGCATAGCTAATATGATATGTCATGAATATCCTAGGCCTCGTCGTCACCATCATCATCCGAAGACTCATCATCGCTCTTGACTTGAGAACGACGAAACTTCATCCATTGGCCATAAAAGGTGGAGAAGGACATATCCATGGCCGAGTGTTGATTCTCAAGGGGTTGGAGTCGATCCTCTACATTTTGCAAGCGTGTATTGATAGCACCAAAGCCCGAAGCCATGTTAGTGTCCACGGCGTTGAACCGCTCGGTAAGGAAAGCCGTGAGAGCTTCATTGTTCGCAACATGAGTTTGTGGTTGAGGTTCAACGGGAGGAAGAGGAGGAGGTGCTTCCCTATCAACACGTTCCCAATGTCCATTGTTAACATAGCGAAAACCGGACTTACGGAGAGAGGACTCACCAATTTTTGACTTGCGGGGTTCCGGAGAGTCGTAGGTGCAATCAAGATTAAGCTTGCTAAAGATGTGACTTAAAACCGTTCCATAAGTGAAAGATTTCAGTGCATTAGTGTCACGAAGCTTAACATTGTTAACCATTTCGGCAAACATTATCTTAACAAGATTAGAGCGCTCACCACGACGGAAACACTCAAGCCAAAAATAGTCTACTTGACGAATGTGAGAATATTTACCTCCGGAGGGGCGAAGGAACCGTGAGACCGTAAAATGGAGGAATCTATCGTGCACATCCAACGTGAGCACCGAACCGGTGTGAGAACCAAAGTGACTCTCATTCTCAATTCCTTCATTCTTAAGAGAAAATGTAGACTCCAAGAGAGGGATGTTAACGACAATCCTTTTCCCCAAGATAAAAGACTCAAGGCCAAAACCTTCGAAGTTGTCTTCATCATTGATAAATTGAGCATTGGAGTAAAAGAGAAGTACCATGTGTTTGTAGCAAATGTCCGGGATGCTCAACAAGACAAGGAGATCCCATTCTCTTAAACGCTCGAGGTAACGGAAGAGAAATCGCTCGGAGTCAAGGAACGAGAGGTCAACAACACGCTCACGACGAATTTCGTACTCCTTGACATAAGCGAACCGATCCTTCATCTCTTGAGTTCGAAGACTTTTTTGACAAAGCTGAGAGAGATTAGGACGAATACTCGATTCACTAGCTTGACTGGTCTTACGCTTTTGGCTAACATTGTCCGTAGCCATCCTAAAAACATTAAGCAAGCGATTTAAAACAAGTTTAAGTGTATGCATGAGATTTCGTAATTCAATCCAATGATAAATCCCACTTAGGTTTAAAAACAAGTTTTTAAAACAAATATACAAAACAACAACAACAACAACAAAAAACAAAAAAACAAAAAAAATTGAAGAGAAAAACAGTAAAGAAAATACGAGTGAAAATTTATATATTCGAATCAAAAAATTGAAGATTTTGAAAAAAAATTTACAAGATTTGAAAAACCCAAGTATTAAAACATATAAACTATACAAAATTAAAATTTTCTAACCCAAGATTCGAATACAAATTGAAGGAAAAAGAAAAAGAGGAAAAATACCTTAAATTGGGATTTTGGATAAATGGATGAAAATCCTTGTACAAGATTGTTGAAGCTTGCTTAGACTTTTGTTTAAGAGTAAAACCCCTCAAGATTTGGTGAAAAACAAAAAGGTTTAGAGGGTTTTTATAGGGAAAATTTGATTCTAGGGTTTTTAGGGTTTGGGAGAGTTTTAATTAAAGCATAACTTTATCATTAAAAGCCCTTTTTAAAGCAGTCCGCAAAACCGTTTCGGAACGGTGTCGACCGTTTCGAAACGCGGGCACGAAAGTTTGACCGATTTTTCAACTCCAGCTGACCATTTCGATACGGGTTTGACCGTATCGAATCTTCATTGACTCGTATCGAAACTTGTTTCGATACACCCCTTGGCAATAGCTAAAACGTTTCGAAACCCTGTTAAGGCGTTTCGAAACGCCCTTCTCTCATATAGAAATTTAAAGCAACCGTATCGAAACAGGTTCACCCGTTTCGATACGCCTGGGCCTGAAAGTGCAGATGAGGCTCTAAAAGTGCAGAAAAATGAATTTTTCTAAGGCCTAACTTGCATGAATGACATGAATGAGTAGGAAAAACATATGCAAACATAAACATGCTCCCCTAGCTATAGGCATGGATGAAATTAGGAGTAAAAACACATAAACATGGCATTTCACAAGATCAAGCAATTTTAAGCACAAAAGAGGTCCTAAAAGGTCAAGATAGGCTAGCTAGACCTAACTCTCTCCTAAGGGACCAAAAAACACTATTTGTCTAAAGGTTTTGTAAATATGTCTGCTAATTAATTTAAGGTGTCTACATACTCTATAACCACATCTTCTTTAAGGACATGATCTCTAATGAAATGATGCCTTATTTCTATGTGTTTGGTTCTAGAGTGTTGGATGGGATTTTTTGTCAAACATATAGCACTAGTGTTATCACATTTAAGGGGTATGGTTTCAACTTTAATATCATAATCTAAGAGTTGTTGCTTCATCCAAAGGACTTGAGCACAACAACTCCCTAAGGATATGTACTCGGCTTCGGTGGTAGATAAGGCTACACTATTTTGTTTCTTAGAGAACCAAGATATGAGCATACTACATAGGAATTGACAAGTTCCCGAAGTACTCTTCCTATCGATTTTGCATCCCCCATAATCCGCATCCGAATAAGCATGAAGGTTGAAGGTGGAGTCTCTAGGGTACCAAAGACCTAAACAAGGAGTATCTCTAAGGTACCTAAAGATTCTCTTAACGGCTATAAGGTGAGACTCTCTAGGACTAGCTTGAAACCTAGCACACAAGCAAACACTAAACAAGATATCCGTTCTACTTGCGGTAAGGTAAAGCAATGATCCAATCATAGAACGGTAAAGCTTAGAGTCGACACACTTACCTCCTTCATCTTTGTGAAGCTTTGTAGATGAGCTCATAGGTGTAGCTTGAGGCTTTGCATTCTCCAAGCCAAACTTCTTGAGCATATCCTTTATGTACTTTGCTTGATTTATGAAGGTGCCATCCTTCTTTTGCTTGATTTGGAGTCCCAAAAAGAATGAGAGCTCCCCCATCATGCTCCTTTCAAATTCACCTTGCATTAGCTTAGCAAACTCTTTGCAATGACATTCGTTAGTAGAACCAAAAATAATATCATCAACATAAATTTGTACTACTAAGATGTCATTTGTTAACCTTTTTATAAAAAGTGTAGTGTCCACCTTGCCTTTTTCAAAAACCTTTTCAATTAAAAAGTTTGAAAGCCTTTCATACCAAGCTCTAGGAGCTTGTTTTAAACCATAAAGAGCTTTAGTGAGTTTGAAAACATGATTTGGAAATTTTGAGTCTTCAAAACCCGGTGGTTGTTCCACATACACTTCTTCATTTATAAAACCATTTAAAAACGCGCTTTTAACATCCATTTGAAAAAGCTTGAAATCATGATAACATGCATATGCAAGCAACATCCTAATGGCTTACATTCTAGCTACGGGTGCATATGTTTCATCAAAATATATTCCCTCTTCTTGAGTGTAACCTTGTGCTACTAGTCTAGCTTTATTTCTCACAATGTTACCACTCTCATCTAGCTTGTTCCTAAAGACCCATTTAGTTCCTATGGTAGATTGATTACTAGGCCTATCAACTAATGTCCAAATGTTACTTCTCTCAAATTGATTTAATTATTCTTGCATAGCCATAATCCAAAAATCATCTTTCAATGCTTCTTTTATATTCATAGGCTCTAAGCATGAGATAAATGCAACATGATTCATAAATCTAAAAGAAGATCGAGTGGTTACCCCCTTGGACGGATCACCCAAGATTTCACCATCTTTGACATAGTTGAACTCCCTTGGGTAGCTCACTTCCTTTTCCTCAAGAGTCAAGTCCTTCAAGGCTTCAAGAGGTGGATCTTGTGTGTCCTCTTCTTTTGTTGGAATCTCATCCTCCTTTAAAGTTTGTCCTCCATCAAAGGCCTTTATGATTCCTACATCATCATCACAAGAATCCTTCCTTGGAAGGAGGTTATCATCGAATACAACATTTATAGATTCTTCTACTACTAAAGTTCTCTTGTTAAATACTCGATATGTTTTAGAGGTTAAAGAGTATCCTATTAAAATAGCTTCATCACTTTTTGCATCAAATTTACCTAAGTTGTCTTTTCCATTATTTAAAAAAAAACACTTGCAACCAAAAGGGTGAAATAGCTAATGTTAGGCTTTTTAGATTTTAAAATCTCATAAGGTGTTTTCTTTAAAATTGGCCTAATCATTACTCAGTTAACAATATAGCAAGCGGTATTTGTGGCTTCCGCCCAAAAATATTTAGGTAAATTATTTTCACAAAGCATGGTTCTAGCCATTTCTTGCAAAGTTCTATTTTTCCTCTCAACTACCCCATTTTGTTGAGGAGTTCGAGGAGTCGAAAAATTGTGGCTAATACCATTTTCATTCAAAAAATCTTCAAACCCTAAATTTTGAAACTCGGTTCCATGATCACTTCTAATATGTGAAATTCTAAGTTCAAGATCATTTTGGGTTAGTTTTGAAAATGTGATGAATTTTTCTAAAGTCTCATCTTTAGTACTTAAAAATAGAACCCAAGTAAATCTAGAAAAATCATCAACAAGTACAAATGCATAAGATTTACCACCCAAGCTCATAGTCCTAATTGGCTCAAATAAATTCATATGGATAAGTTGTAAACATCTACCTATAGAAACATCATTAATGGATTTAAAGGAAGACTTATGTTGTTTACCCTTAGAGCATGCATCACAAATTTTATCGTTTGAGAATTTAATCTTGGGTAAACCTCTAACTAGATCAAGGGAAACTGGTTTTTCTAAAACACTAATGCTAGCATGTCCTAGTTTCCTATGCCACAACCATGCATCATTTTCATTTTGTGCTACTAAGCATGCATGAGATGTATGTATGTCATCTAGATGCACCATGTATATGTTCCCTATGCGATGACCTATGAGCATAATATTATTAGATTTAATGTCAATTGCATCCATTTTTATCAAATAAAACATTAAATCCTTTATCACACAATTGACTTATGCTCAATAAGTTATGTTTAAGACCACCGACATACAAGACATTTTCAATGAGAATAGTAGAGTGATTACCTATGGAGCCAATACCTTTAATGTGGCCTTTGGAGTTGTCACCAAATGTCACCACTCCTCCACTTTTTGGCTTTAGATCCATGAATCTACTTTTGTCTGCGGTCATATGCCTTGAGCATCCACTATCAAGGTACCATGAGTTTTGACTTTGTGCTTTGGCCTTGTAGCAATGCTCCCCCTACAAACAAAGATATTAAGCTTTTGTTTTTTGGTACCCAAATCATTTTGGGTCCATGAGTGTTAGCTCCCAAAACCTTGGTTCCCTTAGGAATCCAAGATGACATAGCAACAATGTTATTAGATTTTACAAGTTCCTTAGGAACCCATACACTTCTAATCCTTTTAGTTCTACTATGTCTAGGAAAGCTACCTTGTTTGTAGTAATTAGTCTTTTTCTTAGGTTGGTTTGTTTTTGATGATTCACCTATTTCATGCTTCACACTACCAACATTTTTAAACGACTCTTTGAGCTTATTTAGCTCATCTAACACCTTTTTGTGTTCACTATTACATTGAGATAAAAGATTATTAAGGTCAATATTTTCATCTTGAAAAAATTTTAGTTCATCTTTCAACCCTAATATTTTTTTCTCAAATTTTAAATTAGCTTGAGAGAGTGAGTCATTTTTATCATTAAGTTCCAAAATAATTTTCTTATTCCTAATGACCGACTTCTTGTATTTCTCAACTAATTCATCATAGACCTCTTGCAACTCATCATATGCATCATTTAATTCATCATATGTAAAATCTAAAGATGATGAGTTAGAGGTTACCATGGAGGAATCTTCCTCAAGTGCCATGAGGCAAAGGTTCGCCACTTCTTGTTCGTCATCCTCGGATGACTCCTCATCACTCCAAGTAGCAAGCTTGGCTTTGAGCTTCTTCTTCTTCTCAAAGCCCTTCTTATTGAGTTGAGGGCACTCCGAACGAATGTGGTCGGGTTTATTGCACTCGAAGCAAATGATTTGATCCCTTGCTTCTTCTTTGTTTTTACCTTTTAAGTCCATCTTCTTTGAACTTTTCTTCCCCGGTTGGACCTCATAAAGCGTGAGAATCGTTTGGCTATCATAGCCAATTCTTCTAGCTCATCCTCCTCACTAGAAGAGCTCTCCTCAAGTAGTGAAGCTTTGAGAGCTATTCCCATTTTCTTCTTCTTTTCAACCTCTAGCTTTTCTACTCTCTTCTCTTCTTTCTTCTTCTCTTCTTCCCTTCCTTGCTTCATAATCTCATGAGTAAGGAGAGAACCCACTAGCTCATCAAGCTTTAAAGTCTTCAAATTTTTAGCTTCTATGATGGCGGTTCTCTTCCCATCCCAAGATTCGGGAAGTGAATAGAGTAGCTTCCGGACAAGCTTGTCTTCCGGTATTGTCTCTCCAAATCCTTTGAGCCCATTGACTATGGTGGAGAAATGATCAAACATCTTGGACACCGTCTCATCGGGCTCCATCTTGAAATTTTCATAACTAAGATTGAGAATACCAATCTTAGTTTCCTTGACATCATTGGTTCCCTCATAGGTAGTCTCAAGAGTGTCCCACACTTCTTTGGCACTCTCAATGGATGATACTTTGGAGTAGAAATCTGGACCGAATGAACAAAAGAGCATGTGGAGAGCTTTGTCATTTATTTGGATCTTTCTCCTTTCTTCTTCACTCATCTCCACCTTTTTCTTCAAAACCATCTTCCCTTCACTATCTTGCTTCAATGGAATGTAAGGGTCATCTTCAATTACATCCCAAACCAAGTAGTCATTAGACTTGATGAAGAGACACATTCTATTCTTCCAAAACGGATAGTTGTCACCATTGAAGAAGGGTGGTTTTGTAGTGGATTGAGACTCATACATGCTCGAACCGGAGGTAGAAGCCATCTCTTGATTTTTGGATGATCACACTCTTCCTAAGAACTTCTCTTGTGGTTGTTAATCCTCAAAGAGGTAGACTCTAATACCAATTGTTGAGTGGATCGAATGATCGAAATGAACCAAGAGGGGGTGAACTGGATTTTTAAAGTTCTTGGTGGTGGAAATTGCAAATTAAAAAGGTAAACAAGGAATTTTAGAGTGGTTCAAGTTACAAATGAACTCTACATCCACTACCTTATCTTCACTAAGGATTTGCAACAATTCCACTAATTGCTCTTCCTCTTTTCTAGGCTAAAGAGGTAACCCTTATAATTTTCGGTCAAATTTTCTACCCAAAATGTGACTCAATCCTCACATAATTAAAACAAAGAATTTGTTGGCTAAACAAGTATCTCTCAATACATAAACTAGCCCAATTACAAGCACTCAACCCAATTGAAATGATAAGGATGAAAAATACAATTGGGGTTTCTAGACAATAATGAGATTTAGGCACAAATGCTTGGATTTGATGTTTAGATGTTTGTTTTAGGATCAACAGTTGTTGCTGAAGCTTTTAGAGGTCCCTTTTATACCTTCTCATTGAATTCTAGCCATTGTGGTTGTTGCAATCATCAATAGAGCCGTTGGGGTGTTATCACTCCTCTATAAATGCAGTCTGCAACCAACCGTTTCGAAACGCTCGACCCTGTTTCAAAACAGACCAAAATAGAAAGAGTCGTTGGGGTGCATTAAAGAGCCCGTATCGAAACAGTCTGACCTGTTTCAATACGCTAAGAGCCGTTTCGAAACTTGTTTCGAAACATTTTGCCACTGTCAAGGGTCGTATCGAAACGGCTTGAAATCGTTTCGATAGGCCTTAACGGTTTGTTAAAAATCAGTTAAAAACATTCAACAGTCATATTTTTCAAATCAATTTAAGAACCGTTTCGAAACACTGAATGTCGTTTCGATACAGTTTCTGTATGTTCTAAAGCCATTTCGAAACTTATTTCGAAACACGGGTTGGCAGTGTTGAAATCGTTTCGATACCCGTTTCGAAACATGGGTTGGCAGTGTTGAAATCATTTCGATACCCGTTTTGAAACACAGGTTCAAAGTTTCAAAACTGTTTCGAAACGCCTTAGGCCGTTTCGAAATAGGGACTCGAAAATCATTGTTTTGGCTTTAAGAACACTTAGAAAATATTTGATAAACTTAGTTTTTAACTTAGGCATATTCTTCAAATCATGTAAGGATGTTTGAGGACTGAAAAATTCGTTTTCACATTTTCAATTTAGTCCTTAGGTTCTGTAGTTATATCAAAATTAAAATATTGGTTTCACAGTTGTTAGTAGAAGAGGAATCGAGATAGATCTCGATAAAGTGAAAGCTATTCAGAACCTGTCGCCACCTAGTTCACAAAAAGAAGTTCGCGGATTCCTTGGCATATTGAATTATGTTTCTCGGTTCATATCTAAATTGACTGATAAATGTGATCCAATATTTAAGATGTTGAAAAAGAACAACCCTGGAGAATGGAATGAAGAGTGTCAAGAGGCATTTTGCAAGATCAAGAAATGTTTGAGCAATGCTCTCATATTAGTAGCGCCAGTTCCTGATAGACCACTAATCCTTTACATGGTGGTCTACGAGAATTCAATGGGATGCGTACTTGGGCAACATGATGACACAGGAAGGAAAGAAAGAGCCATATATTACTTGAGCAAAAAGTTTACTGAATGTGAAGTGTGGTACCCACCCATTCAGAAGTTATGTTGCGCTTTGGTCTGGGTAACCCGAAGACTCAGATAGTACATGTTATACCACACTACATGGCCGATCTCTCGCCTTGATCCATTGAAATTCATGATGGAAATACCAGCATTGACTGGAAGGTTGGCACGTTGGCAAATGTTATTGTCAGAGTTTGACATTGTGTATGTAAGTCAAAAAGCAATAAAAGAAAGTGCCATAGCGGATTTCTTAGCCAGTCATGCGATGGAAGATTATGAACCCCTAAATTTTGATCTCCCAGATGAAGATGTGATGAATATCTCCACAGTAGAAAAAATCCAGAAAGAAAAACTTGGGAGTTGTATTTTGACGGAGCAGCCAATGCTCTTAGACGGGGAATTGGAGCAGTATTAATTTCACCAGATGATGAACATTACATGTTCACAAGTAGGTTAGAATTTCTTTGTACCAATAACATGGCAGAATATGAAGCTTGTGTCATGGGTCTGCGAGTTGCTATCGAAAGAAAAATAGAATTCTTAAAAGTGTATGGGGATTCGGCGTTGGTGATTTACCAACTTCGTGGAGAATGGGAAACAAAAGATGTAAAATTGATCGAGTATCGGAAGTTGATTCTGGAGCTAATAAAGGAGTTTGAGGAAATAACCTTTATATACATTCCCGGGGAAGACAACCAAATGGCGGATGCCTTAGCTACACTGGCTTCGGTATTTCTCGCCAACAAATCGGAAGATATGATGCCTTTTCGTATGCAGAGTTATGAAACCTATGCTCACTACTATAGTATAAAAGAAAAAATTCTTTGGTACCATGATATTTTGCAATATCTGAAATATTAAACTTATCCCCTAGAGGCAAATGACAATGAAAAAAGAACTATCAGAAGAATGGCTTCATGATATGTACTCAAGGGAGAAATTCTATACAAAAGGGGTAGAGATCAAATTTTGCTAAGATGTGTTGATGCTAATGAAGCAAAGAATATAATGGTAGAAGTACATGATGGGATATATGATACGCACGCAAATGGGCTCTCAATAGCCAAGAAGATTATGAGATACGACTATTATTGAACGACCATGGAAGGAGATTGCATCGAGTATGCAAAGAAGTGTCATAAGTGTCAGATTTATGCTGACAAGATTAAATCTACATACAATGAATTCACCATGGCCTTTTGCTGCTTGGGGCATGGATGTTATTGGGAAAATTCATCCTAAAGCTTCAAATGGACACTGTTTTATCCTTGTGGCAAAAGATGATTGCGGGAAATGGATGCCTAACTGGGAGGGGCCTTATGTTGTTAAGAAAGCTTTCTCCAGAGGAGGACTAATACTGACTGAAATGGACGACAAAGAGTTACACAAACCAGTGAACTCGGATTCGGTCAAAAAATATTATGCTTGAAGAATTCAAAAAGAGATTGAAAAAAAAAGAAGCAGAGTGAAAACCCGAAAGGGCGCTTTCGAAAAAAATGAAAATATCTATGGTGAAAACCCCAAAAGGGCGCCTTAGATATCAAAAAACATAAAAAAAAGAGAAAAAAAATAAAAAGGGAGTTCAAGATGAAAACCCGCAAAGGGCATCTTGAAACCAAAGGAGGATCTAAGTTGAAAACATGTTGAGGCAGCTCAGATGAGTGAAGTTAGGCATCTGGTAATCAAGACCTCTCGGACACCTAGTATTTTGGAAGGGATTTCACATTTGAAAGCATTCCAGCAACATTCGAGGACCGTCAAACATGAGTGCAAACTCAGCCCTACTACTGGTTGACAAGGTGGTTGTATCCTTCATGCCTTGGGTGCCCAGAGATATGACTTTGTTTCTCAATTTTGTTTGCCATGAATATTTCAAATTCTATCGTATTCCAATTTATAAGCTTCAATAAAATTCATGAATTCATTTCTGAGCCTTCTTTTTTATTCCAAAGCATCTTAAAATGGTTGATATAATGAAAAAAACAGATGATTTCCTAGTATTACTATGTTTTAAAATTACAGGTGAGCCTTGTCACTCTAGGAATTAGAGAAGAGTGTACAGGATGAGGCGGTGCAAAGATGAAAGTTGATCACAAATGCAACAACAAATTCTGTCACCCGAAGAACAATGATTTACCCATGATGAGATGATCATAAATACGAGGCCAATGCACTACAATGCTCATCTGAGCCAATGTCTCAGTTAGAGCAATTCACGGGGATCGAAAAGAGAAGTATGTTTGCAGCTCTGTGATTTATTGGAAGCTCTTGGGTTCATCAAAATTTCATGTTGAAAGGTTGGGTGTCATCAACCAAAGTAGTATGTGGCCGGTCAAAGCAAGACTTTAATGACCATAAGAAGAGAGAAAAGGAAGAGAAAAAGCAAAAGAAAAAAGAAAAAGGGAGGTGAAAACCTAAAAAGGCACCTTTCGGAAAAAGAAAAAAAACTAAAGTGAAAACCCGAAAAGGCGCTTTGAGAAAAGTAACCTAAAGTGAAAACCCGAAGGGGCGCTTTAGAGCGAAGGGCCAAAAACACATAAAGAAGGTTGCAATGACCAAGTCCTAGTGTGGGATGAGAATTGGATAAGAAGTATCCAAGAAGGGACCTAAAAGAGCAGAGGCTGATTGATAGATCTCAGAAAACCATGGTTCATGCATCATATAGGACACTAGGATCATGTTAACTTGCATGTTTCATTTATTTTTAACAAGAAAATGATCAAGAAGGATTCATAATGAGAAGAGTTCGCCCAGTAAAGAAGGATTCATAATGAGAAGAGTTCGCCTAGCAAAGAAGGATTCATAATGAGAAGAGTCTTCCCAGCAAAGAAGGATTCATAATGAGAAGAGTCCGCCTAGAAAAGAAGGATTCATAATGAGAAGAGTCCGCTCAGTGAAAGGATTCATAATGAGAAGAGTCCGCTCAGCGAAGAAGGATTCATAATGAGAAGAGTCCGCCCAACAAAAGATAGAATTCCTAATGAGAAGAGTTCGTTGAAGAATGAGGAAGTTCCTAATGAGAAGAGCTTGCTTGTTCAGTGCCGTTGTAGAAATGCGAATCAACGAAAGAGCGAGGAATGAAGAATTTCATAATAAGAAGAATAGCTTCAGACCTCAAAAGATGAATAATTCTATGGAGCAATGCCAGATTATCGAATATTGAAGAATTTCATAATAAGAAGAATAGCTTCAAGCTTTGATGGACAGATGATTCGGATAAAATCCGTGTCTTTTCAGTCTTTGCTCTATCCTTGTTCCACAGCAATGAGCAAAGAGGGGCAGTTGTAGAACCTGGATTTTGTCCGGGCATATATATATATAAGATAATAAATAAAATAGATAAAAAAGAATAATAAAATTAGCCCAAAAATATATTACAATGTCCAAAATATATTAAAAAGCCCAAATCAAATAGTGAAACCCATTACAGTTGTTTATAGCCCATTACAACTCATACTCAGCCCAACAAACACAAAAAACCCTCCAACCCATTTGTGCTTTTGTTTCCCGCTCAAAATCGAGCACCAATGGACACGTGGCAGGCTATCATTGGTTTCGTCCGTTTCACACGGATTACAACCTGTCTCGAACTAGCTGTCATCGTTAGCGAAGCATGATGATGTCATGATTGGCAGCCGATGTAAATGCCTGCGAAGAGAGAGAAAATGAATCATTAGGCAATTAATACCCTCATAATTACCAAACACAAAAAAACGAAAAGTCAGAAGTTAGAGAGTCGCCTGAGAAACCAGAGTTGTTCAGGGAAGACGATCGGAGCAAAGGAGAGGTGCCGGAAGCTCGCCGGAGTCGTAGAAACACCAAACTGAGGTAATTTCAACCTCTAATCTCCTCGTTTGCCAATTAAACCTGATCAAAAACATTAACAGAGTCAAAAACCTTAAAAATAGTGTCCTATGTTGTTAAAAACTAGATCTCAGAACCTAAATCATCTCCTAAATCTAAACATAAACCTAAACCTAAAATCAGATCTGCAAACAGATAATAAAACCTAAATCTAACAGAAACTAAAACAGATTCAAGTATAATGGGCAGATGCATATTAGAAATAAAATAATAATAAAAAGAGAGTTTGAGAGGCTTATCTCATGTTGCCGTTGCCGGAAACGTTGCCAAAGTGGAGATCTGAGCGTTAGGACCACGGTCGGAGTCGAAAATCGTAGTGGTGAGGCTACTGGTTTCGAGTAGGTAGTCTAGGAACGAGAGATGTGGGATGCTTCTGATGAAATGGGGAATAGATCTAGGTTTAGGATGAAAATCCGAGAATTTTAAGTAGATTTAGGGTTATGGTGACGGCAAAGACGGTGGCCGGAGTTATAGACGGCGGCCGAGAAAGTTAGGGTTAGTCGAAGAAGATGACCGGAGAAGCTCCGGTTATCGGAGAAAGGTTGAAGGTGATCGGGGACTGATCAGAAATTTCAGAGAGGTCGGAGAAGATGATCAGAAAGTTTTCGGTCATTGGGAGAGGGAAAGAGATGATCGGAGATGATATCCGGTGATCGGTATCATCCTGACGATCGGGAAACATGTCAGAGTGTTTTTGAGGGAAAGATGAAGATCAAAATGAGGGTTTTTGAAAAGATTTCAAAGAGTTTTTAAGAAATTTGGGGCTTTGGTCTTTGATAACAGGTTTCGGGAAGAAATTTAGTGTTTTTGGGTTCAAACTTAAGAAACTTGACGAACTGAAGAAGAACAAAGGAGAAAAGTATGGTTTTGATCGAAAAGGGGCTTAGGGTTTTAGGATTTGGGTGTTTGGGTTCAGAGCATTTAGAGAGAGAGGAATGAGGAGAGAGAGAGATGAGAGCAAATGACTGTTCCAACTTGGGACTGGCTTATTTATACCGAGTTGGGAACGACGTCGTTTTGGTGAGCCGGGTCGCGGAAAGATCCGCGTGTTTTTGCGCGGGTTTGGGTCTGGGTCCGTGACCCGATCGATTTAAAAAACATTGGGTTTAGGCTTAATTCAAGCGGGCTGTTGGTTTTGGGCTCTAGTTTAACGGGTTTGGGCTGATATTTTTAGGTTTTTAGGTTTGGGCTCTTGTTTTTGCTCCCCTTATAATTTGGTCATCGTTTCCTTGTAATTTGGGCATCCAGTTTTCAATTTAATTCAATTTAGTCCATTTTCAATATTAATTGTCTTATTTAATATCTTCTATTTAATTGCTTAAATTAAATTGTATGCTTGCATATTTTAAATGCCATGTAGTATATTTGTTTAAAGATTTAAAGCACATGTTTAAAATAAGATTAGAGCCTTAGTGTAGCTTACTTATTCACATAATTAAAATAGGAAAGATTATTGTAGCAAATAAGTGAATGTTTGAAACAATATTAGAACATTCAATATTGGTTAGTGTCACAATGTAGAGTGATGTTAACCAATGAGTTTTCCAATGAGAGTTTCAATTTTTCGTTTCAACTTAGAAAATGGAAATAATCTAACAATTAGGTTAATTAAAAATTAAAATAGCACTAATGATTAGAGTCACCTTAATTAGGGAATATTATTACTTTTGGTCTCATTAAAGATAGTGTCCAATATTATTTTGGGCGTTATCATTTATGTCCAAAAATTAATAATATTCTTAGAACTTTAAATTAATTAAATTGATGGAGCTAGGGTTTACTTAAAATTGGAAAGACAATAATTTGCCATGCATTAAACCTTTGGTGTTGAAGTACATTTTGAATACAAATTGAAGTGTCCTAATGTAACTGGACGTTTCATAATTATATTCGTCCAAAATGTATTTTCTTACCAAAGGATACCTCTCATTCGGAATAAAATTTGTTTTACAGTTAAAATTTTTAATTAAATCCAGATTTATGTTCTAAATGCCAAAATGTCACATGTAATTAATAAGGTACCGATAACGGGCGTTTGTAGGGGTGCTAACCCTTCCCTACACGTAATCGACTCTTGAACACGAACTTTTCAAAAAAGAATCTCTGGTACGTTTTTATGGTGTCCGGCCTACCAAAGTGGCCGGTGGCGACTCCAAAACGATTTTCAAGCAAAAAATAGAAATTTAATTAAAAATGGAAAATTCACTGGTTTCAAGACCTAATTAAAATAAAAGGTTCGATTTTTCCAAATTTCAATCGTCAGGCTGTTTTTATTTCAAACTTAAAAAGCGGGTTTTCAAAAAATGGTCGCAGCACATATTCATGTTCATGCATTTTTATTTTTATTTTCTTGTATATATGTGTTGTTCCATGCATTGAGGACAATGCACATCTTGGGTTTGGGGTGTGAATTTCTTCACATTTATGCCATGCATTTCATGTTTACATTTATGTTATCATATGCCATTTAGGTCATGTAGATTAGTTGCATAACCAACCGCTTAAACAAGAAAAAGGAAATTTTGCTTCTGATTTTGAGGTTTGTCTACATTTGTTAGGCAAGTCTTATTTGATCTAGGTTTCTTTCTAATGAGGAAATTTAATCTTTAGTAGTGGTGTCATTTCAGCAGGGTAGTATGCCAGGATTGCTTGGCAATTGATCTCTAGTTTAGGGAATTGAATTTACACTTAAACACATGATATGTATCTAGTTCCCGAGAAAACTTAGACTGTTTGAAACTATGCTTAGTTTTGAAAAAAGAAGAAAGAATGTCAGGGTAAAAGAAAATAAGGCAGGAATGTTCTACCAACGCAATGAAAAAATATGAACTCTCCTCTACCTATAGATAATAAGTACTTAGATCTTTGTGGTTTGCTTCCTCTTAGTTCTTAAGTCCAAAACCCTAGAGTATGAGTTGAAAAGAAACCCTAGTGATGTTTGGATTAAGGTGGAGATTCGTGGTATGCTCCCTCTTATCACTCACACTAAACATTGCCACGAAGCAAGCTTAAGATAATGCCAAAAACCCTCGGCAAATAAATGAAAATGGAAATAAGAATCTGGGTTTAGGAAGTAAAATTGGCTAAGGGAGTGAAAGGATACTTGATGCATATTGCCAACATATCATGCACTCTTCATGAGCTTAGACTAGAGTTATATTGTTGCATCTTGAATTACTATCTGCTTAGCATAATTACACTGAGATACTGAAGATAGAAATAGAGCCTAATTCCGTTTTCCAGCATCTGTTGGCATGACCAAACAAAATTTTTGTCGAGGTAACATTTTAACAGTTTGATTTTATTTTATTTTGTTTGCATTACTTGAGGACAAACAATGAGTTAGGTTTGGGGGTGTCTTACCTCACCAAAAATACTACTTTTAATGCCAATTTTACAACACTCTTGATTGTTTTTAGGTACATTTAGTTACATTAGGTTTCATGAATCATGTATTTGCATAAGGAGTTTAGCTTTCTCTCTATTCTAGGGTGAAGGGTTATTTTGTGGTTATTTTGCAGGTTTGACGTAGGATTTGGCGCGGGAAAGTAAAACAATTAGGAACACGGTTAGGATTGTCAAGAACAATGCCAAGTGTTGTTGGCACAAAAGACCAGACAGTGCCAAGCACTTATTGGCAGAGAATTGCACTTGATGCCACGCCAAGAGATTGTTGAACCCTGAAAAAATAAGAAAGGGTCAGACTCTTAAAAGATCGTGAATGGATCAACATCCAAAAAATAGCGGATAAGGTGGTGCCAAGTGATGTTCACAAAGTTGTGCCAAGCTTGGATGCCAAGGCGACATCGTCATGATGACGTCGGCCCTAGCCTGATAAGCTATCACACCGAGATAATAAGATATCAAAATGATCGCATAGAGCTCTATCTCTTATCCCTTGATCATTTCAAATTCAAATGCAAAGGCTTATCTCATCCTTTCCCGTACACGCCTATATAAAGACCAACCGACCAAGCAATTGGGGAGAGCGGAAAAAAGACGAGAGTGATTGGGTAAAGACCTAGAGTGATCGGAGTGAGGCGTTAGAGTGACCGGCGAGTGACGATCGGCTGCACCGAGGAAGGGTGATTCAACCTTTTGGCCGAGAGCCTGGTGTGGAAGGCTGCATCGAGAGACCCCTCGGCCCATTCCCTTGGCTTAAGTTGTTTTTCTTTAGCTTATTTTAAAATGATGTATTTGAAAACAGTTACTATTTTCATGGTTAAATCCCTTACCATGAACTAATTTCATAGTTGATGGGGGGATGTTTGGTTTAAACATTGATTTTATGCCTTAGTTCTTTGAATACAATTCTATTTCAGCAAAGTTTTTCTATCTGGAATGCTTTACTATTTTTAATTGTAACGTCAAGTGAGAGCTGACATTACTGCTTTTCTAAATACTCTGCCAAGCGAGAGCTGGCATAGTTGGCACATTGCTCCTCAATATCTTAACATACTTGGGAGGCAACGATCAGTTGCTGGATACTTGGGAGAGAAGCTTCGAGAGAAGTCGTTCAAGTCGATGAACTTACTTTGGAAGTGATATCTACCACCTTAGAGTATAGATTGGTTTTTGTAACCCCCTCGACCCGGCCTAGGCGATCGACCGAACCGAACGGGTCACACGGGGAATATTGAAGTAAACTAGGAAGGTTTACGTTAATAAACGACCCTATTTTAATTCCTTTTATCTTGTCTAGATGCTCGTTACAAACCTAAGTGTTTAAAGTTGCAGCGGAACGTACAAAACATCAATCAAACATCAATTGCATTCAAAATAGCTTTTAGAGACCTAAATGTAAACTTATTAAATTTCAAGGGTTTTCCCCAATTTTAGATTACCATCTTTAAATTAACCATATTACATGCATCTCAGTCAAAACTCAGTTTAAAATAGTCACTCGAACTCAATTAATTTCATCCACAACATTTAGGGACTAAAACGTAAGAAAAACAAAACATTTAAACAATCTTTCAACTACCATAATGACCACCGTACCAATACCCTTGATGGGGGTATCGATATGCCCTCGACTGATGTAACACTCAATTTCAATAATACAGAGGTCGTACCGATACCCTTCGAACTTGTATCGGTACGCCTAAAACCAGATGCCAAAATTGGTATTGATATGCCCCCGCGTATCGGTACCCCCATCCCAATTTGCAACACTGAACTGATACTTTAAGAAGGGCATCGATCCCCTGCAGTCTGCAACTACATAAAAAGCTGGTTTTACATATTTAAACACACTCAAAAGCAATCCAACATACTTTCGAACACGGCCAATGAACCTAAATAATATTACCTAAGCATACATAGCAGTTTCAATCAATGAAACATGACAATTAACATCAAGGTAATCTAGAGGCATGCTTCCTATGAAATCAAAGCATCCAAAAGTCAAATCTCAAATCAAGGTTTAAACCATCATATAGAGGCCTCTTACAAGTTCAAAACCAATAACCAAACATGCACATAAAGGGAGTTCAAACACCTCTCCCAAATAGACTATGGTACCCCCATTGCCCTTATTACTCTAGTCTTTAAAACAAAATATACATTCAAAAAGTGAAGTCTCCTTAGATCCCCTTGCAAGTTGCTACCTCCAAACACTTAGTTATCGCATTGATGGACAAGAGAGAGCGTAAGCATACAAGCTTAGTGATGAATGCTCAAAACCAAAAATACCATCAATCCTTAAAATCCATTTTTACACCATTTGAAAACCATCATGCCTTTATTGAAATCCATGCACTTCATTAACAAAATCAGCATGTTATTCATCGTGCAACATGTATCATATACTTCAACAGCAAAACCATTTGCTAACACTCATCTTAAGCTTATCCATGCATAGCTACCATATGCAAAGCTTCAAGATTAAAACATGTTTTTCCATACTATGCATCCATATACATTTCATAGCATTTTAACAATTATATTGGCTCACAAGTGATCATCAACATACTCATTTCTCAAAACATATCAAATATACGAATTCCCAAGTGTTGTCCCAACACTTCATAAATTCCCACTGGCATCTCAAAGTTCACACACGGGAGCTACCCTCCACCGTTCTAAAACCAGTGGTGGAGTATTCGGTACCTTACAACCCCTCAACACCACTCATCGGTAGATGTATAACCCCACTAACGAGAGACGGGACACAATTCAATATCCTCAATCGTTAGGGTACTTGGATGGAGTTTTCGTACATTCACAACCCCTCAACCTCCAAGGCGACTTGTTTATAGTGCACTCAATCTTATAGCCGGCTAACTATATCCGATTTCATTTGTAAACCACTTTACACAACATCACTTGCCAATATAATTCTCATTTAATACAAACCTCATTGTTTTCAAAGCATTCATAATAAGCCATATTTCCAAGCACCAAACCATGCTTTATAAAACATGTATAAACATATACATACAAGGATCACTTACCATGTGCATCCTTTAACAATATGGCATCATAAACAGCAAATCCCTTACTCAAAATCATGCTTTAAAACAATAGATAAACACGTATAAAATCAAGTGCATCAAGAAGCCTATAATAGCACAATCCGAGGGAGAAAATCACTTTACTTACTTCCGAACTTAGTAAAGCATTTCAAGCTTACACTAAATTCCCGAACCACTTAAAAGGTGTTTTAAAGCTGGAAATCCTATTTCAACTCACCAACTCGCGAAACCTCAATCGCCGATGCGAAAATCAAGCGTCTGAAGCCCCTGGATCTTCACCGACTGCTTCCAAAGTATCCTCCTATGTTTATACCACACAAGAATAGAGGATCAATGCATCATAATGCATTAAGATCACCAGTGACTCAAACAATCTCGTTGCTCTATCCAAGACACCCAAAATACCCATCCAAAACAACTGAAAACTCAATCGATCTTACTCCAAACTTAACTCAGCCACAATTCATCACTTCCATTCACTTTTAACCATCAATTAACATACAAAAACACCCTAATTACTTCTATTAACGCCCAGCAACATCAGATTCACATTTCCAAGCCAAAAACCCATAACTAACAACCTAAACTTTTAGAAATCCAACCTAATCCGGGATTATTATAATTGAGACATTATTTCAACATCATTTAATATCCAAAACAACTTTAAAATCAATCTAAAATCAACCAAAATGGTGCCCAAACGAAAATCTTAGAAAATCACCACATAAAGCCATTTCTAGCCAATTTCACATTAATCAACTATAAAACAAAGTTAATAAACATACTTAGGAGGCACAAGACTTGGGAATTTCATTAAAGAACCTTGATTAGAGGAGTTAAACGAAATCTTACCTCTAACCTTGGCTTTTCTCCTCAAATGACAAGATTTTGATGAAATCTTCAAGTAAACTTAATGATAAATGATAGGAGAATCAAAGAACTCTTTAGCTATTCAAAAAGGAAAAGAAAAGATGGAAAATCTCTCTAATTTTTAGAAAAGAAAGAATGTTTGGCTGAGTGCAAAATGAGAGAAGTTAGTTATGTAAACTCTTCTCTTGTTTTAATTAAAATTCCCTTTTTAATTTGAAACCCTTTTTAAAATCTTTTTATTAGAATAATTAAAATGGTCAATAAGAGAGAAAAGGCCCAAAAAAAGATATAAGCTCCCTAAAGACTCTAAGTCTTGTCCTCTTTTCATTTTAGTCCTTAAAATCAAACTTTTTACATTTTACAAAATGGTCACTTTCCGAAATCTCAACTTTCCAAAACTTATTTTCTAAAATTGATTTTACCAACCTTTAATACATATTTTTAAAATATTTTAGCAATTTTTCTCATCATTTTATCCCATTCCAGACTACGTTTTCCCTTAACCGCTTCTAAAGGCTCGAATCTCAAATTCTAGGTTCGGCTAACCCAAACCGATACGGGTTTCTCGACGTTCTGAATCCGTTGGCGCAATTGTTTCACCAAATTCGAACCTGATAAGTTGTTTTTATGCGTTTGACCTTGTGGATTAGTTGTGAATGAGGTTAATTAATAATTGTGGTATTCGCATATTTATGAGGATTGTTTGGGTTCGAATACCGGATCAAGATGAGTGTTTGAGGAGCTCAAGTAAGGATTTAGCGATAATTGCTTAAGGTTAGTACACCTTGAACTCATATCACTTCGTGAGCATCATAAATGTGATTGTTTTGCGTGTTAGTATTTGCAAAATAGGTAGACGATGAATATGCATGTTTGGAGACTTTAGAGACCGTGTATGGTCGTTTGAGATGCTTGTATAATTTCTTGATGACTGGTTGATTGATTGACAATTGTGATGCCTTATATGTTTGTTCAAAATGAATTAATGTGATTCGATGAGAATTGTGCTTAAGGGATAAATACTCGATTAAATGATTATGAAGTTGGTAATTATTATTAATTGAATGAAGTTGTTAGTAAACAAACCCTAATGACTTTCATAAGCTTTAAGTATCGAATAAGCGTTGTAATATCATAATTCGTGGAAATTGTGCAAGCTTGTGAATAAGGTATCAGTACGAGGTTTGGTTGTACTAGTACACGATTGGGGGCCATATCGATATCAGTTGACCCATATCGGTACTTGTGGAAATCTAAGATTTCTCGTAAACAAATATCAGTATCGGTATGTGTATGAGTACTAGTACCCAGGGGTACCGTATTGATACTCGTGTTCGAGTACCAGTAGCCACTGAACGAAATGATTTATAATGTCAATAAAAAGATGGAAATTTGTGTGGGATGATAATGAGATAATGTGGGTTAATAAAGATAATGACGATGTTTAATATACACTTTCATAATGTATTAACAAGTTGGTAAACTTAAATGATGGTTTGATAATTGATAGAAACCACAGAGATTAGTAATCATGATAATTTTGTGTGTTGTGTGGTAATCGTGTCCATGTTGTGTGCTGTTTGGAAACTTGTTGGTTGAGTTACCTTGTTTGCTGGGATCCAGATACCCAGAGAAAGAGTGTTGCAACACCATAGTTAGAGATGTCGAATGTACGTTCCCGAAGCTATGTGGCACCAGGCCTCATTCGAAGTTACTCGATGAGAGTTTTCAAGCATAGGTGTACGTTCCCGAAGCTGTGTGGCACCGAGCCCCACCTAGAGAGTGTACATTCACGAAGCTATGTGGCACCGGGCCTCACTCTAGGTTTGTGTAACTTTGTGTGCTTTTGCTCGAATGATCTGGTGAGATCCCGAGTATGGTTGGGCCATGTGTACCATATATGTTGTTTTGCTATGTTGAGAGCATGTGTTTAGGCGACTAGTAGTAGCGCCACGTGTTTATTTATCTCTTCTTATTGCTCGTACTAGCTTGCATGCTTATATTTATGATTAGCATGAATTATAGTAGAGTGGATGTGTGCCACTGAGCTTTGTAAGCTCAACGCTCGGAATCGTTGTTTCCGTACGTAGGTTGATCATCGGATTGTGGGATCGAGGAGCACTATCAATACATGATTCTAACATGTGGAGGTTTTCAGAGTACGATACTTGTGTTTAGTGGGTTGTGTATTCATAGGACCTTACGTGGTTGAGTCTGTAATTTTTACTTTTGAAATTGTATTAATCAAGTTGAATGTTTAAATGTTTTAAATTAAAGTGAAGCTCTTTTGTAACGATTTAAATTATTTATTTATGTTTTCAACTATTGGATTTAATGTTTTTAAAAATTATCTTGTTTGGGCTAAACCGAGTTGAGAATTTTTATGAAAGCAGGTTGGGCTTAAGGCCCAAATGTACTAGAGTGTTACACTCCTAGTATTGAATGTACTAGAGTGTTGGAGCATCAAGGTGATTCTTCGGTTGCTGATTCCTTTTAATCGAATACCTTTGTTAGTAATAATGTCGAAAAAGTTGATTATGGAGAATATGTGACTGATTGGGCATTGGACGATGTTAGGGCGATAGAATTTTCTAACGAATATCTCGAAGTAGAATGTGAGAGGGCTCATTGCTCGAACAGAGGGATCTCATTTGAAGCTAGTGTTGATTTAGCTAATGGTAATAAGGAGTCTGGTGATCAAGGTCTGGTTTGCGGGGAGGATGAGCAATCATTTTTTCCTGAATTTTAGGACCACCTTTTTAGAAGAAAATTTATCTCCCTAGTCGAAATGCAAGATAAGTATCTCTGTATATTATCTATAAAAGGGAGAGTTCTTTTCACTTTTTAACACAGAGCACATTTTATTCCATTCTTTCTTTATCCTATCAACATTTACACTATTTTTTTATGTTTTCGATTGGCTCATTGCATTTCATATTTCACAACTTCCCTCTTTCTGATATTCCTTCTTCCACGGGAAAAGAGCAATCATGTTATGTCCCATCTCCATTTCTCGAGTGTATTTCTATTGTGTTAATCTTGAAGGTAACGTTCCATTTTTTATTACACCGATCAGGGTCACATCAATTTTAAGACAATATTCGTTCTCCCTGGTATAACAACCTATCTTGGTTGATAGAGAAGAAAAGAACCATCTACAAAATCGATTTTGTTCTTGGCAGATAACGCCATGAGCATGGATCGTTTTCAACTATTGTAATTGTCACTCCTAAGAGGTTGAGTAACCAGCAACGCACCTGGATTATCTGATTGATGGATGTAATATGGATTATTGCCATTACTTTACTCATCATTAGAAATGGTTGGATCCACTGTAACATTGTTGACAACATTCACCATTGCTGATGAAGAATCAGAGAAGCGAAACAAGAAACGAGCGAAAAGCGAATCAAGAAAAGCTCAACTGATACCATATAACAGCCTATCTTGGTTGATAGAGAAGAAAAGAAGAAGTTTTATTGATCAGAAAAATGAATTACAATAATACTTAAGTTGAGTTTTCACCTACTCTAATGAAACTTATATACCAGGTTCTTAACTAACTAAAGAATACAACAGCTGTAAATTAACCTAACTAACTTAACTAACCCTAATACTTGGTGCATTATCTATTCAATTGCCACTTTTTTTATACTTGTCAGTTTTAACCAGTAGCGGACCTAAAATCTTAAAAATGAGGTCTGATATTTTTATACACCTTTTTTATTTATAAATGGATATGTAAAATAAAATTTATTTTACAAATTAAACTATATTTTTTAATTTTTATGCTCCATGCATCTGCCTTGGTTTTAATGTTTTGTTTTGGAGAAGTAAACTTTCTACTGTTAGGAATTTGGTATGCGACAAAAATAACCTAAGCGATAATAACATAGAATAAGATATGCATCGGAGACAAGATTTAACGTGGTTCAACATAGCCTATCTTCACAGACGAGAGAAATGAACAATCCACTATTAACGTAGAGAACACGAAGGGTACAAATACATGATACCCCATGTATCCCAAAACCCGTTATACATATCACAAAATCCAGTGAAACCAAAACACTCTTCCCAATATCCCTACAATATACATCTCTACAACGTAGGTACAATAGTTGTAGAGATCCTAAAAGTGGTTACATCTCTCCAGAGTAATTCCATATATCTCTCATAATTCAAAAGACTAAGCCTAGTCTATATTTATAGACCTAAATACTTAGTTACCAAGAAACCTTATTTAATAAGATATCATACCTAATATAGATATTTACACATTGAAGTAAACTTTAATTATCAAGAATCTTTTATCACTAGAATTACAATAAAACTTAACTTAATTACCAATTTAAATTTGAGTCAAAATATAACACCGAAGACAGCTAGAATAAATCCTTTAGTATATCAAATACGAATACTTACGTCTGATAAGCTTGCCTATATGGATAGACATATACGTCGAAATTTTTCTGTCAATACCAACATATGACATATGCGCTGGTAATAGTTGGATTCTAGACCTACCATCGTATCTACAATATTTGGCCGTCTATATACCATCGGTACGTGCACACTTTTTGTTGTAGTGAATGAATCAATTGAATTCCAAGTTCAACCATATATTTTCATCGTACTTGCACCCAAACTCACACCATATTTAATTCAATCTCTCTTAATTTCTTCAATCCCACTGAAATTTTGAAGCTTATTCAAGATTGTAGTTCGTTCATCAGAAACTTGATATTATGGTCATCATTTTATAGTTTTTTAATTATTTCTATAGATATTTATCGTAATTTATTAGAAAACTATTTGTTATGTTAAAGTTCAGTACAAAGAATGCTTCGTAAGTGAAAATTCGTCTAATAATAAATATTTCATATTAATTATAAAATATATACTAATTAGACATGGATAAGCCAGCTATATAAAGCAGCTCCATTTGCAAAATCTAATGTAAACTCTGGCGACATTTTGCGAAGCCAACGAGGTGATATTTTGGTGACGTTAAAAGAAAACAATTGTGTCAGGCTAATCGTTGTACGGGTGTAAATGAATATAGATTCCATGAGTGAACAGTTTGTATAACATTTGTTTATATCTATTTATTAAGCTAAATAAATAAGTATAAACAATTTTTTTATGTTTATTTCGAACACAAATAAAAGTATGTTCAATTCATTTATGTTCACGAACAAGCTCATTTATCGACTCCTTTATAAACTTGTTTACCCGGTTCTCTTTTTCATTTATATTTTAAAGCTTATTCAAGATTGTAGTTCGTTCATCATCAACTTGATATTATGGTCATCAACTTGATATTGGTGAAATTTATCGACTCCTTTATAAGCTTATTCACATGGTGAATTTTGGAGTTTAAACTGTGAAGCATATGGAGCTTAAAGACTAGTGGTATAATTTCACCATTTTGGCAAATATATAAACAAACATCTTCGAGGACATATAAATAAACATGTTCATGTTCGCGAATATATCAACGAACATGTTCGCGAACGCTAAACAAACGAACACGAATAACTTCAAAAATAAACAAGTGAACATGAATATAATATTAAAAATTTAAACAAACATGAACCAAACATGAACACCTTTAAAAATCAATAAATAAATACAAACAGAATGTTGTTCGTTCAAGCTTAATTCATTCGCACTCCTAATCGTTTTCAACCTTCCGAAAAGGTTTCACTGGAGGGGAATACGGTCGATTTTTAGTTTTCATGATGAAGTAGTCGATCCTTTTATTCCAAATAAAAGGAGCAAAGGGGAAGTAGATTCTGCTTTGTCCATTTTATCGAAAGGGTGGATGCAGAGAAGGCTATGTCATGGTTGGATGGTTTTATATTCGTAACAGTAGATTTTGAGTATTTCGGGTATGATTTCAACCATGTTCGTTTTTGGAAAAACTGGATTCAAGGTGATGAAGGAGAGAAATATCAGACGAGGATAACCACAAGGGATTTAAATTATATTTGCAGTCGCATTTTTCAGTCGTCTTATATTTATTTTCAGAGATGCAGCTTTGTTTCGTTGGTGTTTTTTTTATAGGTAAACTATCTAAATGGTCACTTATTTTTAGTAATTGTATACTTTTTACTCACTAATTTTAAAAAATTAACGTTGTGGCCATTTATGTTTTCGTTTTTTAAACATTTGGTCAGTTAATTGTCGTTATACAACTGATGGTGTTCTGACTTGGCACAATAAAAAGAAAGATAAATTATCTAGATAGTCACTAAAACTATTATTTGACTCTTATTTTGACCACTGAACTAAATGTAATTTGTATAATCACACATTTAGTTATTTATATTTACACATAATCAATTCAGTCGTGATTTTAATACCAAAAATCTTTAACTGAAAAGAAGAATATAATAAAAAAACAGCCGCAAACGTACTCCTTAGCTCTTACGGAATCAATGATCGTTCTATACCTAGAGATGGGCACGGGTCGCATTGGGTTTTTGGCCCACCCGAACTCGGCCCGAAAATAAATACTTTATATTCGCACCCGACCTGACCCAAACATATTCTTTAAAAAACTCGAACCGACCCGAAAATAAATACACTAAACCCGACCCGACCTGTAGAAAAAAAATAGGGACCTAATTGTAAAAAAATAATTTTAGGGGACATAATCATAAAAAAATTATAAATTTTAAGGACATAATTATAAAAAATATATAAAGAGGGAGTATTATTATAAATATCCTTGAAAATTTTAGGGGAAAATTACACAATTAATCTCGGGTCGGGTAGAATAGGGTATTTTTTATCCTAAACCCGAACTCAACCCGCCCGACTTCACCCATAATAAAAACCCGACCCCATTTTTCAATTAAAAAATCTGATCCTGTCGAGCCGAGTCGGGTCGGTACCCGACCAGATCGGGTAAAATGCGCATCCCTATCAATACCTAACCAAAGCAAATGTGTAATTTACCTCTAACTGCGTTGTTGGAATTGTTTTTCTTTTTTGTTAAATATTGTGTTAGGCCAAGCCTGAATTAATCATAAATCCAGTTGTAAACAAAATCAATAGCCTATAAATATATAAACAAAATATTACAGGTGTCTATAGACTATAATTGATTGAAAAGATCAACTGAATAAAAATTACAATTGAAATCAAGTATAATCACCAACACTGACCAAAACAATCCCAACCTCAGTATTTTAGTATAAGTTAGTATATGTCGTTTCATTAGTTTGGAGAAGATGGTTATCAAGTCTCCAAAATTAACTAAAACAAAATACGTTTAAACCAAAGAGAAAATACATTTAGGCAACCGAAATCTGGTCTTTGCCTACCCTTTTTAGCAAATCTCTTCTGTTTATATCCCCATTCTTTTCCTCAGTTTTTCAATACACAGCTCCCCAACCTTGGGTTTTTGAAGAAAAATATTATTGACTTTTTGTTTTCAAGATTCAATACCGTGGTCAGTGTTTTATATAAAAACTTTATGTTCTTTTCTGTATTAGAATTGATTGGTTTTCCTTTTTCAGAAAATGGCAAGTGTTGATAGAGTGGATGAACAAGGGGAAGGAAGCAGCAAGCAATATTCGTCAGATTACGAAGTTGATATTAATGAAATTAAACCATTGTCAAGCCATGGATGTTCAAACTCCTATTCCTCAACTCACGAACTTTTTGATCTCAATGTCACCAATATTGACAACGAAAACCCCAAACCATCCCGACTCAAATCATCAAGCAACCTTCGTGTTTCAATCGCGAGTTCATCCGAAATGCAAGTCTACTTATCGAATCGGATACCGTCGTCGGTTTTCCGAGTCAAGTCTGGAACACATACGGATTGGAGCGCTGCTTCAAATGAATCATTGTTCAGCATTCACATCAACAATTGCAGCTACTCAAAGGACCAGTTCCTTATGTTGTACAAATCTGGAGAAATGACCAAGTTAGATGAGCAGATCATTGCTCAAAAGAACGGGTTGCCTTCTTTGAAAGAGTTGGACGACATGGCCGCCGCTGCAATGAATGAAGAAATAGACAAAGGTTCGGGAAAAGCAGCCACGGCGGTCGAAACCGGTGAAGTTGCAGAAGATGATAGCGAGCCAAAGGTGGCTCAGGCTGAGGAGGTTCAAGGTTCGGCTAGCATTAGCAATGCTCCAATGGTGCGTGACGGTGCAGTCGGATCAGGAAGTCTTAGCATGGAAAAGAAACCCACCGCCGAGGCCAATAAACCTATCAATAGCCTCTCTGACCTCTATGAGGAGAGAAGTATCAGCATTTCGTTTACCTTCCCTGTGTAAGTTTTGATCTTATATGTTCATGTATTCATGTTTCTAAATTCTAACGCATAGGCATAGCAATAACTTGTTTCCGCCTTCATTCCAGGTTGACAGCCGCCGATGGTGGAAGACATAGCTCCGCCTGTGCTGACCAAAACAAGGGATTACCGACACAACTGCAGCCGCCACAACAGCAGCCACAGGAGGAGGAGAAACAGCAGAAGGAAAAGGAAGAAGAAAGCACGTTACCGCCCCAAGATGATTCAAGTAAAAGTTGGTTGTCCTTGTTTTCTTGCTGCGGAGGTTCATGATTTTTAAACAATGTTTTTGTCTCTCTTCCGAAGGACAAGATTCTCTGTTTAAACAATGTTGCTCTAATTTTATACAGTTGGTGTAAGATTTCAACAATAAAATCTGCTTCATTTACAAAGATTGCAAACCTATACTTTTTACGAACGGTTTGCGACTTTACGTGCTTTATGAAAAATGAATTTTTTTTATTGCATGCTTTTTACGAATGACTTTCTTTTAATAATCCTTGCATTCAATTTTAAAATTTTACCTACCAATAAGTATGAGCGTTTAAAATTGGTACCCGTAATTTCAGTTAGTCGAAGTTTTGAGTTTTTAAATTATCGGGTAATAAAATTAGTGATTTGACCCATAAATATCAAGTATTTGTAAGTTGGGTGTATCACGTATCTGTAATAATTGAGTACCCATAATCTCGGGTCATAAGGTACGATCAAATTTGTGTATTTTTTTCAAATAATACAAATTAGAGTAATTCAAAAAGAGAAATATTAGTTGGTTTCTAAATTCTAACATAGTACAACATCATCCAATGAATTATTAACGGTAAATATATTTTATATAGTAGAAAATGTTTTAGCAAAATGCTAAAATATTACTCATTTACATTTCAACGTTATAACATAATATATTAAAAAACAATAGCATATATAACACATGCAAGAGATCAATTAAAAGAACTAATACATTATTCACATGTTTGTAGCTTTCAGTGGATCAATTAAAAGATATTTTATATTATGATAACTAAGTTATTATATTTTTTCTTCATATATCTACTTTTAATTTGAAATTAATCGAGAGATTAATGATATATAATATATGCATCAAAATATGGTAAAATATTTAGGATGAGAATATTTTAAGTTTTAATTGAATAGTCACTTTGGTGTCTATTCTTTTTTTTTTGAAGCAATTTAATCTTCAATGTTTCAGTTTGGGTCAAAATGTCCCCTCTACGGATGAAAATTGTTAGTCAACTAACAGTAAAAGGCTTGAAATGACATGGAAAACATATATGTTAGTGCACAATTACATGATAGTGTCATACAGACAAAACTGTTGACTAGAAAGAATGTCAAATCTAAATGTAAAATTATTTTTTTCTGTCGACGTATCATTCTGTCAAGTTATGTAAAGTTATTTATTGTTAGTTGACTAACAATTTTCACCCGTAGAAGGGTCATTTTGACCCAAAATGAAATGTTGAGGGTTAAATTGCTTTAAAAAAGAATATGAGCTAAAATGACTATTCAATCAAACGTTAGGAATATTTTTTGACATTATGCTTAATAAATAATATAAAAATGTTCTTTATGATCAAGCTTTGCGCTTTATATTGGGTGAAGAGGCATATATGGTCCTTGAATCACAATAGTGGAAATGTATGTGGTTGTGTTGCCCTCGTGTAACTATAGGAGCAACACGTTTTGGGATTTTTGGTGTCGCACAATGACAGGCAAGGGGATTTGGGCCTGGTGTCACGCCCCACCAGTGCGCGCCACAGCCAACCGAGGAGTGCCCCCTAGGTGTGCCAAGTCCGACCGAGGAGCCCCACTTAGGTGCACTCGGGCCAACCAAGGCAAAGTGAAGTGCCTTGGGCATTTTAAAGGCAAGCAAGAACCAAGGACGGTTCTAGAACGACCTAGAGAGGCCCACAACCATCTTGAATGTTTGTATAAGGATCCAGGGGGTTCTAGGACGTTTCACAATGATCTAGGCTCACCCAGAGGAACCTAGAAGACTCGAGAAGGCTCGGGAATGATCGGGACAAGTCCGAAAGGGTCGGGACAACTCCGGACATCTCCGGAATATTCTAGAATACTATAAATAAGTGTAGATCTATAGGGAATTATCTAGAATACTTTAAAATACTAGAGACCTATGTAGATAAGTATGGACTTATCTAGAATAGTTTAGGCCTTTAGATATTTTGCGAGGCAAAATTGTAGCCGTTGGATCAAAATGATCCTAGTTGTCCATTGAGGAGGTGGGTGCCTATAAATAGGGTCACCTCTCTCATTTGTACATCATCCCCACAAGTTCACAAACTAAGTCCTCTTGTAAAGCTTTCTTAAGTTCAATACAAGGTTGTTTTCCTTGTAAAACTCTCTTGCCTTCTCAAGCTCTTTGTTTTAGCCATAGCGTTTGCGTGAAGTAAGGCTGGTTAGCAAGATCGCGAGTTGCTAATGCCACACGGATCCGTTTGAGAGAATAAGTTCGTAACAGTTGGTATCAGAGCAGGTTCGATACACTCGGGACATGGCCAAGATCGGAAAGAACCAAGTTGTTAGCTCATCGGAAGTCGAGGTCACGCATGAGCAACGATGGCGCGAGGAGATTGTCGATCCTAGTGCGACAAGGCCAAGGGACAAGTCCAAGGACGTGATCCCTAGCTTGACTCATGTCGAGGAGAGCGTTGGGGGCGTGGGTGTCCAAGTGGACAACCTTCAACAAAGGGTAGAAGGCCTTAAGGCGGAGGATGCCGAGATCCACACGGCTGTGAGGGCCATGAGGCTCAAGCTAGAGGAGACCATGCACACGGAGATGGGACGAGTCCGCAATCTTCTTATGGAGGAGCTCTCAAAGGTACGTGCATCTCTTCAACTAGAGCTAGATATTATTCGTGCCCAAGTGGAGGCACTACAAGGTGACGTAGCCTTGTGCAAACGTGCTTTGGCAGTGGGGCCAAGCACCACCGTTGAGGCTAGAAGGGTCGAGGTACCCAAGCCTCAAACCTTTGCGGGAGCTCGCAACGCTAAGGAGGTGGATAACTTCCAATATGGCTTAGAGCAATACCTCATAGCCGTTGGCATTGTGGAGGATGCCACCAAGATCCAAACCGCGGGTCTATATCTCACTGATACTGCCATGTTGTGGTGGAGGAGAAGGTGCAATGGCATTGAGAAAGGTACGTGCACCATCTTTACCTTCGATGATTTCAAAAAGGAACTCAAAAGGAAATTCTACCCTGAGAATGCCGAAGATGAGGCAAGATCTCGATTGCAAAGGTTAAAGTAATCGGGGAGTATTCGAGGTTATGTTAAAGAGTTTACAAGCTTGGTGCTTGAGATCCCTGATATCTCCGACAAAGATTCACTCTTCAATTTCATAGATGGTCTCCAGAATTGGGCCAAAACTGAGCTAAGGCGACGGGGAGTCCAAACCCTTGTCGATGCAATTGACGTGCCCAAGAGTCTCATTGACTACTCTAGCCACAAGGAGACCACCCCTAAGCTAAAGGATGAGAAGGGCGGTCAAACCAAAGGTGGGGGAGACAAGGGCCAACGCAAGGAGGGCCATCACGAGGGCAACTCACCTAGGCACAGAGACTCGTCCCCTTGGAAGGGCAAGGACAAGGGTAAGTCCAAGGAGTTCCAAGGAACGAGGAAGTCACCGCCCAGTAATTTCTACATTTGTAACGATGACCATTGAGTTCGCGAATGCCCACAACGTCAAGCCCTTAGCGCGCTCCTAGCCAAGCAACAAGAAGGTAGAGACACCGACAGTGGTGATAAAGGTGCACAAATGGGATCAATTCAACTCTTGAATGGTATACAATCCACCCCAAAGACCGAAGCCAATGGGTTGTAACCCCCTCGTCCCGGTCTGGTCGGATGACCGATCCGAGTGGGCCACACGGGGAAAACCGAAGCGAAACCCGTTAAGGTTTCCCCTCGGTTAACGACCCTAGAAATTCCTTTTTATTTTATCTTGTCTATATGCATAATTAAAACCTATATGAAGCACAGCAGCGGAAAATACGAACAATGTAACATACACCGACCAACCAAAACAATAAACAGCTCATTTTAGTCTTTTACAGCAGGCCGTTTCGAAACGCCCTTAGGGTGTTCCGAAACGCCTTGACTTAGTCAACAGGCCAGGGTCAACCTTAGGGTGACCGTTTCGAAACAGGGGTGACCCGTATCGAAACGCCCTTGACGGTCAATATCTCGTGGTCAACGAGATTTGACCGTTTCGAAACATCAAAGGCCCATTTCGGAACGCCTTTATCTCGTCAATTTCTCAAAATTCCAGTAGCAAAAATGTTCCGAAACGACCCCCATCTGTTTCGAAACGGCAGGCCATTTGCAAAGGAGCCGTATCGGAACAGGGTGACCCGTTCCGAAACGCCCCTTGTCTGCAGACACGTTTTGGCTGTTTTAAGGCACAAGGGTGCCCCAAAACACCACCAAAACACCTTACAACATCACAACAAATAAACTTAAGGCATACCAACTAAACTAGCATGTTTCCACAAGATTAAGACAAGTCTAACACTAAGGCAAGACCTCACAAGACATGCATTCATACCACATCATTCAAACATATAGATAACCTCTAAGGCATATGGCTAACATTCAAAATAAGCAATTTAGGCATGAGTTACAATTCAACATGGCAACCCCAACCATGCAAAAGCAAGATATCAAGGAGTCTATACATGCTCCTAAACAACCAACAACTACTCAACAAAACAACACATGTCCCATTGCTCAAACTATTACATGTCCAACATTAAAATCCATACTTGAAGCACTCAAGGCTAACAACCACACTTGGAGGCCCTCCCCTTGCTCGAGCAACCTGCGAACTAAGGATCTGCAATGTTGAACAAAGAGAGCGTAAGCAATGATGCTTAGTGAGGGTATGCTCTAAAAACAAACCTCAACATTGCAGGGTCCGAGCACGATCTAGCCAAGGTAAAATACAACCACACCAAGGGTCCACAAGAGCCATAAAGTAAAGGTTCATGAGCAATATACAATATAAATGCCATGATCATAAGCTCAACTCTACAATACATGTAATCACATTTAACATTCAATTCATAGCTCATATGTCACAACACATTGATACACATATCAATCAACATTGGCACCTAGCTAAGACATGAATACGCGGATAGACATGTTGGAACTCACATCCAACAACCACATTACCTCACGGTGGGATTTCACTCATCACCGGTCTCGCGGAGGGGATTCCACTCATCCTCACACCCCGTCGATGGGATTCCACTCATCACCGACTACATTTAAATACAATTCCGGGCGAACCCGTACTCCTCCTTGGTGACTCAACGCCACCAAGGCCACGCGCGACTTTAGACTCATGTGTACACACTAACATCCTAATGATCGATCATTTGTATTCAAGTATACTAGTGCCAATATTTACTCATTCCAAACATTTCCGTGCTTAGCACGTACTCACCAACAACCATCATCAAGCATGTCTCAAGTATCACAAGTCATATTTCATCTCACATGTATAATACAATATACAAAGCATCCATATCACATTTCATACGAGACATACACATCCACATGAGATAGTTCATCCAAAGGCTCTAGATCAAGTTTAGGATTAGGCTACCACCCTAATCCTAACTCTAGGTGCGTCTACCAAGCCCAACCTAGTCCATATACTCGAACCAACCATTTTAAAACCATTTAAAACAATTAACCACTCACCTAGACACCCAAGCTCAACGACCAAGCAAGCAACCGCCTTCAACTTTCCGGATTCACTTCCGATGCTTCACCGATGCCCAAACTTGATTCTAATCAATCCCAAACACAAACAAAACATCCACAATCAATATCTTATCATCGAAACTAACCCGGAATGAAATTCAACCACAAACTACCATGTTGCAAGCATGAACAATATCCATTTTTCACCAATTCGGATGGCCCCAAAACCTTGTCCAAAAACCATGTTTTCAACTTCCATTACACCCACAATTGATCCCAATTCAACCCCTATCCATAGCACTATCAAAAGCCTATCAAAACCCACCTAAAACAACCCCCAAAACTCACCCAAAACCTCCCAAAAACCCCATGTTTGCCCAAATCCGAAAATTGTTTCAAATCATTTGAAATTCACATATGATACACCCTTTGACTTCTATATACCATATCTAAGCATAACAAATCAAAATACTCCATTTATCAACATAAAAATCTCATTTTTAATCAAAATATCCAAAACTTCCATTTTCTAAAAACTTCATGAAAACTAAAATGAAAGGTACTTTTATGGAGGGGAGGATGAGGGGAAGTCAAAAATACCTTTACCTTTGAAAAAGCTCCACTATTGAAGAAGAAAGGAGATGAAATAGTGATTGGGAGAAGGAGAGCCTTCTTGGTCGTGAGAAAAGAAATGGGAGAGAGAGAGGAAGAAGATGACAAGGGATATTTGAAACAAAATGGGGTTTTTAATTGAAAGCCCATTAAATTACATTTTTGCCATTAATGAAATGTCAATTCCCTTCTTTTCAAAATCTCAATGCAAGATGTAAAACAATGCAATTTAGTCCGACCTTAAATTATTTGCTTTTGAAACCCGAAACTCAAAAGATTGTTCTAATTATAAAATCGAGCCCAAATAATATTAAAATATTATTTTCACCTAACCCCTAAACCCGAGTGTTACAACTCTCCCCCACTTAAGGAAATTTCGTCCCCGAAATTACCTGGTGGAAACAGATACGGAAACTGCTCAACCATATCCGCTTTTCTCTCCCACGTGGCCTCTTCCACACCTCTATGCCTCCACAACACCTTGACCAACTCTATGGTCTTGCCACGTAACACCTTGCTATCAGAAGCAAGTATCTCAACGGGTTCTTCATTATAGGACAAATCCGGATTTAACTCTATCTCCTCCACGGGCATCACATGTGAAGGATCCGATCTATATCTCCTAAGCATAGACACATGAAAGACATCATGGATCTTCTCTAACTCAGAAGGTAACCTCAAACGATAAGCTACAGGCCCAATCCGCTCAACTATCTCATACGGACCAATGAACCTCGGACTCAACTTGCCCTTCCGGCCAAATCTCATTACCTTCTTCCACGGAGATACTTTCAGAAACACTTTCTCACCCACTGAGTACTCAACCTCTTTCCTCTTAAAATCTGCATAAGACTTCTGACGATCGGAAGCTGCTTTCAATCGGTCACAAATCAACTTTACTTTGTCGGTAGTTCCCTTAAGCAAGTCTGGCATAGGTAATAATCTCTGACCTGTCTCAGCCCAACAAATCGGAGTCTTACATCGTCTACCATACAAAGCCTCATAAGGTGCCATCTGAATACTAGACTGATAACTGTTGTTGTAAGAGAACTCAACCAACGGTAAGTGCTTCTCCCAAGAACCCTGAAAATCAATCACACAACAACGAAGCATATCCTCTAGAATCTGTATCACTCGCTCTGACTGCCCATCGGACTGCGGATGATAAGATGTGCTGAAATGCAAACGGCTACCCAAAGCACTATGCAAGCAACCCCAGAACCTCGAAGTGAACCTAGGGTCCCTATCTGAAACAATAGACTTCGGAACTCCATGAAGTCTCACAATCTCACGGATGTACAAGTTTGCCAACTTGTCTAAAGAATCCGTAGTGTTCACTGCTAAGAAGTGAGCACACTTAGTGACCTATCAACAATCACCCAAACTGAATTCTTCTTCGAAGGAGACAAAGGCAACCCCGACACAAAATCCATGGTGATCCTCTCCCATTTCCATTCCGGAATCTTCAAAGGCTGAAGCAAACCTGAAGGAACCTGATGTTCTGCCTTCACTCTTTGACAAACAATGCAACGGCTCACATACTCGGCTACATCTCTCTTCAAACCAACCCAGAAGTAATCATTCTTCAAATCTCGATACATTTTGGTACTACCCGGATGCATAGAAAAGGGACTCGAATGTGCTTCACTCAGAATCTGACGTCTCAACTCAACGTCTTCTGGCACAACAATCCTATCTCTAAAGCACAACAAGCTCTCACCACTGAAACTATACTCAGTCGGTCTTCCTTCGGCTATGTCTTGAACATGAGGAACTAGGCTCGCGTCTTGCAACTGCTTCTCTCTAATCAACTGAATCAAAGAAGGCTTCACTTGCAACTCGGTGATCAAACCACCATCATCGGACACACTCAATTTAGCAAACATAGCTCTCAACTCAACGGCCATTTTTCTACTCAAAGCATCGACTACTACATTTGCTTTACCCGGATGATACTCAATGGTCAAATCATAATCTTTTAACAACTCTAGCCATCTTCTCTGTCTCAAGTTCAACTCTTTCTGTGTCATCAAGTACTTCAAGCTCTTGTGATCGGTGTAAACAATACACCTCTCACCATACAAGTAATGACGCCAAATCTTCAATGCAAAAACAACTGCGGCCAACTCTATATCATGGGTAGGATAGTTCTTCTCATGAATCTTCAACTGTCTAGAAGCATAAGCAACAACTCTCCTATCTTGCATCAAAACATACCCTAAGCCTACGTAGGAAGCATCACTGTAAATCACAAACTCCTTACCTGAAACAGGTTGCACTAGCACTGGGGCATTTGTCAAAGCTTCTTTCAACTTCTCAAAGGCCTTCTGTCTTGCATCTGACCATTCAAACTTAACTCCTTTTTGCAACAATTTAGTCAAAGGAGCAGCTACTCTAGAGAAACCATCAACAAATCTCCTATAGTAACCGGCTAATCCTAGGAAACTCCTAATCTCGGTCACGGACTTAGGTTGTTTCCACTCAACAATAGCCTCAATCTTCGATGGATCAACTCGGATGCCTTCGGCCGAAACAACATGGCCCAAAAATACAACCTCTCGAATCCAGAACTCACATTTACTAAGCTTCGCATACAACTGATTGCTCAACAATCTCTATAAAACAAATCTCAAGTGCTCACCATGCTCTTCTTCTGTCTTCGAATACACAAGTATATCATCAATGAAGACAACTACAAAACGGTCTAGATAATCCCTAAAAATTCTGTTCATCATGTCCATGAATGCTGTTGGTGCATTCGTGAGTCCAAATGGCATCACAAGAAACTCATAGTGACCATATCTAGTCCTAAAAGCTGTCTTCGGAACGTCACACTCTTTCACCCTCAACTGATAGTACCCGGATCTCAAATCTATCTTCGAGAATACTGAAGCACCTCTCAGCTGATCAAACAAATCATCTATACGAGGCAACGGATACTTGTTCTTCACAGTCAACTGATTCAACTGTCTATAGTCAATACACATGCGCATGCTACCATCTTTCTTTTTCACAAGCAACACTGGAGCACCCCAGGGAGAACTACTAGGCCTAATGAAACCACGGTCTAATAATTCTTGCAATTGACTCTTCAACTCTTTCAACTCCTTCGGAGCTATGCGGTACGGAGCTATCGAAACTGGATTAGACCCTGAAACTGTCTCAATCACAAACTCAACATCTCTGTTAGGAGGTAAACCCGACAACTCTTCAGGAAACACATCTGGAAAGTCACACACTGTCCTGATATCTTTCGGTCTAGCTTCACTCATATCCGGATTCATAACATAAGCTAAGTAAGCCCCACATCCAGAGTCCATCATTCTATGGGCCTCTAAAGCTGACACCACATTAGACAAGAACTTAATGTTCTCGCCCACTACCACTACCTCGTAGTCATCAGAAAGCTTCAAAGAAATTCTCTTTGTTTCAAAATCTACACTAGCCCGATGCTCGACCAACCAATCTATACCCAAAATAATATCAAAACCGTAGAAAGGTAGTTCCATCATATCAACTGAGAACACATGACCCTGAATCTTCAGTGGACACCTCCTATACATACGTCTAACCACAACTGTCTCACCAAAAGAACTAGTAACATGCATTCCTACATCTAAGATCTCAACAGGGATATCTAACTTCTGTGCATGCTCACTCAAAATGTAGGAATGTGTAGAACCCGAATCAACCAAAGAAAGCAAAGACATAGACTGTAACTCAAAACTACCTGCTATCACATCGGTGTCGTTCCCGGCCTCTCTCTGAGCATAGACTCTCGCTGGTCCTCCCGCCTCTGGCTGCACAGCCACAACATGAGCAAGGTTCCTCTGAGCATCTACCCTAGGTGTATCAGCCCTAGGCTGGAAGTAGCCACGACCGCGCCCACGGCCTCTCTGAAAATAGTTCGCTCTCGCAGGAGCCTGAGCAATGTTCGGTGCCTGAGCCGCCTGATGCGGACAATCCCTCCTAAAGTGGTCCCTCGAACCACAGTTCCAACAGGCATGGAAGTTACCCCAACACTCACCAGCATGCTGTCTCTCAAAACGGGTACACTCGGGCAAGCGCCCTCCTCCTCTATGGCCCTGATGGCCCCTACCATGGTGGCCACCGCCACGTCTATGATCAAACTGATGTCCGCCACCTCTGTGCCTCTTAGCATCTCTACCATCAAAGTGGTTATGCCTCTTGCCCGAGCTAGAACCACCAGCTCGTTTGGCCGAACCCAAACTATGCTCCAAATCCTTGGCCCTCGCGACCAATACATCAAATTCTGAGTAGTCAGAAGCCAACGTGTACCTCTTAATCTCCTCATTCAATCCATAACGGAAACGGTTGCAGCGTTCTACTTCAGTAGGAACCAACTCTGGGGCATACTGACTCAAGCGAACAAAGCGGATCTCATAATCAATCACAGAAGCATCCCCCTGAGTAAGAGCCATGAACTCTCTCTTCTTCTCATCTAGGTACCTCGGTCCTAAGTACCTCTTCCTGAAAGCAGACTCAAAGAATTCCCAGTCAATCTCTGTCTCTGGAACCCCGGTAGTAATGGTGACCCACCAGGTGTAGGCATCACCCTGAAGCAACGAGATCACGCAACCCAATCTACGTGCGCCCGCACAACCCATCTGAGCCAAGATACGAACTGTCTTCTCTAGCTATAACTCTGACCTCTCCAGAGTAGATCCCCTAAACTCCTCGGCCCCCAAGCTACGGAGCCTCTCCAAAGGTAGACTAGCATCGTCACACCTAGGCTGAGCTGCAGCCTGAGCTCCCGCAACTGCGGCCTGGAATGCTCCCGCTATTGCTTGCACAAGCGGAGTCATGTCAATTCCAGCTGGACCTTGACCACCTTGGCCACCTTGTGGTCCATTTCCTCCGGCTCCATCCTCGCCCCCAACTCCAGGTGGAGGAGGTGGTGGTGGTGGAGGAGCGCCAACTCCCGCGGCCACTGGCCCTTCTAGGTGAGCCTCCGCACCAACTGCCGGCTCAACAGGAGCCGCAACTCGTGGTTCCTGACGAACCAACCTCGGTCTACCTCTCGGTCTAGACATCGCTCTCACAAATATCAACTACAACCACAACAACAAAACATACAAGCTAGGTTAGCAAGGCAAGGCTTCCAAGTGTTCAACTACGTTCCCTCACCTAAAATTCATTTTTCCAATGTAATAGTAGCAATGGGACTCACACACACATGCTTTAAAATAAGACAATCAGCATACTTGTCACACAAGCAATCATTCTTGCAAAACAGCAAACGCCGTGCAATTCAATTTAAAAACTTAAACTTACCTCACTTACCTGCCCAAGGTCTCGGAAACCTTAGACTCTGATACCAACAAGTGTAACCCCCTCGTCCTGGTCTAGTCGGATGACCGGTCCGAGTGGGCCACACGGGGAAAACCGAAGCGAAACCCGTTAAGGTTTCCCCTCGGTTAACGACCCTAGAAATTCCTTTTTATTTTATCTTGTCTATAGGCATAATTAAAACCTATATGAAGCACAGCAGCGGAAAATACGAACAATGTAACATACACCGACCAACCAAAACAATAAACAGCTCATTTTAGTCTTTTACAGCAGGCCGTTTCAAAACGCCCTTAGGGTGTTCCGAAACGCCTTGACTTAGTCAACAGGCCAGGGTCAACCTTAGGGTGACCGTTTCGAAACAGGGGTGACCCGTATCGAAACGCCCTTGACGGTCAAATATCTCGTGGTCAACGAGATTTGACCGTTTCGAAACATCAAAGGCCCGTTTCGGAACGCCTTTATCTCGTCAATTTCTCAAAATTCCAGTAGCAAAAATGTTCCGAAATGACCCCCATCCGTTTCGAAACGGCAGGCCATTTGCAAAAGAGCCGTATCGGTACAGGGTGACCCGTTCCGAAACGCCCCCTGTCTGCAGACACGTTTTGGTTGTTTTAAGGCACAAGGGTGCCCCAAAACACCACCAAAACACCTTACAACATCACAACAAATAAACTTAAGGCATATCAACTAAACTAGCATGTTTCCACAAGATTAAGACAAGTCTAACACTAAGGCAAGACCTCACAAGACATGCATTCATACCACATCATTCAAACATATAGATAACCTCTAAGGCATATGGCTAACATTCAAAATAAGCAATTTAGGCATGAGTTACAATTCAACATGGCAACCCCAACCATGCAAAAGCAAGATATCAAGGAGTCTATGCATGCTCCTAAACAACCAACAACTACTCAACAAAACAACACATGTCCCATTGCTCAAACTATTACATGTCCAACATTAAAATCCATACTTGAAGCACTCAAGGGTAACAACCACACTTGGAGGCCCTCCCCTTGCTCGAGCAACCCGCGAACTAAGGATCTGCAATGTTGAACAAAGAGAGCGTAAGCAATGATGCTTAGTGAGGGTATGCTCTAAAAACAAACCTCAACATTGCAGGGTCCGAGCACGATCTAGCCAAGGTAAAATACAACCACAACAAGGGTCCACAAGAGCCATAAAGTAAAGGTGCATGAGCAATATACAATATAAATGCCATGATCATAAGCTCAACTCTACAATACATGTAATCACATTTAACATTCAATTCATAGCTCATATGTCACAACACATTGATACACATATCAATCAACATTGGCACCTAGCTAAGACCCGAATATGCGGATAGACATGTTGGAACTCACATCCAACAACCACATTACCTCACGGTGGGATTTCACTCATCACCGGTCTCGCGGAGGGGATTCCACTCATCCTCACGCCCCGTCGATGGGATTCCACTCATCACCGACTACATTTAAATACAATTCCGGGCGAACCCGTACTTCTCCTTGGTGACTCAACGCCACCAAGGCCACGCGCGACTTTAGACTCATGTGTACACACTAACATCCTAATGATCGATTATTTGTATTCAAGTATACTAGTGCCAATATTTACTCATTCCAAACATTTTTGTGCTTAGCACGTACTCACCAACAACCATCATCAAGCATGTCTCAAGTATCACAAGTCATATTTCATCTCACATGTATAATACAATATACAAAGCATCCATATCACATTTCATACGAGACATACACATCCACATGAGAGAGTTCATCCAAAGGCTCTAGATCAAGTTTAGGATTAGGCTACCACCCTAATCCTAACTCTAGGTGGGTCTACCAAGCCCAACCTAGTCCATATACTCGAAAAAACCATTTAAAACAATTAACCACTCACCTAGACACCCAAGCTCAACGACCAAGCAAGCAACCGCCTTCAACTTTCCGGATTCACTTCCGATGCTTCACTGATGCCCAAACTTGATTCTAATCAATCCCAAACACAAACAAAACATCCACAATCAATATCTTATCATCGAAACTAACCCGGAATGAAATTCAACCACAAACTACCATGTTCCAAGCATGAACAATATCCATTTTTCACCAATTCGGATGGCCCCAAAACCTTGTCCAAAAACCATGTTTTCAACTTCCATTACACCCACAATTGATCCCAATTCAACCCCTATCCATAGCACTATCAAAAGCCTATCAAAACCCACCTAAAACAACCCCCAAAACTCACACAAAACCTCCCAAAAACCCCATGTTTGCCCAAATCCGAAAATTGTTCCAAATCATTTGAAATTCACATATGATACACCATTTGACTTCTATATACCATATCTAAGCATAACAAATCAAAATACTCCATTTATCAACATAAAAATCTCATTTTTAATCAAAATATCCAAAACTTCCATTTTCTAAAAACTTCATGAAAACTAAAATGAAAGGTACTTTTATGGAGGGGAGGATGAGGGGAAGTCAAAAATACCTTTACCTTTCAAAAAGCTCCACTATTGAAGAAGAAAGGAGATGAAATAGTGATTGGGAGAAGGAGAGCCTTCTTGGTCGTGAGAAAAGAAATGGGAGAGAGAGAGGAAGAAGATGACAAGGGATATTTGAAACAAAATGGGGTTTTTAATTGAAAGCCCATTAAATTACATTTTTGCCATTAATGAAATGTCAATTCCCTTCTTTTCAAAATTTCAATGCAAGATGTAAAACAATGCAATTTAGTCCGACCTTAAATTATTTGCTTTTGAAACCCAAAACTCAAAAGATTATTCTAATTATAAAATCGAGCCCAAATAATATTAAAATATTATTTTCACCTAACCCCTAAACCCGGGTGTTACATGGGTTACTTTACGTGGATGTCACCATCAACGGAAAGGCAACGAGGGCCATGCTTGACATAGGTGCACCCTATAACTTCCTCTCTATTGAAGAGGCAAGTAGGCTTGGTCTTAAGGTAAAAGGGGAGGCGGATCTGTCAAGGCGGTTAAATCTACCGCTCAGCCCATCTACGGGATTGCTCGAGGAGTCAAGACCAATGTAGGGACATGGTCTGGGCACATAGACTACACAGTTGTGCCGATGGATGACTACAAGATCATCATGGGGATCGACTTCTTCGATCGAACCAAGGCAATCCCAATGTCATTCTCCAACAGCATGTGCATCACAGAGGGCGACCAAGCTTGTGTGGTGCCAACACACAGAGCCACCAAGCAAGGGACCAAGGTGCTCTCGTCCCTTCAGCTCCAAAGGGACATTGACCGAGGCGAGCCATCCAAGGGGTTGGATGGGCACAAAAGGAGCAAGGCTGCTCGACCCAACGCGGCGATGCCAAGCTCTACCAAGCCAAGGAGGCAACACGGTGTGATAGCCAAGGGACAAGCTGTCAAGCCGAGGGTGAAAAAGAGGCGAACTGGGAGACAGCGGAAGCGTGTTGGCAACATCCCAGCCGCCCAACTGAGACGCGACAAGGACGTCACGAGATCAGGTGGGGTAGAGTGTCATACCCCACCAGTGCGCGCCACAGCCAACCGAGGAGTGCCCCCTAGGTGCATTCGGGCCAACCAAGGCAAAGTGAAGTGCCTTGGGCATTTTAAAGGCAAGAAAGAACCAAGGACGGTTGTAGAACGTCTTAGAGAGGCCCACAACCATCTTGAATGTTTCCATAAGGATCTAGGAGGTTCCAAGACGTTCCACAATGATCTAGGCTCACCTGGTTATTAGGGAAAGAAAGCAACGCTCTTTCCACTGGGCTAAGCATGTTTCTTGTATATTGAATACCAAATATAATATATGCGGTATATGTGTTATCCGATTGAAGAAAGAAAATTAAAAGCCATGTAATTGGCAATGGTAGGATTTGAACCTAGGAATCTTTAGTGGAAGTGGAAAAGGTTTACCACTAAGCAAGACATGAATTTGTGATATGTAATACTACCTATAATATATGATTTATTCGATTGTAATGGTTATAAAAGAGAAATAAATGTGATTTTCGGAGACTCGAACATGACACACTTATGTTGCATAAAAACATATAACCCAATTAAATATAATTTTAAAATTTTGATTTTTAATATAATTATATATAATAATTTAATTAATTTTTAATAAATATTAAAATTATTAATTAAGTTAAAAAATTAATTCAAGGAAAAATTTTAATAATTACTAATTAAGTTAAAAAAATTAAAAGAATAACGAACATAATATAATAAAAAATAATTATAAAATTATATTTAACTGGGTTATGCGTTTTTATGCATCATAAGTGTGTCATGTTCGAGCCTCTAAAATCACATTTATTTCTCTTTTATAACCATTACAATCGAATAACTCATATATTATAGTTAGTATTTTATATCACAAATTCATGTTTGGTTTAGTGGTAAATGTTTGCCACTTCCACCAAGGATTCCTAGGTTCAAATCTTATCATTTCCAATTACATTGCTTTTATTTTTCTTTCTCCAATCGGATAACACATATACCAAATATATTTTATTCGGTATTCCATATATCAGAAACATGCTTAGCCCAATGGCAAGAGCGTTGCTTTCTTTCCTTATTAACCTAGGTTTGATTCCCCTTGGGGCCAGATTTTACTATTTCATTTTTCTTACTCCAATTGGTGGTGACACATGTCACCGCCTAATTGAGGAATGAAAATAAATCTAATAAAAATAGATAAATCTCTCAAATAAGGTGGTGACATTAATTTATTTTATTAGATTAAAATTAGGACTAAATTGAATGATTGTATAAATAAAGAGGACTAAATGTGTATACCAATTATTTTAACAGTCTCGTTAACTTTTTCATTTTTTAACAACAGGTGGCTACATTGGAACCAATTAAATAGTTATGTTGTATATTTAACACAATTGAAAATATAGTAGTCAAATCGACACAAACCCTATAGTTCGGTGGTCATTAGTATAGTTTACCCATAGTTCGGTGGTCAGGTAAATTGTCACTTTGAACAACACATCCAATTTTTTTAACACAAATTTATTTTTATATCCTTTTTTAGTTTTCCAACAAAAACAAAAGATAATTTTCAAGGGTAAACTTGTCATTTAAATTATTTTACACCATACAATTTTTTCTTCCTAAAACTCCGTGAAAAGTCAACATGTGATACCATTAGTGGAATGGAGGGAGTATTAATTTTTTGTAATCGAGAAAAATAAGAAATTGCCCCATTAGTTCTAGACAAAGCTCAAGTAAAATAAAAAGGTAAAAAATAGAAAGAAATGGGTTATTTATATTTTTCATTATATTTTATAAATATATAATTATTTTTAATAAAAATAATTTAAACATGTTTTTTAATACTAATTAATTAATTTAAAAAAAAATTGAATTTCCCAAACGTAGTTGGGGTTTACCCATGTATATAATGATGATAAAATATAAAAAAAATTAAATTAAATTAAAAACAAAACTAAACTAAAGTTAACAAATATTTTTTTAGTAAAAAGTTTATAACTCATCTCCAATGTCTTTAGAAAAAAATAACCTAAAGATGATAAGGATGTAATATACTTCTCGGTTATTTTTATTAAAACATGCTAGAGAAGATAACATTTAAATAAAAAAATTAAATTCACATTTATAACTTATATTTTTGACCAATCAATTAAGTTATAGGTAAAAATTAAAATTATTTTTGGAAATACTTTGATTTTATTTAAATAAATATGTAAATAATAAAAGAAAATTTTTAATTATTGGAGTGTAATTTTAAATTTTCAAATATTTATATATATACAAGTTATGTTAGATAAATTTTTATATCTATTTATATTGATCCAACTGATGATATTTTTCCAGATACGCCACTATCTAATCTAGTTATATTGATTTTCTCCTTTTGGACCTCCCCACCAGGAACGGAGCCAGGATCCTGACTCGAGGGGAAGTATAATTAACTATATAATCAAGCAAAATAAAATATCATTCACTACTAAAATAATTTCAAAACATACGCATATCAAGTATAACAAAATAGAACATATCGCTCTTTCATATTACAAAAAGTCATTTATAATTGAATTCACGTCAAATGTTTCAGCAAAATTTTTTTTCGATATATAGCAACAAACAATTAGATAAGAACTCATCTTCAATCTTGTTGCGAAGCCTAGTTTTAATGATGTTCATTGTTGAAAATGATCGTTTTATAGTAGCTGTAGAAACCAGAAGGGTAAGAATAAGAGTCACCACTCTGTACACAAGAGGATAAATCTCAGACTTTCTTGTTTTCACCAACCATTGACACAAATCAAAAATAGTTTCTAAACTTTTAAAATCTAGAAGTTGTCACACATGATCAAAATGCTCAAATTGCATCCTTAATTTCATCATCTCATGTTCAGCAAAATTCGAAGGGTAGAATTTATAAATCAATTGACAAATGTCATCGATTCTAAATGAAGTGTGCATCTCCTTTGGATCTAATGTTGAACTAAGAGTAAGCAATTCTACTATATGATCATTAAACTTATCATTCAATTCTTGCAATTGAGTATTAATCATAGTATTGAAGATCTCTACATTGTAATGATGCTCCAATGTAATATCATTTTATCGATGGCGACCCTTCCTTTTCTTGCAACATAACGAGCATTCAAATTCAAAATAGGTATGTTAATTGAGTCACAAAAGGATCTCACATTAACAATTAGGTCATTCCATCCTGCATCCCTTAATTTCTGGAGTAGTAACTTAGGAGATGAAACAAGATGCATCACATTCAAAATGTCTTGGGATTATTGTTGCAAAGTCTAACATAGTATGTTAGAAATTTCAAGAACTCTCCTCATCAGATGTAAGATAAAAACAAACTCAAAAAAAGTTAAAGCCTCGTATGCTGCATTTTCTTCCGCACGCTGAGCTCAAGTAGCTCCATCATCAATAATGTTCAACAGAACTTCACATGTTGCACTAAACATGATGATTAAGCTAGAAACATATTTTAAATGTGAACTCCATCGAGTACCTCTTGGCCTTTGCAAAGTGTCAATCTGATTAAGCCCTTTTTTCTCGCTTTGAATCTCATTAATACCAACTAAATAAGCAACATTTGCAGCATGAGAAGCTTTTAATTGATCAGTACGCTTGCATGAAGCACTAACTATGTTGATAATGAAACTCGGTTTAGTAAATAAATGGTGAATACATATGACTTCTTTTGAAGCAACAACTAATACCAATTGTAGACTATGTGTCATACAATGAACATAATTCGTTTAACCTTTTTCTTTTTCTTGGTTCCTAACTTGATCTCGATTTTGATCACGGTCTGTATATACATTGTTTATAACACATGTAGATTTCAAATTACATGTCAGTATCATACTAAAATAAGTATATAATAATAATAAGAAAAGAAATTCCTATAATTCTTCCGATGCTTATTTGATACTAGTTCTATTTCATAAAATTCATATTAATCTCCACATTTCCAATTTATTCAAAATGGTCCCTTGCCATTTAATCTTCAATTCAAGCTTCAAATGATAACATCAAATATTCTAACATTTCATTCAAGCATAATACCTCAACTTTTGAAAAATTCCACTTCAATTCCAAATTTTCAAAATAATACAATTGGGTCCCTAAACCTTTACAGAATTCCGAATTAGATCCAATCAACATTCTAAAGCATGTAGAATCATTTATACTTCATTTCTAGCCTTAGGGAAAATTTCCAACATTTTTCCTATTTGTCCTTCAATAGCCGAATATGAAGAGCCTCAATAGACTTGATTTCCAACTTGAGTCAAGCGTGAATTCAACCTCTAAACATTATTTCCATGCATTTATACTCAATCCCATATCGAAATTAATCCAACTTTAATTTTTCATGAAAACCCCCAACTTTGCTTAATCTTCCTTTAACCATTTCTAATGGTTTTCAATCATCTTTCAAGCATGGAAATAATTCAACAACATCAACTACATCATAATCAAGCTTTAAAACATCAAAACCTAACATCCCCTTCATCCATATAATTCAAGAAATTAAGGTTTCAAGTATGGTAAACATGAACAAATGGTACCAAATGATAGAGAATTTCATGTAGAACAATTTCATTTTCATGCTTCCATCCAAATTAGCTTGAAAATCAAATTGAAAATATTTTCTTACCTTGGATGAAGTTCACGGCAAGAAGGGGAAAAGATGAAGAAAATTTTTGAAATTTTCAATTGATTTAGTTTGGTCCATTTGTCATAAATTTAAAGAGATTTTTAATAAAAATCTCTATAATAGTCAAAGGACTATTTTTCCCTTGAAATCCAATGTCTCTCATCTTACCACATGTCCATTTATTCATCCAAGGGTCAAAAATAAACTAACTAATTAGTGGTTACCAACTTTGCCCTTGAATTTCTCCTAAAATTATAATTTTGCCATTTTTCATCCAACGGTTCATATTCAACATGGAAAAATCAAGGTAGATCCAATAATCCATGTTAAATTCTTTTAAAATAAAGCATGAAAAAGACATTACTAACCTTGCTTGATATTTTTGACAAAATATCTCAATTTATTCGATTCGGTCCAATTATTTGAATTTCCCTCAAACTTAACTCTATATAACTTTTAATACGAATCCCGTACCAAAAACCAGGTAACACGAAAACATCATTCTTGGGGGTAAAATATTCATTTACGAGACTAAAATACACCACTTTCAAAAATTACATTTTAGTCCCTAAACTTTTCCCAAGTTTACACTTTAGCCCTCAAACTTTCCTTTTATTCATTTTGGCCACTATCCAAAATTTTAAGATATTACATTTATATAGTTATATATACGAATAAATAAGAATTTCTTCTATTAGATCATTTTTCTATTATAATTGCACTAAATGTTTCCTCTTATCTAATGTTGTAGATTACTGTAACTCGCGAGGATATTGGAACAATTAGAGCACTTAGGGTAATCTCACACAAAAAGAACTAAAGATATTGTAGATTTGAAATTTTCATTCACAAAGGTACAATTTTAATCATATTTTATAATTGCGATTAATATATATACTAGATTGGTTGATATTTTTTTTATTAATATATATTATAGATTGATTGATAGTTTTTAGTTAGTGATATATATTATAGTTAGTTTTTGTATAATAATGTGTGATTTGTGAAGAACTAGTGAGTCTGGGTGAAGGCTCCCATAAGACTTGGTTGGTGGTCTATATATTTACGTGGATTTGTTTGATTTTTATATACTTTTCAAATTATTGAATTAGATATTTAGATATTTGTCTCATATTGTTTTACTTGATCTATACATTCGAATATTAATATTTAATGATTTTCCATGTAAATTACACATATCTAGTATCACCCATTCTAAATATGCTAGGGTTAGCTTTTCTCTCTAATTTAGTGTCGCCTTTACTTTTCCTTATTGTTTAATTTTTTATGGCCGGCGACGGCACTAGCCTTAGGGCTGGTTGTCGACTGCCGGTAACCCTCTTTTTATTTATTTGCTTTGTTCTTTTGCTTTTTGTCTTTTTAATTCAATAAATTTGTCTTTATGATACACTTTTCTCTACCTTTTGGTACGTTTTTTCTGCTTCTTAGCATGTTTTTTTACCTTTTGGTACACTTTCTGTTCTTTGTTTTTTTCTCAGGGTTGGATTTGACGTCGTCACGACTGATCAAGATGGCGCTCTTTTGATTATCCTGTTGATCTCCCTATTTTGGACCCTCAATTTGGATCTCGATGTAAGTTTCGTCACCGCTCTTGTTCGCGATTGAGTTGTGGTAATAAATGTGTTGTTAACGTACCCCAATTCTGTAATATGCATTTTTTTAATTTCGTTTGTTGATGGTTTTTACCTTCATCGTCGAGTTTTGGTGATGTTTATCTACTTTTTCAAGTCTTTGATTTAGGTTTTACCTTTTCTTTCTTGGGTCCTGTTTTCACAAGAAATTGCTTAAACCATGGTTTAAGCATTTTGCCTCTCGTGTTTCCTTTTTTCACAAGGAAAATAGTCCTTTTGGTTCAAATGCTTTCACTATGGATGAATTTCAAAATTAGAAGAAGGTAAGGGATGGTAAGAATTGCTCATTTTTAGCACATATTGGGAAAGATCGCAATTCTCCTCATCAAAATGCTGAAAGAGCATGTGAGGACCTGACTAATTATTCTTCGTGTGTTCAAAAAAATTGAGAAATTTTCATCTCAAGGAACTATGGAGAATAAAGTTTTATTAAAAGCTTCAATTGATGCAGTTACATGGCTTGCATTTCAAGGATGTGCTTTTATAGGTAATGATGAGAGTAAAACATCACAAAGGCCCGAGACTTTTATCTGATTACTTCGTTTAATATCGTCCTACAATGATGGGTAAAAAAGTCCATAGAGAAAGCTCCAAAAAATGCTACATACACTTCACCACAAATATAGACGAAAATCTTGCACGTCTTCTCAAATAAAATAAAAAATGTCATATGTAAAGAAATTGGTGATGCAAAGTTTTGTATAATAGTTGATGAAGCTCGAGATCAGGCTAAAAAAGAGCAATTGTCTATTGTGCTGAGATACATTGATAAGAATGAATGTGTGAAAGAACGAATTTTTGGACTTGTTCATGTTAAAGATGCGGTTGCATCTACATTAAAGGATGAAATATTTTTTGCCCTTTCCCAATTTAATTTGGATGTTCATAACATTTGAGGACAAGGCTATGATGGTGCAAGTAATATGAGAGGTAAATAATATGGCTTAAAGGCTTTGATTTTAGATGTATGCACGTATGCTTATTACACTACAACATGCTTGTCAATTAATGAAAAAAAATTATATGACGTTGCGAATAACGTCACAAATTATATTATAAACGTGACAATTTTTTATTTTTGTCACAATTTCTTAATAATGGTATATCTTTCTTGACAATTTTAAAAAAAAATGTCATTTATTTTTGTCACTATATGTTTGGCGCTTAAATTTTTTTGGTGGAAAACATTTCAATGATGTTTAGAGAAAATGGTGACGCGGTAAAATCGTCACTCATGAAATGAAAGTATCAGTGACAAAACAGTATTATGACGATTCAATGTTAATTAGTGACATTATAAATTCATCACCAATGAAAGTAAATTTGTGACAATTTGATTTGTTCATATTTTGGAAGACACAGAAAGTGACGTTTTATTTGTGTCAAGAATGGTTTAATGTGATGAAAATCACTATTTGTCGCAAGTTGGTATATATATATATTTTTATTTCTATAACAAATTTAAAAAAAACATCATGAGATTATGTCACTTAATGCTTACACTAAGGATAAAGCAAAACATGATTGAGAAAATTTATTGGTGACGAATTTTTAATATCTTAATTGCATGACTAAATTAAAATCTTATTGGTGACGAATTCTAAAATTTTATTGAAATAAATTTAATTTTAAATTATTAAAATATGATAAAATAATTGAAAATGTATTTAACTTAATAGATAAATTTAAAGGATTTAAGAATCAAGAAAATATTAAAAAAAATGAGTTATGCGCTTCACTTCGGACATTTTTTTAAATAGTCCGAGGACTTTTTTATCCCTTATACCTAATTTTCATTCCTTGACAAAATTCATGTAACGTGTATTTTTACCAGCTAATTATCACTATTTTACAAGAATTTAACATTCTTTTCAAGTTTTCTTATTTGGTTTCTAGAATGGAGATTGGTTTAGAGTTTAGATGTTTAAGTGTAGGGGTTTAGAATTTAGGGTTTATAGGTTATGGTTTAGTTCATGGAGTAATATGGTTAGGGATTTATGTTATAACCTATCAACCCTAAAGTTTAACCATAAACCCCAAATTCTCAACTCATACCCTAAACTAGTCCCTAAACCCTAAACCCTAAACTAGTCCTTAAACCCTAAAACTAAAGTTCTCACAAACGCTTGTGCATGGAATAATTACCCATTTTCCAAGTAAATTTAAAATCATATGATTGAATATTTTTTTCTTATTATTTTTATGAAAATTATTTTTATATTCTATGATGAGAAAATAAAAATAAAATTTTCACCCTTTTAATTCTTTTTTGTCACATACTGAATTTCAGACTAAGAGTTTTAGTGATTGTTCTAAGATTTTGAATTTCGAAAATGATTTGAAAATGTGGACTAAACTAAAATTAAATGTCAAATTTTGTGGTAAATTCGTAAATTTTGAAAATTTAGGGTTGTTTACATAAACCCTAGAAAGTATGGTATTGTCTCCCTAATTAACACTTTCCCCTTTTGTTTGTAATATTTTTCCCTTCTTCTTCTCTTCAGTCGATTAACTCCCCTGAAAACCCTAGCTCATCCCCTTTTATCTCATTCTGATTGTTCTCCACCGCCATTCGTTCTCTATTTCCGTCCGGCCGTTCGGCATGCATCCTTATCATTGCTGACCCATACCCTGCTCTCTCATCGCCCTCCTCCGTTCATCGTCCTTGAAATACACTTCAAATGTGAACCCCCAACGTTGCCTTTGTTGACCTCTCATCCCTTAGCGATCATGTACATCACGACTGTAGCAGCACACTAGGAATACCAGTGCTCTTGTCATCGTGTTGTGTCCATGTCAGCCGCCCTTAAACAGATCTCCCCAGCTTTCGCTTTTGCCCATTCGTCAAACCAAGCAACTATGTATCTCACCGGCCCCCACTATTCGTAAACCCCAATCGTGGTAAATTACATTATCATATTTGTTGTGAGATCCTAACATTTTCCCTTTCCTTTCGCTTAGGTGATCGTTTGGAAACAGTTATTGACAGTAACGGCCAAGAGAAAATGGGATCAGGCAATGAAATCTGAGGACTTGATGAGAGACTTAGGTATAGTGGCCGAGATGGGCGAATTGTTTTTGGGATCAAATTTTAACGATTACACAATTTTAGGATTTTTTTGTAATCTGTAAAAAGTCTAGGATATTATTGTAATTTGTAAAACATTTGAGATGTGATTGTAAATATATAAAAAGTTTAGGCATTTATTTTAATTTATAAAAGGGTCTTAATTGTAATTTATATTAAGTTTGGATTTTGTTGTATTTTATATAAAGCTTCAATGGCAATATTTTAATTTAGAAGAAGATTAGGCCTTATTTTAATTTAGAAGAAGTTTTGTCTTTTACTGTTATTTAAAAAAATATTTGTCCTTTATTGTTATTTAAAAAAAATATTTGGCCTTTATTGAAATTTATTAAAAAAAGTTTACCTTTGTTGTAATTTATAAAAATATTAGACCATTATTGCAATTTTTATTTTAAAAAGAAATTATGACGATTTTTTATGTCATTTATGGATTAAAATTATTATATTATTTGTGGCGATACAAATAATTAATGACAAAATTTTGTATTATTTGGTGACATTACTAGTTGTCATTAGTTACAAATTATAATGTAACGTTGTATATAAATATCACTATATGTTTATTAACACGTAACGAAAAGAATGACATCGTCGCACTAGACATTTAATGACACATTTAGCGTGACATTCGTCTATATGTATGTACGTATTATGTATGATATATACCCATATTTGTGTATTCGTTTGTATGTGCATGTCATTATGTTTATTAGTATTGTGTGTATTAAATATTATTATTATTATTATTATTATTATTATTATTATTATTATTATTAATGTTATGTGCTATTATTATCATTATTATGTGTGTTATTATTATTATTATTATTATTAAACTAAAAAAAGACTACTTATATAAACAAAAGCCCACTTAATTAAATACTAGTCCAATACATAAAGTCCAAATAAATATTACATATTTGGCCTATTTGGGCCCTAAATAATTAAAAAACCCTAAAAATCTAATATGATATCTTCTTTTCCCTCCTTGTGCAACCGCCCAAATCTGGACCGTTGGATCCATTTTTGATCCAACGGCTAAGATTAAACCAAAAGACCTGTTGGATTCCACACACCCCTTCATCTGCCGCGTTTGATACACGTGCGGGCTCTCCAGCGCCCACGCGCGCGTACGCCGACCATCCATCTTCCACGCGTGACTGAAATACATGCCCTGACCGTTCGACGCCTCCACGCGCCTGAGCCAGCAATCTCGGCTTTCTCTCAACTATCGTGCAGAAGGAAAACAAATAAAAAATGGGGATATCAGAAGCTAATCTTAGGCAACGATCAGCAACAGTTTATGCATTAAAAGTTTGTCAACAATTGTAAGCAAAAATCAGCATAAGTAATGTAACAATCGAATGTAATGTTCAGAGATGAATGGATGAAAAAGGTTTTTTCAGATAAAAAAAATCGTTCAAAGTCACGACGATCCAACGACGGACGACGATGAATCGAGGCTCTCCAGGTCGCGGCGCTTCGGTCCGATTTCGAGATATCGGGGCTGTTTCGGAAAAATTCGTTTAGACAGGGAGGAGAATGAGGTCGAGGCGAGCCTTTTGGTGTCCTTGCATGGCCAAAGATCATCGGTGAACATCGTTTGAAGGAAAGACGGCGGCTAGGGCTCCCTCTCTCAGTTTTGATTGTTGAAGAAGAAGAAAAATGAGCTGAGGATAAGGGTTAACTCCTTTTTTTAACAAGTCAAACTGTAAAGAAGAATTTTCAGAAGAGCAAGGATAAGGAAGAAACAGATTCAGAGAATAGAAGGAAGAAAAGGAGAAGACAAGATTTCATTCAACATAATCGATAACCTTTACAATCTCACTTCAGCCCTTTTAACTCTACCTGGGTGAAACGACCACGTTTTGTCTATACAAATGCCTATCCAAAGCGCAGCACTTCATTAAAGGTTTTAACGACTAATTCAACGAAATTAAAGCTAACTAAAATTCAAAAACACTCCAACGGTAAAATGAGTTCAGAAACATCTCTTACAATACTCCCTCCTTCTGAAAATCCTTGTCCTCAAGAATTGAAATTTGGAAACCTCTGTTTCAGGGTGTGAAATACTTCCCACGTGGCATCCTCAGGAAACGAGTTGGACCACTCCACTAAAACTTCAGTGATTGCTTTGTTTCCCTTTCGTCCAATTCTTCGATCTAAAATCTTCACAGGCTTCTTGCTAATGCTGCCATCAGGGTCTACTACAGGTAACTCAGATTGGGCAAGTTCAGATCCAATTCTCTTCTTCAGTTGGGACACGTGAAACACAGGATGGACCTTGGAATCATCTGGGAGTTTCAACTTGTAGGCAACCTTCCCAATTCGAGCAATGATTTGAAATGGCCCAAACCATTTAGGAGCTAATTTCTGACAGTTTCGATGCACTACAGTTTGTTGCATGTATGGTTGTAATTTCAAAAACACCCAATCTCCAACCTGTAATTCACACTCACTTCTACCCTTATCTGCATGGCTTTTCATTTGATCTTGGGCCCTCTCAAGGTGAAATTTTAACATTTTGATTGCAGTTTCTCTCTGTTGAAGGTCCCTATCGACAACTGCCACTAATGATTCTCCTGCTACATAAGGTAAATGTACGGGAGGTGGTTGCCCATTTAAAGCCTGGAAGGGTGTTGATTGAATTGTTGAGTGGAAATTAGTGTTGTACCACCACTCAGCAAGGTGTAGCCAATCTCTCCACTCTCTTGGTCTCTCCCCAGATATGCATCTCAAGTATGTCTCTAGGCGCTGATTTACTCTTTCAGTCTGGCCATCTGACTGAGGATGGTATGTTGTTGAAGCATTAATCTGCACTCCCAACTTTCTTAGTAGTTCTCTCCAAAATAAGCTCATGAACACCCTATCCTTGTCACAAATAATTTCAGTTGGCAATCCATGTAATTTAAAGATGTTCTCCAGGAAAATTTTTGCCACATCCTTAGCTGAAAAGGGGTGAGATAAAGCAATGAAATGACTGTATTTTATCAATCTGTCCACAACCACTAAAATGCAGTCTTGCTTCTTTAAAGCTGGCAATCCTTCCACAAAATCCATACTAATGGATGACCAAATGGTGTCAAAAATTGGCAAAGGCTGGAGTAGTCCTTTTGGATGTTGCAACTCACTTTTGTTCTTCTGACAGATCACACACTCCCTCACCAAGTTCTTAACTTCCCTCCTCATTCCTTTCCAATAGAAAACGTCAGCTAACCTTTGAGTGGTTGCACTGGCTCCGGAGTGTCCTCTAACTGCATTCCCATGAAAAAAATGGATCAATTCTTTCCTCAATGTTGCATCATTACCCACTACAACTTTATCTTTCCTCTTTTAAGACTCCTCTTATCCATTTATACTTAGTATGTCTGTTACTTTCATTCTCCAGCTCCCTAATGATTTTTGCCAATTTCTCATCATTGTGCCAAGAAGCAGTCACCCTGTTCATCACATTTGTGCTTACTCTGCTCACTGCCATATTTCCCAAACTTGCATTTTCAGGTCTTCTGGACAATGCATCTGCAACAATGTTGTTAATGCCCTTCCTGTACTGCACTTCATAGTCATAGCCCATCATTTTAACTAACCATTTCTGTTGGAATGGAGTAATGGCCTGATTTTTTGCTAGAAACTTGAGGCTTTGATGATCAGTCTTAATGATGAAATGTCTCCCCACTAGGTAGGTTGTCCATTTCTTCACAGCCATTAGAGCAGCAACCATTTCTTTCTCATAAACTGACAGACCCCTATATCTTGCTCCCAAGCCTTTGCTGAAAAAAGCCAAAGGTTTTTCTTCTTGAACCAGCACAACACCAACACCTAGATCAGAAGCATCAGTTTCCACAGTGAATACTAAACTGAAATCTGGTGAGGACAGAACTGGAGCTGAACTGATTGCTTACTTTAATTTTATAAAGACCGCTTCTTCTGTCTCTCCCCATTTCTAGGCCCCTTTTTTCAGCAAATCTGTTAAAGGCTTAGCCAAACATCCATACCCTTATACAAATCTCTTGTAATACCCAGAAAGACCCAAAAATCCTCTAAGCTCCTTAATGTTTCTGGGAGTTGGCCACTGCAAAATACTATCCACCTTAGTCTTGTCCATTGATATGATTCCTTGAGAAATAACATATCCCAAGTAGTCCATCTCTCGAGCCCCAAAACTACATTTGGACTTTTTTGCATAAAGCTAGTGTGTCTTTAGAACCATCAACACTTCTGTCAAATGTTGCAAATGTGAATGTCAATCTTCTGAATACACCAATATGTCATCAAAGAAGACAAGGACAAACTTCCTCAGCTGTTGTTTGAACACCTTGTTCATCAATCCTTGGAATGTTGCAGGGGCATTAGTGAGCCCAAAAGGCATCACTAGGAACTCATAATGCCCCTTATGAGTCCTAAAAGCAGTTTTATGGATATCTTCCTCCCTCATTCTGATTTGGTGGTAACCAGACCTCAAATCCAATTTTGAAAAAAGGTGGCCTTCCCTAGCTCATCCAACAATTCCTCAATAACCGGCATAGGGAAATTGTCCTTAACAGTTAACTGATTAAGTTTCCTGTAGTCTATGCACATACGCCAGCTGCCATCTTTTTTCTTTACCATCACTATAGGAGAGGAGAAAGCACTACTGTTGTCCCTGATGATTCCAGCTCCTAACATCTCTCCCACAAGTTTTTCAATTTCATCTTTTTGGTGAGTTGGATGCCTATATGGTCTGACTTTTACCACTCCATTCTCATCTTTCAATTCAATCATGTGTGTATGTCCTCTCTCAGGTGGTAACCCATGTGGCTCCTCAAACACCCGCTGAAATTGTTGGAGTAAGTTCTCTATTTCTCTTAGTACTCCACTCTCCCTCTTCATTTCCAATTGTGGATTCACTAACCACAAAGCTGCAGTACCAAGACCATTTCTCCCCTTCAACAATTTGCTACAGCTCTTACTGTCCATTAGCTGTAACCTACATGCTCTCAGCCCAAACAATTCCACTACCTTGCCTGCTTGCTCAAACTTCATCTTGGACTCTGCAAAATTCCATTGGATGTTGCCCAATTGTGAGAGCCATTGCACCCCTAAAACCATGTCACAACTCCTCATTGGCACCACCAGAAAATCAGCCTCAAACATCAGACCCTGCACCTTCCACTGAACAGTTGCACATTTCCCCAATGTAGTCATGCAATTTCCATATGCCACAGTTACTCTTAGTTGCTCCCTCCTATCCACTTTCAGACTCAATTTCTTGATCAGAGGTAGACTGAGGAAATTGTGAGAACTTCCTGAGTCCAACAAAGCAATGCAATCTAAACCTTCAACTGTAACTCCAAGCTTCATTGTATCCCAATCTGTGAAACCGATATTTTAATTTTGATATAACTAAAGAACCTAAGGACTAAATTGAAAATGTGAAAACGAATTTTTAAGTCCTCAAACATCCCTATATGATTGAAAGAATATGCCTACGTTAAAAACTAAGTTTATCAAATATTTTCTAAGTGTTCTTAAAGCCAAAATAGTGATTTTCGAGTCATCGTTTCGAAACGGCCTAAGGCGTTTCGAAACAGTTTTGAAACTGTGAACCTGTGTTTCGAAACGGGTATCGAAACGATTTCAACACTGCCAACCCGTGTTTCGAAACAAGTTTCGAAACGGCTTTAGAACATAGAGAAATCGTATCGAAACGACATTTAGTGTTTCGAAACTAGGGATGGGCACGGGTCGGATAGGGTCGGATTTTTGACCGACCCAAACTTTTAGTCCCTCCACCCGACACCCGACCCGACCCGGGGTTTAGAGGCGTCTCACCCGACTCGCACCCGACCCGACCCGGGGTTTAGAGGCGTCTCACCCGACTCGCACCCGACCCGAATATGAGATAAAACCCGACCCGACCCGACATGAATTTTTCTCTAATTATTTTACTCAAAATTTATCCAAAAATTAAAAGCATAAATCTAAACAACCTCCAAATCAATAATTAAAACATGATTCACACAAACAAAATTAAAAAAGTCCAAACATAATAATTAAAATTACAACTTACAAGTCCACAATACAATTAAATAAGTTCAAACATAAGATAATTAAAATTACAAATCCATAATTAAAAGTAGAAGTCCATAATATAATTAAATAAGTTCAAGCACAAATCTTATAAAACTAGACATGAAAATAAACATCATATAAAAAGGCTTCCATTGACACCGACTTCATAATCTTCAATCTTATCTAGTCACTCAAATCCTATAAAAAATTATAAATTAATATATATGAACAAGAATATAATATACAAAACAAATATAAAATTTTTAATTACCTCAATCTCATCTTCCTCGATTTCACCATCTTCACAATAGCTCAATTCATTTGTTTCTAAAATGATATAAATGAAAAATTCTAATAAGAAATGATAAGTAAACATATAAGTAAAAAAATAACTGAAATTTTAGGATAAATATATTTGTACCTTCTTCTTCAGCCCACAACCAATTTTGACAACATGCCAAAGCTTCAACAGTTGTTGGATGGAGTCTATTGCGTTGTGCATTCACCAATCTCCCTGCAGTACTAAAAGTAGACTCCGAAGCAACAGTAGAAACCGGTATAGCATAAATATCTCTGGCAATAGCTTGTAGTGTAGGAAATTGTGGTCCATTCATCTTCCACCAAGCTAAAATATCAAAATTCAATGTCCTTGGAACAATATCTAATTCCAAGTAACGATCTAACTCAGACTTGACTTTTAATTTCTTTTGCTTCTTCCTTGAAAGATAGGCATCAAAATCACTCGGGTCTCCCAAATCAACCGGAACACTATCTAGTGATGTATTGTTGAAGCATTGAGGTTCATTATTTGAAGACATCATTTTTCCTTCATACTCGGCAACCAATTCTCGACATAATTGCACGATTTTTTCAACCTCATATTCAGCACTAATTCCATAAATATTCTCAAAATAGTACTCCAACAATGTTGTCTTGTATCGTGGGTCTAAAAGTGTGCCAACACCCATAACACCATTCACACTACTCCAATACTTCTCAAATTTCAACATCATAGATTGTGCCATACTTGCAATGGTGTTATTAGTATGCATAACCCATTCATTCAATGCAACTCTAATCTTGCAAATTCCAGGAAAATAAAGATTTACCGTTGTATATTTTGTTCCTGAAAAGCCTTCAGTGATCTCATAAAACAATTTAAACTTCTTGCAAATCTCTGTTGCAAAAGCCCAATCATCATCGGTTGGTAAAGACTTGTACAAAGGATCACCATGCAATTGCACACAACGCGGAAATACATCTTTGTAAGATAACTTGTCCAGAGCATAAAAAATGTTGAATTCCATCATGTTCTAACATCAGCACATAACTTTTTTGTAGTTGGAATACGCAATTGTCGTGCCGCCTCTTCAAATCTTTCCCATCTTTTTGGAGTAGCACTCCAAAAAAGAACACTTTGACGAATCCTTTCAATATCATCTCCAAGCACATTCAATCCATCCTTTACAATTAAAGGTAATATGTGTGCACAACAACGTATGTGAAAAAAGGCACCATTCAGCAACAGTGTACTACCTCCCAATCTATCAACTAACACTTTAACAACACTATCATTCACACTACAATTATCAACAGTGATAGATGTGAGCTTCCTATCAATATTCCAATCTAGAAAGCATTTCATTAGACTAGAAGCAATGACATCTGTAGTGTGTGGGGCTGGCACATATTCAAACCTAATTAAGCAGTAATTAAAATATATAAGTTCTGGTAAATATTGAAACTTAAGAAATTGACAAAATATATCTTTAAAAAAATTACCTTATGATTCGCTTCTGTAAAGTCCATGAGTTATCAATGTAATGAGCCGTGACAACCATATATCCTTTGTTTTGGTGGTCTGCAGTCCACATATCGGTTGTGAGGGCAATCCTCCCTTCATTAGCTTCCAAATTAGACATTGTTTGCATCTTTCCCTCTTTGAACATTTTCAAAATGTCACGCTTTATTGTACTGCGAGAAGGCATTTCAAATAGAGGCTGTAGACTAGCACAATATTTTCTGAACTGCACATGATCCACAGTCGACAAAGGATATTCATGCATGACTATCAACTTGGAAAGCTCTCTCCTTGAAACATCTTGATTAAATGAGGCAGTCTTTAGCGTTAGTTTTCCATCTGACTTCTTTTGATTAGCTAGTAGGACTTGTTGTCGAATGTCCACTTGACCTCGCTTGTTACACCTCCTTAGATGATCTCGTAAATGACTTGTCCCATTTTTTGAATCACCATTAAGTTTTTTTTTACAATGATTGCATGTCTCTTTCCACTCATTGTTGATTTTTTCTTTTGTAAAGTGCTCCCAAACCATAGATTTCAACTTTGAATTTGATGTGTTGCCTTCATTTGACTCAAGAGATGGAATTGAACTTTCTTGAGTAGTTGGTGACGGGCTTCCCTCGGATGGTAATTGAGGAGAGTTAAAAGTTAGAGATGTTGATGAAGTTGCATTTTGCCCCATATGATCAGACATTTTCCTATAAAAAAAATTGAAGGCAAAAAAATAAATTAGGGCATCCAAAGTTTGTATGGGGTGCAGTAATCATAAGAATAAAATTCAAATACATAAATTTAGTAAACTATGATTGTATCTTCACTGTAAATATTTAGGCAAAAGATGAATAAAAATGCATTATGGGCTTGATGCATGATGTTAATCATATTGTAAACTATGATTGTATCTTCACTGTAAATATTTAGGCAAAAGATGAATAAAAAGGCATTATGGGCTTGATGCATGATGTTAATCATATTGTAAACTATGATTGTATCTTCACTGTAAATATTTTTTTGTATGATTTCTAGTTTTCTACTATAATAGAATCATGGAATAATTACCTATAAATAAATGTATATATTTTTCTTCTTTTAACTTAAAGAAACGAAAAAGATATACTGTCCTACTTTGAGCAAGCTTTGTTTCTGCATTAGTTTAAGCAGTCCTTTCTCCATATACTGACTGTCATTCGTAAGAGAAGCAATAAATTAGAGATCGTGGATAAAGCAAAAACACAAGTGGAAATAACAGTTTCAAAGAAGAGTATGTGTGTATATATTATTTATTATATATAATATATTACATATATAATTTAAGTTAAAGCTGAAAGGATTAAAAAGTGTTTGTCTTTGTTTTATGCAATATATTCTACAGTTATATATTCGGTGTCCATAACCACTTAAGCAGGAACAAACTCCAACACCAGAACAAGAGCAGTGAAGGGTGTTCAAGCTTTGGGAAAATCAAGGTTTGGTTTTTGGTATACACAACATCAACATGTGCCCAGGAAACATTTGTCGAATTGAAAAAAATATTGAAGCTACATATGAATCGACAAAATGCAATTGATAACTGAAGCTACATATGAATCAACAAAAAGCAATTGATAACTGAGTTTGTCGAATTGAAAAAAAATTGAAAAACCAAAGAACCCAACTCCGACCTAATCTGGAAAAAAATTAAAAACCCAACTATTTACTAACCTGCTTGCGTCGTCTGATTGAAGATGTGCCCAGGAAAAGTTTGTCGAATTGAAGATGAAGGCAAAACCTAATCTGATTGTCGGTGAAGATGAAGGCGAAAGTGAGTCTGGCTGTCGTCGAATTGAAAAAAAAATGAAAAGGGGAAAGACTGAAAGAGTAAAGAGTCAGAGTCGTGTAAAACGAAAATAAAATTTAAAAATCCTATATATTTTTTATTTTTTTAAATTATACTCGGGTCGGGTAGGGTTTTTCCCCTTAAACCCGACTCCGACCCGGCTCCAGCAATTGGAAACGTTTCACCCGACCCGACCCGAACCCAATTTATTTTATAAAAAATCCGACCCTATCGGATCGGGTCGGAACCCATCAGGTTCGAGTCAAATGCCCATCCCTATTCGAAACGGTTCTTAAATTGATTTGAAAAATATGACGTTGAATGTTTTTAACTGATTTTTAACAAACCGTTAAGGCGCATCGAAACGATTTCAAGCCGTTTCGATACGACCCTTGACAGTGGCAAAATGTTTCCAAACAAGTTTCGAAACGGCTCTTAGCGTATCGAAACAGGTCAGACCGTTTCGATACGGGCTCTTTAATGCACCCCAACGACTCTTTCTATTTTGGTCTGTTTCGAAACAGGGTCGGGCATTTCGAAACGGTTGGTTGCAGAATACATTTATGGAGGGGAGATAACACCCCCAACGACTCTGTTGATGATTGCAACAACCACAACGGCTAGAATTCAATGAGAAGGTATAAAAGGGACCTCTAAACGCTTCAGCAATAACTATTGATCTTAAAGCAAACATCCAAACATCAAATCCAAACATTTGTGCCTAAATCCCATTATTGTCTAGAAACCCCAATTGTATTTTTTATTCTTATCATTTCAATTGGGTTGAGTGCTTGTAGTTGGGCTAGTTTATGTATTGAGAGATACTTGTTTAGCCAACAAATTCTTTGTTTTACTTGTGTGAGGTAAGGGTTACCTCCTTAGCCTAGAAAAGGGGAAGAACAATTAGTGGAATTGTTGCAAATCCTTAGTGAAGCTAAGGTAGTGGATGTAGAATTCATTTGGAACTTGAACCACTCTAAAATTCCTTGTCAATCTTTTTATTTGCAATTTCCACCACCAAGAACATTAAAAATCTAATTCACCCCCTCTTGGTTTAGTTCGATCATTTGATCCACTCAACAATTGGTATCAGAGCCTACCTCTTTGAGGATTAACAACCACAAGAAGAGTTCCTAGGAAGAGTGTGATCATCTAAAAATCAAGAGATGGCTTCTACCTCCGGTTCGAGCATGTATGAGTCTCAATCCACTACAAAACTACCATTCTTCAATGGTGACAACTACCCGTTTTGGAAGAATAGAATGTGCCTCTTCATTAAGTCCAATGACTACTTGGTTTGGGATGTAATTGAAGATGGCCCTTACATTCCATTGAAGCAAGATAGTGAAGGGAAGATGGTTTTGAAGAAAAAGGTGGAGATGAGTGAAGAAGAAAGGAGAAAGATCCAAATAAATGACAAAGCTCTCCACATGCTCTTTTGTTCATTCGGTCCGGACATCTACTCCAAAGTGTCATCCATTGAGAGTGCTAAAGAAGTGTGGGACACTCTTGAGACTACCTATGAGGGAACCAATGATGTCAAGGTAACTAAGATTGAATTCTCAATCTTAGTTATGAAAATTTTAAGATGGAGCCCGATGAGACGATGTCCAAGATGTTTGATCGTTTCTCCACCATAGTCAATGGGCTCAAAGGATTTGGAGAGACAATACCGAAAGACAAGCTTGTCCGGAAGCTACTCTATTCACTTCCCGAATCTTGGGATAGGAAGAGAACCGCCATCATAGAAGCTAAAAATTTGAAGACTTTAAAGCTTGATGAGCTAGTGGGTTCTCTCCTCACTCATGAGATTATGAAGCAAGGAAGGGAAGAAGAGAAGAAGAAAGAAGAGAAGAGAGTAGAAAAGCTAGAGGTTGAAAAGAAGAAGAAAATGGGAATAGCTCTCAAAGCTTCACTACTTGAGGAGAGCTCTTCTAGTGAGGAGGATGAGCTAGAAGAATTGGCTATGATAGCCAAACGATTCTCACGCTTTATGAGGTCCAACCGGGGAAGAAAAATTCAAAGAAAGATGGACTTCAAAGGTAAAAACAAAGAAGAAGCAAGGGATCAAATCATTTGCTTCGAATGCAATAAACCCGGCCACATACGTTCGGAGTGCCCTCAACTCAAGAAGAAAGGCTTTGAGAAGAAGAAGAAGCTCAAAGCCAAGCTTTCTACTTGGAGTGATGAGGAGTCATCCGAGGATGATGAACAAGAAGTGGCCAACCTTTGCCTCATGGCACTTGAGGAAGATTCCTCCATGGTAACCTCTAACTCATCATCTTTAGATTTTACATATGATGAATTAAATGATGCATATGATGAGTTGCAAGAGGTCTATGATGAATTAGTTTAGAAATACAAGGAGTCGGTCATTAGGAATAAGAAAATTATTTTGGAACTAAATGATAAAAATGACTCACTCTCTCAAGCTAATTTAAAATTTGAGAAAAAGATATTAGGGTTGAAAGATGAACTAAAATTTTTTCAAGATGAAAATATTGACCTTAATAACCTTTTATCTCAATGTAATAGTGAACACCAAGAGGTGTTAGATGAGCTAAATAAGCTCAAAGAGTCTTTTAAAAATGTTGGTAGTGTGAAGCATGAAATAGGTGAATCTTCAAAAACAAACCAACCTAAGAAAAAGACTAATTACTACAAACAAGGTAGCTTTACTAGACATAGTAGAACTAAAAGGATTAGAAGTGTATGGGTTCCTAAGGAACTTGTAAAATCTAATAACATTGTTGCTATGTCATCTTGGATTCATAAGGGAACCAAGGTATTGGGAGCTAACACTCATGGACCCAAAATGATTTGGTTACCAAAAACAAAAGCTTAATATCTTTGTTTGTAGGGGGCATTGCTACAAGGCCAAAGCACAAAGTCAAAACTCATGGTACCTTGATAGTGGATGCTCAAGGCATATGACCGGAGACAAGAGTAGATTCATGGATCTAAAGCCAAAAAGTGGAGGAGTTGTGACATTTGGTGGCAACTCCAAAGGCCAAATTAAAGGTATTGGCTCCATAAGTAATCACTCTACTATTCTCATTGAAAATTTCTTGTATGTCGATGGTCTCAAACATAACTTATTGAGCATAAGTCAATTGTGTGATAAAGGATTTAATGTTTTATTTGATAAAAATGGGTGCAAAATTGTTGGCATTAAATCTAATAATATTGTGCTCATAGGTCATTGCATAGGGAACATATACATGGTGCATCTAGATGACATACATACATCTCATGCATGCTTAGTAGCACAAAATGAAAATGATGCATGGTTGTGGCATAAGAAACTAGGACATGCTAGCATTAGTGTTTTAGAAAAATTAGTTTCCCTTGATCTAGTTAGAGGTTTACCCAAGATTAAATTCTCAAACGATAAAATTTGTGATGCATGCTCTAAGGGTAAACAACATAAGTCTTCCTTTAAATCCATTAATGATGTTTCTACAAGTAGATGTTTACAACTTATCCATATGGATTTATTTGGGCCAATTAGGACTATGAGCTTGGGTGGTAAATCTTATGCATTTGCACTTGTTGATGATTTTTCTAGATTTACTTGGGTTCTATGTTTATGTACTAAAGATGAGGCTTTAGAAAAATTCATCACATTTTCAAAACTAACCCAAAATGATCTTGAACTTAGAATTTCACATATTAGAAGTGATCATGGAACCGAGTTTCAAAATTTAGGGTTTAAAGAATTTTTGAATGAAAATGGTATTAGCCACAAATTTTCGGCTCCTCGAACTCCTCAACAAAATGGGGTAGTTGAGAGGAAAAATAGAACTTTGCAAGAAATGGCTAGAACCATGCTTTGTGAAAATAATTTACCTAAATATTTTTGGGCGGAAGCCACAAACACCGCTTGCTATATTGTTAACCGAGTAATGATTAGGCCAATTTTAAAGAAAACACCTTATGAGATTTTAAAATCTAAAAAGCCTAACATTAGCTATTTTCACCCTTTTGGTTGCAAGTGTTTTGTTTTAAATAATGGAAAAGACAACTTAGGTAAATTTGATGCAAAAAGTGATGAAGCTATTTTCATAGGATACTCTTTAACCTCTAAAGCCTATCGAGTATTTAACAAGAGAACTTTAGTAGTAGAAGAATCTATACATGTTGTATTCGATGATGACCTCCTTCCAAGGAAGGATTCTTGTGATGATGATGATGTAGGAATCATAAATGCCTTTGATGGAAGACAAACTTCAAAGGAGGATGAGATTCCAACAAAAGAAGAGGACACACAAGATCCACCTCTTGAAGCCTTGAAGGACTTGGCTCTTGAGGAAAAGGAAGTGAGCTACCCAAGGGAGTTCAACTATGTCAAAGATGGTGAAATCTTGGGTGATCCATCCAAGGGGGGTAACCACTCGATCTTCTCTTAGATTAATGAATCATGTTGCATTTATCTCATGCATAGAGCCTAAGAATATAAAAGAAGCATTGAAAGATGATTTTTGGATTATGTCCATGCAAGAAGAATTAAATCAATTTGAGAGAAGTAACGTTTGAACATTAGTTGATAGGCCTAGTAATCAATCTACCATAGGAACTAAATGGGTCTTTAGGAACAAGCTAGATGAGAGTGGTAACATTGTGAGAAATAAAGCTAGACTAGTAGCACAAGGTTACACTCAAGAAGAGGGGATAGATTTTGATGAAACCTATGCACCCGTAGCTAGAATGGAAGCCATTAGGATGTTGCTTGCATACGCATGTTATCATGATTTCAAGCTTTTTCAAATGGATGTTAAAAGCGCGTTTTAAATGGGTTTATAAATGAGGAAGTGTATGTGGAACAACCACCGGGTTTTGAAGACTCAAAATTTCCAAATCATGTTTTCAAACTCACTAAAGCTCTTTATGGTTTAAAACAAGCTTCTAGAGCTTGATATGAAAGACTTTCAAACTTTTTAATTGAAAAAGGTTTTGAAAAAGGCAAGGTGGACACTACACTTTTTATAAAAAGGTATAAAAATGACATCTTAGTAGTACAAATTTATGTTGATGATATTATTTTTGGTTCTACTAAGGAATGTCATTGCAAAGAGTTTGCTAAGCTAATGCAAGGTGAATTCGAGATGAGCATGATGGGGGAGCTCTCATTCTTTTTGGGACTCCAAATCAAGCAAAAGAAGGATGGCACCTTCATCAATCAAGCAAAGTACATAAAGGACATGCTCAAGAAGTTTGGCTTGGAGAATGCAAAGCCTCAAGCCACACCTATGAGCTCATCTACAAAGCTTGACAAAGATGAAGGAGGTAAGTGTGTTGACTCTAAGCTTTACCATTTTATGATTGGATCATTGTTTTACCTTACCGCAAGTAGATCAGATATCTTGTTTAGTGTTTGCTTGTGTGCTAGGTTTCAAGCTAGTCCTAGAGAGTCTCACCTTATAGCCGTTAAGAGAATTTTTAGGTACCTTAGAGATACTCCTTGTTTAGGTCTTTGGTACCCTAGAGACTCCACCTTCAACCTTCATGCTTATTCGGATGCAGATTATGGGGGATGTAAAATCGATAAGAAGAGTACTTCGGGAACTTGTCAATTCCTAGGTAGTATGCTCATATCTTGGTTCTCTAAGAAACAAAATAGTGTAGCCTTATCTACCACCGAAGCCGAGTACATATCCTTAGGGAGTTGTTGTGCTCAAGTCCTTTGGATGAAGCAACAACTCTTAGATTATGATATTAAAGTTGAAAACATACCCCTAAAATGTGATAACACTAGTGCTATATGTTTGACAAAAAATCCCATCCAACACTCTAGAACCAAACACATAGAAATAAGGCATCATTTCATTAGAGATCATGTCCTTAAAGAAGATGTGGTTATAGAGTATGTTGACACCTTAAATAAATTGGCGGACATATTTACAAAACCTTTAGACAAAGAGCATTTTTGGTCCCTTAGGAGAGAGTTAGGTCTAACTAGCCTATCTTGACCTTTTAGGACCTCTTTTGTGCTTAAAATTACTTGATCTTGTGAAATGCCATGTTTATGTGTTTTTACTCCTAATTTCATCCATGCCTATAGCTAGGGGGAGTATGTTTATGTTTGCATATGTTTTTCCTACTCATTCATGTCATTCACGCAAGTTAGGCCTTAGAAAATTTCATTTTTCTGCAATTTTAGAGCCTCATCTGCACTTCCAGGCCCAGGTGTATCGAAACGGGTACACCTGTTTCGATACGGATGCTTTAAATTTCTATCTGAGAGAAGGGCATTTCGAAACACCTTCCAAGGGTTTCGAAACGTTTTGGCTACTACCAAGGGGTGTATCGGACAAGTTTCGATACGAGTCAACAGGGATTCGATACGGTCAAACCCGTATCGAAACGGTCAGCTGGTGATGAAAAATCGGTCAAACTTTCGTGCCCGCGTTTCGTAACGGTCAACACCGTTCCGAAACGGATTCGCGAACTGCTTTAAAAGGGGCTTTTAATGTTAAAGTTAAACACAAATTAAAACTCTCCCCAAACCCTAAAAACCCTAGAATCATTTTTTTCTATAAAAACCCTCTAAACCTCATTGTTTTTCACCAAATCTTGAGGCCTTTTTCTCTTAAACACAAGTCTAAGCAAGCATCAACAATATTGTGCAAGGATTTTCACATATTCATCCAAAATCCCAATTTAAGGTATATTTTCCTCTTTTTCTTTTTCCTTCAATTTGTATTCGAATCTTAGGTTAGAAAATTTTAATTTTGTATAGTTTCTATGTTTTGATACTTGGGTTTTTCAAATCTTGTAAAAAAAATTCAAAATCTTCAATTTTTTTATTCGAATATATAATTTTTCACTCGTATTTTCTTTACTGTTTTTCTCTTAAATTTTTTTTGTTTTGTATATTTTTTTAAACTTGTTTTAAACCTAAGTGGGATTTATCATTGGATTGAATTACGGAATCTCATGCATACACTTAAACTTATTTTAAATCGCTTGCTTAATGTTTTTAGGATGGCTTCGGAGAATGTTAACTAAGACCGGTCAAGCTAGTGATTCAAGTATTCGTCCTAATCTCACCCAGTTGTTTTCCAAATCTCTTCGAACTCCAGAGATGAGAGATCATTTCACCTATGTCAAAGACTTTGAAATTCATCGTGAGCGTGTTGTTGACCTCTCGTTCCTTGACTCCGAGCGATTTCTCTTCCGTTACCTCGAGCGTTTAAGAGAATGGGATTTCCTCGTCTTGTTGAGCATCTCGGACATTTGCTACAAACACATGGTACTTATCTTTTACTCTAATGCTCAATTCATTAATGATGAAGATAATTCCGAAGTGGTTGGCCTTGAGTCGTTTATCTTGGGCAAAAGGATTGTCATTGACATCCTTTTCTTGGAGTCTATGTTTGCTCTTAAGAATGTAGGAATTGAGAATGAGAGTCACTTTGGTTCTCACACCGGTTCGGTGCTTACTTTGGATGCGCACGATAGATTCCTCCATTTGATGGTCTCATGGTTCCTTCGCCCCTCCGGGGGTAAATATTCTCACATTCGTCAAGTAGACTACTTTTGGCTTGAGTGTTTCCGTCGTGGTGAGCACCCTAATCTTGTTAAGATCATGTTTGCCGAGATAGTCAATAATGTTAAGCTTCGTTACACCGATGCACTAAAATCTTTCACTTATGGGATTGTTTTAAGTCACATCTTTAGTGTGCTTCGTCTTGATTGTACCTACGACTCTCCGGAACCGCGCAAGTCAAAAATTGGCGAGTCCTCTCTCCGTAAGTCCGGTTTTCGCTATGTAAACAATGGGCATTGGGAACGTGTTGATAGGGAAGCACCTCCTCCTCCTCCTCTTCCCGTTGAACCTCATCCCCAAGATCAAGTTGCAAACAATGAGGCTCTCACGGCTTTCCTTACCGAGCGGTTCAACTCTTTGGACACTACCATGTCTAGAGCTTCTAGTGCTCTCGATACACGCTTGCAATCCGTAGAGGATCGTCTCCTTGCCAATGAGAATCGACTCCAATCCCTTGAGAATCAACAATCGGCCATGGACATGTCCTTCTCTACCTTTTATTGCCAATGGATGAAGTTTCGTCGTTCTCAAGTCAAGAGCGATGATAAGTCCTCGGATGATGATGGTGACGACAAGGCATAGTATATTCATGACATATCATATTAGCTATGCATTTTAGGATTAAGTTTGCATCTTTATTTCCATTATGTTTTATGAACCTATGCTTTTGATTTTATTTTGGGATTATGCTTTGAACTTACTGTTGAAGATTTATGTTTTGGATATTTTAATTTTATACATTAATATTATTGTTGCTTATTGCTTATTGCTTAATGCTTATTGCTATTAACCCTATCTCTTCTCTATGAGCCTTGTTTATTATTTTTGATCTAACAAAAAGGGGGAGAAGTAATCTAAGAGCCAAAAATTCGTTTTAAATGTTTAAAGTGTTTTTATGTTTTAAACCTTGAATTTAAAATTTAAATCCTTTTAAAACTTTAAAAACCTATCTTAAATTGAGGGGGGGGTTAGAATCTGTTCAAAATCTTCAAAACTCTTAAAAATTCTATCTTTGGTTTTGTTATATCAAAAAGGGGGAGATTGTGAAACCGATATTTTAATTTTGATATAACTAAAGAACCTAAGGACTAAATTGAAAATGTGAAAACGAATTTTTAAGTCCTCAAACATCCCTATATGATTTAAAGAATATGCCTAAGTTAAAAACTAAGTTTATCAAATATTTTCTAAGTGTTCTTAAAGCCAAAACAGTGATTTTCGAGTCACCGTTTCGAAACGGCCTAAGGCGTTTCGAAACAGTTTTGAAATTGTGAACCTGTGTTTCAAAACGGGTATCGAAATGATTTCAGCACTGCCAACCCGTGTTTCGAAACAGCTTTAGAACATAGAGAAACCGTATCGAAACAACATTTAGTGTTTCGAAATGATTCTTAAATTGATTTGAAAAATATGATTGTTGAATGTTTTTAACAAACCGTTAAGGCGTATCGAAACGATTTCAAGCCTTTTTGATACGACCCTTGACAGTGGCAAAATGTTTCGAAACAAGTTTCGAAACGGCTCTTAGTGTATCGAAACAGGTCAGACCGTTTCGATACGGGCTCTTTAATGCACCCCAATGGCTCTTTCTATTTTGGTCTATTTCAAAACAGGGTCGTGCGTTTCGAAATGGTTGGTTGCAGACTGCATTTATGGAAGGGAGATAACACCCCCAACGGCTCTATTGATGATTGCAACAACCACAACAGCTAGAATTCAATGAGAAGGTATAAAAGGGACCTCTAAAAGCTTCAGCAATAACTATTGATCTTAAAGCAAACATTCAAACATCAAATCCAAGCATTTGTGCCTAAATCCCATTATTGTCTAGAAACCCCAATTGTATTTTTTATTCTTATCATTTCAATTGGGTTGAGTGCTTGTAATTGGGCTGTTTATGTATTGAGAGATACTTGTTTAGCCAACAAATTCTTTGTTTTATTTGTGTGAGGATTGGGTCAAATTTTGGGTAGAAAATTTGACCGAAAATTGTAAGGGTTACCTCCTTAGCCTAGAAAAGGGGAAGAGCAATTAGTGGAATTGTTGCAAATCCTTAGTGAAGCTAAGGTAGTGGATGTAGAGTTCATTTGGAACTTGAACCACTCTAAAATTCCTTGTCAATCTTTTTATTTGCAATTTCCACCACCAAGAACATTAAAAATCCAATTCACCCCCTCTTGGTTTAGTTCGATCATTTGATGCACTCAGCACAATCCGTAGCCCCCCACATAGCATTTAAAGATAGGACAGGCCCTTCCATTTTTCCTCACCTTGTCCTAGTTCCCCTGTGTCATCACAGTCTAAAAACACCTCAGCTTCTGAGTCATCTTCTACTCCTTCAACCATGATCTGGTACAGTTGAGTTCTAGGGCACTTGTGCCCTGGTGTGTATTTACAGGCACACCAGAAGCACAGTCCTTTCCTCCTCCTCTCTTCAATCTCACTCTGGGATAGCATCTTACCAGGCCCCTTGTGATCAGATTGAGTAGCACCTTTGTTATTGTTTAGACTAACAGCTGAGGATCCAACAAACTTTGAAGCTAGATGACTTCCAATAACATTGCTTTGGGCTCTAGGTGGCACTGAAATAGTCAAGGGTGCGTGTCCTCTCATCTGAGATACCCATGTCTTTCTCTGCACATTGGAAACCATAGCTTCCACATGTTTGGCAAGGTGGAAAGCATTAACTAGTGTTTTTGGGTTTAGCAATTTGACCATCGGGCTAATTTCAATCCGAAAATGTTCCTTAAACATTCTCAAGACATATTCCTCAGGTAACTGTACTTGGTTCAGTAGGTGAATGAAATCATCATAAAATTGCTCTACAGAATCTACTTGTCGAAGGGCCATTAATTCAGCAAAAGGGTCATGGAATCCTTCAGTTGAAAATCTTTCTTTCAACAGTTTAAGGTAATCTGACCAACTAACCTGATTCAAGATTCCTCGTTTTTTTGTTATGAATTGATGCCACTGCAGGGCTTTCCCTTCGAGATGCAACATCACCACTCTCACCTTTGCATATTCAGGAACCATTTCAGCCTCGAAATATTGTTCCATTTTAGCCAACCACCCTCGAAAATCTGTCCCATCGAATCTGAGGCACAACAGTTTATACGCAAAGTTTTGGGTCTGAGGCACTCATTGGTTCTGAAATGAGTCTCCTGGTTGCCCCACTGGGATCTCTTCAGTGTCCGTAATCAGCACAGTATCTTGCTTACTAGAGTTGGCTTGCTCCACCCTCACTGTTATGGGCTCAACGATTGGGGATTTTGGCGCTGCCTGAGGTGATCCTAACACATCTGTGTGCTGGGCCAACATCTCCCCTGCATCGATCTTCTTCCCTAATGCAATCTCTAACATCTTGTGTAAGTTCGCCAGCATCACCGATTGCATATCTTGGAAACGGGTCCCAATGGAGTTCTCCAGACGTTGGACATCCTCTTGGATCTTAGTTGTTACCTTTTTCCAATCTGGGTTGTCTGTCGTTGTTGAGGTGTCGGCTGAAGTGGTCTGAGCTACCACTGTCAGATGGGCAGCTTGTTGACGGGTTTCCACCATGGTTCGAGGATCGTGAGGCTCTAACACCTTTGTAACAAGTCAAACTATAAAGAAGAATTTTCAGAAGATCAAGGATAAGGAAGAAACAGATTCAGAGAATAGAAGAAAGAAAAAGGGAAGACAAGATTTCATTCAGCATAATCGATAACCTTTACAATCTCACTTCAGCCCTTTTAACCCTACTTGGGTAAAACGACCACATTTTGTCTATACAAATGCCTATCCAAAACGCAGCACTTCATTAAAGGTTTTAACGGCTAATTCAACGGAATTAAAGCTAACCAAAATTCAAAAACACTCCAACGGTAAAATGAGTTCAGAAACATCCCTTACACTTTTTTCCTTTAATTTCGTTTTGACCGGTTAAAACCGGTTCGATACCCGGTCAACCGGTTACCTTTCCAACCATCAACTCGACCGGTTCAGCCCGCACTGCAGGCCCAGATCCAAAGGGTTGCGGCCCAAACTATTGGGCTTGGTACTTTCTTAATCTCATTTTTAGTTTTATATTAGATTATATTAATTTGATGGGCTATGCATTTATTTATTTTTTGCATATAAATATTGTGTATGTTATTTGCATTATATTCATATAGTAGGTTCATATATTATATGTTTACCACGCGGGGTTTTTGATGTCATATATATTATATATAAAGTATGTAAATTTTAATATATATAATACATAATTCTTATATATGTGATGTGTCTTAAAAAATCAAATAATATGTGGTTTTTAATATAATATATAGTATATATATATATATATATATATATATATATATATATATATATATGATATAAGGTTTTCCCATATAATATAGTCTTTTTTATAAATAGATAGGTTGCTTATGTTGTTTTAATATGATGGTTGTCATGAATTTTATAATTGTCATTCATATGATCATTAATATTTAATGGCATGTAGTTAATTAAAACCATACAAAAGAGAGGTATATATTAACCCGATATTTGTGTCGAAACAGTCCGAACTCAATGGATGTGGACCAAATATTTGGGTTAATCTTTATCGTCTCGAGGTAAGCAACAATCTTAAAAAAGGAAACATCATAATAGCATTCCTAAGTGGTTGCATCACGCCTAAAGGCGACATACGAATATCGAACCTTACATTAACACGACAGTCGAGCTTATTCAATGTCAGTTTAATCTATGGTCCGATGTATCGTCATCCTTATTAATTAAATGTCCAATTAATTCGAGCTCGTCAATTTGATAAAGCTAGTTCAATTGAAGTCAATTTTCAATTAAGTACACTAAATTAAATCTATTTTAAATTTCAGCAATTTCCTTCGATTAAAAGCAACAAATATTTTGGTACCGATTTACGAGCGTGTTGGGGTGTTAATCCTTCCCCACGCGTAACCAGCTCCCGAACCCTTCCAAAACGAATCTCTGGATTTACGGTGTCCGGCCTACCTAAGTGGCCAGTGGCGACTCCAAAACCTTTTTTTGTTAAAAATTAGATGTTTTAAACTTTATCGTTTTCATAAAAGAAGACGAAGAGGTGAGTTTAAAAAAAAAAATTTGTAACCCCCGTAGCCCGGCCTGGACGGTTGACCCGAACTACGAAGTTTACACGGGGAAAACCAAAGTCAACCCGAAAGTCAACCTTGATTAACGACCCTTTTTTTTTTCTTTTTAAACTTGTCTAGATGCACATTAACCTTACATGTGATCACACAAACACCATGCTCAAAGATCACAAACATCAGAGATCAAACAGGGACCCAATTGAACAAATTACAACTTTAGGGACCAAATTGTAATTTCTGAAAACTTTAAGGACTTAACCAGATTTTAAGTTACCAACTTGAAATTAATCATGTTTCATGCTTCTCTGCCAAATTTCAGCTCAAACGGACATCCCGAACTCATACAATTGCACAAACAAGATTCAGGACCAAAATGCAAACATTTTGAAACATTTAACCGCCCATGTCAGCCCCCAACGGTCACCCGTTCCGAAACAGGCCAAGGCCGTTCCGAAACACGGGCCGTTCCGCAACGCGTTCCGCAACGGGGGTCTGGCAGAATGCTTTCCGTTTCGGAACGGTGACACCCGTTTCGGACGCTTGGGTTCATGCAGGGCACCCGTTCCGAAACGGTGTTGCCTGTTCCGAAACGCCTAGCCCAGAATGTTGCATTTTGCTCACTCAAACACACAATTGATCATTCAAACATGCTCCAAAAGCCACCAAACTTTGCCAACATGCAATTCAACATAAAAGAGACATACTTGCATCAACAATTCAACATATGATCAACACATATGAAAAGCCCCAATTCTATAGGCATGCTTCCTACACAAGCAACCATTTAAGCACAAACCTTCCAATTCAACCTCAATTAAGCCAATTCATGTTTCAACAACGTTAACAACAGCACTTAAACATTCTTGATCAATACATACGATCACAATAACAACAATCCGAGAGATTCTACCCCATTGCCCTTATTAACTATAGCTATTCACCGAGACATACATCTCCATTGGAGTCCACCTTGAATCCCTTGCTCCTTGCTGTCCAAACTTCAAGAATCTGCATTGATGGACAAAAAGGAGCGTAAGCACATAATGCTTAGTGAGGAATGCTCAAAACCAAAACACCATCAATGCAGCGGGTCCTTAAAACACTTTAAAACCAACCCGATTTGCTTTCCAAAACCATGTTCGAAAACTCTTTTCAACATCAAGCTCATAACCATGCATTAACACCATATGCCAAGCTTTAAACAAAACCATGGAAAACACTTCCAATTTGCAACATACCTTTCTTTAACTTGGAAACCACATCAAGCAAGAAACCATTTAAAACCATAGTTCAATCAAACCATTTCATGCATTTAACCAAGGCAACATAAAATCATATCATCATCTTCACATGCCTTAAACAACAAGTCATACAAGACTCCAATGCAACATAGGCAACTCATGCTCTCATACATCATTTATCAAATGATTATCAACACTTGATCAACTTACAAGTAAACATGCCATCACTAGCATTATACACATTTCATGCAACAATGCATCTTACCAAGCATCTCATGCTTCCCATGCAAACATGCATCAATTCAAGCATCTCATGCTTCACATGCAACCATGCATCATTTCAAGCAATACCATGCTTCACATGCAACTATGCATCATTTCAAGCAATTCCATGCTTCACATGATCAAGAACATTACATTGGCTTCCAAGAGATCAACCACATTCACTTTCCAACTTATCGATTCGATCGGATACGCGGATTACAAGCGTGTCCCAACGCTTCCTACACCCTACCCAATCCAAGGTCTTCCAAATGGGCATCAACCTCCATTTGACCTTAACAACCTAAGGTTCCCATGTATGGACTTTTAAACACCATACAACCTTAGCTTTTCCTCAAGGTTACCATGTATGGACTTCCAACCGCCATACACCCTTGACATGCACAAGGTCTTTTCCGTATGGACTTTCAACCACCATACAACCTTTGCATAACCGATTGGTAGTTGTAGACATCATCTAACGAGGAACGGGACATCACACACAAGATCCACACATGGACTTAACCATAGCCATTGTGATCTTAACAAGTACAAGGTTCTCACATAAGGACTTTTAACCACCTTATAACCTTTACTTAACCAAGGTCCTCGAATGGGCAACAACCTCCATTATGACCTTAACAACTTAGGTCCTCGAGTGGGCAACAACCTCCACTATGACCTCTTCTCGTTAGGAATACTTGAGGGGAGTCTAACCGGTCCACACTTGACCACTCCGCCTTCAAGGCGACTTTATTCACGGTGCACCCAATCCTATAGCCGGCTAATTATACCCGATCAACGAACCAAGAACCATTCACATCTCTTGCCAACATAACCATCTTGCCATAATATCCAATGTTCCACATGCATAAACATAATGCAAGGCCATCACACCATTAGCTCAATGATTCACATGCATACACATAATGCAACACTATCACATCATTAGCTCAATGATTCACATGCATAAACAATATGAAAAAGGGTACAATTATCATCATTAATCATCATCAACTCACTGTTTTTAAGCATCATACAAAGCCAATGAACAACATGCATCACTATGCATCAAAATCACAATTTCCATAAACATAACCAAGGATCTCTTACCTTGAGCATCCTTTTCAATTGACTTTCAAAACCAGCATTAAATCATGCTAAAACATGCTTACAAAACAGAATTAAACCATGCAATAACACATGCACATCAATCATCAACCACAATTGATTTTAAAACCAAATCATACACAATCCAAGAGCAAAAACCTCTTCACTTACTCTTGAGCTTAGCAAAGTTGTTTAGACTTAAACTAAGCTCCCAAAAACCTTCAAACCATGTTTCAAAAGCTGAAATCCCAACTTCACTCACCGATTACCAAACAAGCCTAGCCAACAAGCTTTCCAAGCTTCCGAAACCTTCCGAAAACACCTTCAAAGCTCAAGGATCAACCTCCCCTGTTTCAAGCACATAAAAACAGAACATTAATGCATCCTTATGCATTAAAACACCAGCAACATCAACACAACTCGCTGCTCATCGCAAAACTAGCAATTTGGCTACCAAACACAACCGAAATCATCTCCAAACACTTCCAAAACTTAACCCAGCCAAGATCCATCACTTCTAACCATTTTTATACATCAAATAACATGCAAAATGATCACAACCACGTCCTTATACCTCCAGGTATAACAGATCACCAATTACACTCCAAAAACAACCAAAAACTCAAGCCAAACTTAGGAAATTCAACCTATCCGGGATTGCATTGATTAAACCTCAACTTCTAATCAATTTAACATTCATTTAACATCATTTTAACACCTCAAAACCCTGCTTAAACAGATCACACGAAATTTTCACCAAAATCATCAAATCTTGCATTTTAGCCAAAAATCAAGATCTCAATTGAAAAGCCATTAATAAAACATGAATCAAGGATTGAGAACTTAGGAATTTCAGTAAAGAACTGATAGTTTAGAGGAGAAGGACGTTCTTACCTCCAAACTTGAATTTCTCCATTTTAGAGCCAAAATGCTTGATGAAACAATTTGCAAATTGAGAGGTTTTGATGATGAGATGATTAGGAATCAAATGAGAGTTGAAATGAGAGATTAAGAAGTCAAAATCAGAGAAAGAAATCTGAGGAAATCTTGTTTGGGTAGAGAGAAAATGAGAGAAAAGAAAATTTGAGAGAAAATAGAAAAATTAGTTAAGAATTGGTTAAAATGATTTCCCTCCTTTTCATAACCTTTAAAAATCAGATTTTTGACTTAAAATATCTTAGAAAAATCTGGAGAAATCCTTTTTGGAATAATAGCTCCTTAAAGATTCAAAGTTTCAATCCTTTATAAAACTGTCCCGCAACTTTCAAAAATTACATTTTGGTCACTAGCCAAAATGTCAACCTTCCGAACCTCATTTTCCAAAATTGATTTCACAGTTCACTTATACATATTAAAATATGATTTTAGAATATTTTTCCATATTTTTTTATGCAACCCGAACTAGGTTTTCCTAAATTCACTCTTATATATTCGATCAGCACTTTGACCGAACCGGTCAACACCCAAAACTTCCGAGCCCAAAACCGGGGCATTACAAAATTAAATAACTAAATAACTCGTGAATGATTTTCGATCTTGACTTGAAATAACGTTGCTACAGCATGGCAACTCCGCTGGGGACAATATTTTGGTTTTACAAAAATAAAAAAGAGATAATTTTGTTTTATAAAATTAAAAGAGAGCTAGGCTGAAAAAAATATTTGTGGTTTTTAATTGAAAGAAACGATTGAAATTTGAATAGAAGTTAATTTAGGATAGTTAAGTGGAATTTGATCCAAATTGAGCAGGATTTGATAATTGGTGGTCATCGGATTAATTTTTCATTTAATTTCTAAGGAATTACCGACATGTGCTGTATCATGATCATCAAGCTCTATACCCAAGCTTCGTCCCTTAAATGGGAGTGAAATGCCCATACCCACGTGAGTAGCCCTCCACGGGTCGGTAATTCACTTCCAGTATCCATACCTTTTGACACGTGAGCATCCCTCCATGTTATTAGGTTGTGCTTACCCTCGAACCGAAACCAATTCACAAGCTTGTAACGGGCCAGAATTGGGGTTCTTGTCGCCTTAGTAGGTAACAAGATAGGTTTGGTACCCTTTATTAGAACCAAACCCATGTATGAGAATATAGGAAACCCACCCTATTAGAGCCATGCAGATAACCATAGCAAACTAGATTTTTTGTGGTTAGGGTTCTCTATGTGTTTGCCTTTTGTTTAATCTCTTTGTAGTCATCTTTTTCTGTATTCCCACATTTATTATTATTTCGTGACTGACACTTCTTTTCGCTTTGTCCTTGTTCTTTTTATCCTTTTATTTTGCATATTATGTCATATCATAAAAAGCACATTGAGTTCGAAAAATAGTCTGAAATTAAAGACTAGATCAATGGGAGCCTTGGTTCGTAGCAATGATGAAAAGAATCTTGATGTACAAATATGATCTGAAGGAGAGCAACTACGTGACGAGGACAATAGTTATGCCAGGTTTAGGTTTACGACATCATCTGAGACTTCCATGAATACATGATTTAATGACATGTCCGGATTGAGAACATTTGTAATTTTGAGATCAGAAATGCTTTCAAGAGCGAGTATTGCGACATCGCATATATGTTAGATATTTCGATCCATCAATCACTACTTCAAGTCTTGGTAAGTTTTCAGAATTCGGCCAACAGTTGTTTCACAATTGGCCACCAGGATTGGATTGCGCCAATTAAAGAATAGTAAATTCTCATAAATTGCAAGAAGATCGATTAGAATTGTGTCTGCTCTAAACCTAACAAAGGTAAATCTTTTTGAGGTGAGTTAGGTTGATTCTCAAACATGGTATCATCTTGGATCGAAGATCAAGTTGCAACTTAGAACTAGGGGGAGTATCTCAAGGGGAAAGAACTCTGGTCTCAACTTTAGTGCGCCTCGAAAGTCAAGTTTAGCGGGACCCTTTTAAGAGGCAGTTCGATGGTACCAAATATCGACCTTAGAGCAATTACAATTTGCTACTTACAATGTGTGGAAGCCGGAGTAAGAATGGGTACATTTGATGACTCAGATGCAAGAGGTCGCCCAAAAGTTACAGTTCCTAACGAAAGATGCTTCCAAGAGTCAGACTGTGGGGTCATTGAATCCAAGGAGGGAGATTGCCAACCTAGATGCTAGCTTAGGACCATATGCACAGTGGGTTTTCTTTGATTATTGTAACGAAACAATGTTCCCATTAATACAAGTCGTTTAACGATAATATTTGCCGAGCTCAATGTTTCTCTTTGCATACATTCATGTTTTCATAATAGCATTACTCCATGACATAACATCCTTATATATATATATATATTCAAATAATATGTTTTTGTACATTCACTACCTCATATGCATTTCTAATCGGGGAAAACTTTTTCCAGAGAAAGAAAAGTGAAAAGAGAATGGCTTTTAACTAGTTCAACTCTGAAAATATGAATAACTTAGCAGCTAGAGTGGTTAGGCCCGAGGAGATCCATGAACGTTTAGCTGAGAATCAAAAGGAACTGATGGCGTATGTGGAAAAGTTCCAGGAAGAGACTAGGTGGCAGGCCAACGAGTTGAGGGGCATGGTAAAAACCATGACCAAAGGAAAAGGTGTGAAGGAAGACTCATTTGTGCCAAAAGAGAACAAACGTTTGGATCACGACTTCATGATGGAAAAGGTCCTATTTGATGAGGATCAAGTTGTCACCAACCAGTACGATGTAGCTTGTACCGCTTCTGAATGTACCATCGAATTAGTGCTAGACAAGATTGAAGACTCTCTTTGGAAAATCATGTCTCCTCCAACGGTTACAGAACTAGACCGTGGGAAATATAAGGAAGGGGATCATGAGGAGGCACCGAAGAACCCCAACGCCCCCATTTTCAAGCTATAATCAGGGACGCCTAAAGTTCAAAAAGGAAAGAAACAAGGAGGCCCACGAGGAAAAACGAGGGATTTACCCCGCTGCCTATTTCGTATAAGGAGTTGTGTTAATAGTTGTACCAGGCAGACTTGGTTCGACCTTATAATGTGACTCCCTTTAACCCACCATATCCTTCTTGGTATGATGCCAATGCTCGTTGTGAGTATCACGCTAATGTTCAAGGTCATTCTATTGAAAATTGTGTGGCATTTAAGAAGCTAGTCCAGAGTATGTTGGGGTCCGGGGTAGTGTAGTTGGGTGAGTCAAGCGCAATCTCTCAGAGGGGACGTAACTCCCAAGTTGATATGAAGAGTTCTCGCCCAAGCACTCAGTCTCGTGATCGAGCCCATAGTCAGTCATCCTTGTATACAAAGCCTCTGAAGGTTCTTCATCCGATTCTGATGTCCTACACAAAACTGCTCCCAATACTTATGGAAGTGAATCTTTTAACTCCAATTCATTCCGTACCAAAATATCCTCCTTATCCTGATGGCTATGATGCCAATGTTGTTTATGACTACCACGTTAGAGGTACAAGGTACACTATGGAGAATTGTGGATCTTTGAGGAATAAGGTCCAGAGTCTGATTGGGAGTGGGATTCTAAAGCTTTAAGAAGAGGTTAATAAAGATAATCTTTTGGGTGTTAGTCCTCGATCTTAAGTTTTTAGGTGATCATGTGTAGCTTTCCTTGTGTGTTGTACTTTATTTTGTTGTACTTTGCTACCGAGGCCCGAGGATGGTAATGGTCTTTTGTAAAGGGCTTACATTATGTTCGCTTGTTGTAATTTCAATGAAAAGGACCTTCATGTGCATTCCATTTGACAAGCCTTTTATATTCTTTGATTTTTAAAGATTTCATTTATTCTTTATTATTGTTTGATTTTTGTCTTCCCAAACATATATGTATATACCTTTTGCAAGAATGACTTTAATTTTAAAAAAAACTGAATGTTGTGAGGGTACAACATATGTGAACACCTTTTGTGCCATTCGAGCCAAGGGAGGAACAATAATGAGTGTTTAGGAATAATGGGCAGATCACATTGAGTGAATTTTCCTCTCAGGCATTGTTGTTCAAGGTCCTTGAATGAAGTGATAACCCTAAAATATCTACCACCTGAAGACTATTTTTGATATCCATGTATGGGATGACAATTGACTTTCCTTCATTTTCCTTCACAAAGAAAGAAAATAAGAAAAATATCCATTGTTGTCCCCCTTTTGAGCCTGAATATGTTTTTTCTGACTCAACCCAAACCAAGGATCACCCTACATTGGGGGCAAAAAAGATAAAAGTTAGCGAATAAATGAATAACACTGAGTCCTGATTATGCAATGAAGATGATGCCTCATGAATTAGGGGGTAATAAAGAAGGATGAATGCCTTGAATAAAATTTTTAGTTGGAACGATAGAAACATCAAAAGAAATGGCAAAGGAAAAGTTTACGCTCAAAGAGCCGACCCAAATCAAGTTAAAAAGTTATCGGCATGAGAAATCGAAAATGAAAGCACTAGTTTGAAAAATGCAGTTTTGCAAAAAAAGGAGATATATATATATATATATATATATATATATATATATATATATATATATATATATATATATATATATATATATATATATATAAACAGAGAAGGGGTTGTAGGAATTCCTCATTTAGAAGAGCTTTGAAATATTGATCACCTTTGAATAGAAGCATGCATCAATACAGTAAAAAGATGCAAGTCAGTCTAAAGCTACACCAAAAGAAAGGAAATGAACTCTAGGGTGAAAACCCAAAAAAAGGGCAGTCTAGAGCGATCCAAAATAAAAGAGGAAATAGTATTTCATCTGAGCATATCCAGATCAGACAGTAGGTAGTCGAGGTTTTCAGTCGAAAAATATATCCTTCTTTCATAAACCATAAGCCATAACCTACATTACAAGCCTTGAAAGATCATTTCGACCATACATGGATAGATGAATTTGTCTTCAGATTACATCCCGCCTATTAGGGTTAACTTTTCTTCAAGGATTGTCATACTTCTAACGCCTGATTGAGATCAGAAAAGAGGTAAATGTGGGCACGTTTAGTTAGCGAGTTAAAGAGAGCCACCTTAAATTAGGTAGACATTAGGTATGGAGGTTGTTCCTCTCGAAATCTTAATAGTTCAGTAAGGATTTCACATGTTTATGTATCCTCACAACATTCGTGATCTTATAAACAAAAAGTTTCACTTGGGTTGACCTCTTTTTCCAAAACCTAAGCTTGATTTTCAGGAAACATTGCTTGCCTTATTTTGTAAAATATGTATACATGCATGTATAATAAAGTTATTTTGTCTCTCGCATTGAAATGACAAGTGGGTTGACTTTTTGTGCCCACAAAGGACCTATCTGGATGCCCAACATTGAGATTAGACGATGAATGCCATTTATGGGACAACAAGAGTGCGTGATAGAAAAGTGCAAGGTTTCGGGGCCAAACTTCACCAAGATGCCCAGCCAAAATGAAGATTGAACTTGAGGAAGAAAAGTTTAGGGACTTAAGGACGAGCTCACCCCAATGTTGAGATAAAAAAGAAGAAGAAAGAAAGACCTCGTTGGCAAAAGACAGAAACTGGCCTGGACATTTAGGATTCCGGGGAGAAGGTCTCAAGCACCGAGTTGTGAGACAACACCATCTTTTTATACCTCTTATCGGCAAGAGGAGGTTATAGAAATGAATCTGTTTGCTTTGGGGTTTACAACTTGATCATTTTCTATGGAGTCTTTGGGGATAGTGCACCACCGTCTTGGACTTGTTTGAGCACTTAGAAAACGAAGACTTTTCGGTAGGGCTTCAGTTGAAGATCAGACCCCATTGAAAGTTAGGGGCATGCGCGAAGAGCCAACAAGAAGAAGACAACTGAGCCCGAGTTAAATAGGGCAGTGTTTCACAGGTAGACCTCGGGAGAAGGACCGAGCTCTCAATTGGTAGCTTTAGGGGAAGCTGGAATTTCGTAAAGCTTTTTCTAATCCTTGGGCAAAACAGGCTAGAAGAAGTAATCATTGCAGATGAAATTAGAAGCTACAAGAATTTGGCAATGGATAAGTTTGAAGAAAATGTCTGGGATTTTCTAGCTAGACAGTATACTACATGTGATCAAGTTAAGTCACGTGAGTAGGAATCTAGCAAGACATATGAGTATCATTATCATGTAAGCGAAAATGCAAGCTATAGGATCAAAGACCCTTGCTTTGAAAAGATCAGAAGTTACTTACAAAGGGTTTTAGGAGATGATAATGTTCTTGTTGTCAGGATTAATAGAAAACATAAAACGTCAGTCAATAGAGGTTTTGATGAGTTCAAAAAATTTGCAAAAGATGGAATTCTTGTCGATTTATGATGTCATTGATTTTGATGGTGGCAACGCAGCAAAAAGAACCTGCGGAAGTTTTCCCCATCATTTATAAAAATGATTTCATACATCATACTTAGTTAGGCGTCCCTAAGTAGGAAGCATGCTAACTCATTTTGTCATAGCATTTTATCTCTTTTCACAGAGATTTGAAAGATAAATCAGGTGCCTTCTAGAAGAGAAGTAAGAACCTTCAACGATTTCCAAGCAAAGAATTTCAAACTTGCCACTTCACAGCAAAAGAGACAGGACAATGAAATCTTTTAGAAAGGAGAAGAAAATTAGCCTATTTGTCTAAACTCGTGAAGAAAGGAAACCCTTATTTTGGCTTATGGCTTATCAGAAGGTTCCAAGATGAAGGGAACCTCCATTCGAAGAGTTGTTATTTGTTCACTACCGCTTTGGGAAGAACAGAAAGCAAAGTCATTTGGGACACCTGGTTTGCTTTTTGACCACGAAGGGAAAGCAAAGTTACTAGTGCCAACAGATTGTTTTTGACCGCTTCGGGAAAACGTGGCTTGTATTTGTTCGTACCAACTTGCTTTTTAACCGTGAAGGGAAAGCAAAGTCATTTGAGACACCTAGTTTGCTTTTTGACCACGAAGGGAAAGCAAAGTTACCAGTGCCACCCAGTTGTTTTCGACCACTCTGGGAAAATGTGACTTGTATTTGTTCGTACCAACTTGCTTTTTGACCGTGAAGGGAAAGCAAAGTCATTTGGGACACCTGGTTTTCTTTTTGACCACGAAGTGAAAGCAAAGTTACTAGTGCCACCCGGTTGTTTTTGACCGCTCCGGGAAAACATGACTTGTATTTGTTCGTACCAATTTTCTTTTGACCACGAAGGGAAAGCAAAGGTATTGGGACACCGGGTTTGCTTTTTGACCACGAAGGGAAAGTAAAGTTACCAATGCCACCCAGTTGTTTTCGACCGCTCTGGGAAAAAAAGGACTTGTATTTGTTCGTACCAATTTGCTTTTTGACCATGAAGGAAAAGCAAAGTCATTTGGGACACCTGGTTTGCTTTTTGACTACGAAGAGAAAGAAAAGTTACCAGTGCCACCCAGTTGTTTTCGACCGCTCCGGGAAAATAGGACTTGTATTTGTTCGTACCAATTTGCTTTTTGACCACGAAGGGAAAGCAAAGGTACTGGGACACCAGGTTTGCTTTTTGACCACGAAGGGAAAGCAAAGGTATTGAGACACCGGGTTTTCTTTTTGACCACGAAGGGAAAGCAAAGTTACCAGTGCCACCTAGTTGTTTTCGACCGCTTTGGGAAAACAAGACTTGGATATGTTTGTAGCCATTTCGGAAGAATAAATCGCCGATAGGAAGGCCGTACAAAATAAGTGTTATTCGTCTTTGGTTTATTCTTGTTCTACAAGATCAAGAAAAGAGGGGCAGCTGTAATAACTTATTTTTTTCCGGCCGCTTATATATGTGTGTGTTATTATTATATATTTTGTTTTGGTATATTAATATGTGTTTATTATATGTGGGTTTAGTGTCTATGTTTATGTATATAAAATATGAATGCGTGTGTATGTTGTTATGTATATGTATGTACGTATTATGTGTGATATGTACCTATATTTGTAATAACTATTAAACTGGTTTTTGTTGCTAGATAGTGGTGAAGGGTTATAATTATTAAAATAATTTAAAAGATTTCTAGTTATAAATCAGATTATTTAGAGAAAAAGAATAAATGAACTAGCAATTAGATTTTTAAATTAGGCGGTTTTTAGACAGTTATATTATTTATAAGTTGTAAATATAAACCGCTAATATGTTGCCTGAAATCGGAAATAATATAATTGATTTAAAATTTTGATAAAGCAATTCTTTTGATAAAAAATATATTTATGGTGTTTTCTAAATAATTGACTATTAAAGATATTAGTAATACTTCATGTGATATTCTAACTAGTATTGAATTTTAAATATTGATAAGGGTGTTACAATAAGCAAAGCAATTTAAACTGCAACATCAATATAATTTTAATATTCTTGCGTATATAATTTCATACTCTAAAAATTAAACAATATCATAACTATAATTTGTAAACAATAATGCTATGCTATGTTTTTTCTCAACAAATATAATATGAAAATGTTTATCTATATTCTTGCATATTTAATTTTATATTCTAAAAATTAAGCATTACCATAATTATAATTTATATACACTAATACTATATTTTTCTTTTCTCAACATATTTATTATTATTTTTTAATGATATAGAAAAACACCGAATTACATAGGGAGAATCCTGCAACAAAAATTTTTTTCATGTAGAAAATATATTTATAATTAAAAAAAGACAAAAATTGCCTTACAAACAGTAATAGATTTATAAACAGCAAACTAAAATGAAAAATCTAAAAACAAAAGTTACACCTAAACACCAATTGAAAAATCAAGAAGATACTCTAAATATATGTCAAAGATATTTAAAAATTTAGATGCATTAAATCAACATTCAATTATATAAATAATAATAAAAAAAGACTTAACTAGAAAAAGAAGATTGAATTTTTTTTCATCAACAAAGTCTAAAAGAATATATTTTTTCTCCATTTGCATATGGAAATGAGAACTGGACGGGCAAAACTCAAAAGCCAACAACAAGAAAAAGACAAAAAGCAAGAGGCAATTGTCACGGGCTTCCAGCTTATGACCGAGCAAGCTGAACACCAAGGGACATGCACTAGCATACCACGTGCTACACCCGACCAAGGGACACCAGTCTACACCATTGTTATGAACTATGGGGCCAAGACAAGCACCCTATGTGCTTCTCGCAACCAGAGGAACCGAGCTAGCACCCGATGGAGCACTCCCATCGCACCTAAGAGGCCCCAAGAGAACACACTCCATGTTGTCCAGACCATAAAGACCGATTCAACACCCGACGTGCACACTTGGAGGCCTAGATGAGCCTTATCTGAATTGCCTATAACCCTAGGGCCCAATTCAGCAACAAGCATGATGTCACGGAGGTTTTGGACGAGCAAACCAGGCCAAGCAATGCCCAATCCGCCCAAGAGACCAAGACCTTTGGAAGGTGATCATCTTTCAACCAAATCACATGGAAAGGTATCACTCTTTGACCAAAACTTGGGGAAAGTATCCCATTGCCAACCCAAGTATGATTTCTCTAGATATTCTTGCCTTTATACATTAGGCAAATTTGTATTAGCGTGATGTTATTTCTATAGTTAGGAGATATGAATCTTTAGGGATGATCCTTAGCCCTTGGATCAAACCAATCTAGACAGTTAGATTTTAGGAGGTGGGCCTATAAATAGAGCACCACTCTCACAATTGTAAATTAACTTCTCACTTTTGTTTGAGTAATACAGTCAACATTCACTTAATTTGTAACGCCCCGGTTTTGGGCTTAGGAGTTTTGGGCGTTGACCGGTTCGGTCAAAGTGCTGTTCGAATCTAAAAAGGTGAAATTAGGAAAGCCTAGTTCGGGTTGCATTAAAAATGTGGAAAAATGTTCTAAAATCATCTTTTAATATAATTAAGTGAACTGTGAAATCAATTTTGGAAAATGAGTTTTGGAAGGGTGACATTTTGGCTAGTGACCAAAATGTAAATTTTGAAAGTTGTGTGACTGTTTTAGAAAGGGTTGAAACTTTGAATCTTTAAGGAGCTATTATTCCAAAAGTAGTTTCTCCAGATTTTTCTAAGATATTTTAAGGATTTATTCTGATTTTTAAACATATTAAAAGGGGAGGGAAAGCCATTTAGGCCAATTTGATAACTAACTTCCCATTTTCTTTTCTCTCATTTTCTCTCAACCCAAACACTTTCTTTCCAGAGAATTGTTTCTTATTTTCTCACCTAAATCTCTCCTTTCAACTCTCTTTTGATTCCTAATCATCATATCTACAAAACCTCATCATTTGCTACTTGATTCATCAAGGTTTTTGATTCCAAAAAGAGGAGAAACTCAAGTTTGGAGGTAAGAACGTCCTTCTCCTCTAAACTATCAGTTCTTTACTGAAATTCCTAAGTTTTCAATCCTTAATTGATGTTTTATTAAAGGCTTTTGAGTTGTGAATTGGATCTTGGCTTATAATGCAAGATTTGGTGATTTTTGATGATTTTCGTTTGATCTGTTAAATCTGTGATTTGAGATGTGTTTTTGATGTTATTTGGACTCTAAATTGATAAGGAATTGAGTTTTGATTAATGCAATCCCGGATAGGTTGAGTTTCCTAAGTTTAGCTTGTGATTCTTGATTGTTTTTGAGGTGATCTTGAGGATCTGGTGTTGCTGGAGGTATAAGGATGTTAATAGGGTCTTTTTAGATGTTAAATGATGTTAAAGGATGTTAGGTTTTGATGGTTTATGGCTGGGCTTTGTTGAGAAGTGGTTTGGATGCATTTTCGGTTGTGTTTGGTGGCCGGAAATGGAGTGTGGATGAGAGCAGCGAGTTTAGGTGCTTTCATTGAAGCTATTAATGCATGATGATGCATTAATCCTCTGCTTTGATGTGTTAAAACAGGGGAGGCATCTTTGGATCCAAGAGTTGTTGATCCGGAAGCTTGAATTGGTGCTTTGGCAAGAGGTGAAGTGGAATCGGTGAGTGAAATTGGGTTTTCGGCTTTGAAACCAATGTCTTGGGAGCTTAGTTTAAGTCTAAACAACTTTGCTAAGCTCAAGTGTAAGTTTTCAAAAGAACTCTCTAGTGGTGGCCATGGATTGATTGTTATGCAATGTGGTTTATTGCATGTTTTAAATTCTGTTTTGAAAGCATGATTTAGCATGGTTATTGTTGATTTTGTAAGCCATATGTTGAAGGAAGCTCAAGGTAAGAGTTCCTTGTTTTTGAGCATTATTAAAATGTGGATTGATGCTTATAAATGCATGATGTTTATGGCTTGGTTTAATGCTTTAAAACAGTGGATTATTTGATGATAATGATGTATATTGGCAAGTGATGTTTTGAAAAGGTTAAGGTCACTAAGGTGGTTAAAAGTCCTTGAGTGAGCCTTGTGGTTTCTAAGAACTTCATGGTGGTTAAAAGTCCATGATGATTCTTGTTAAGGTCACTAAGGTGGTTAAAAGTCCTTGAGTGAGCCTTGTTACTTAAGAACATCAAGGTGGTTAAAAGTCCTTGGATGATTCTTGTTAAGGACACAAAGGTGGTTAAAATTCCTTGTGTGGTCCTTGCCATGGTGTTTAAAAGTCCATAGGCCAAGGTGTTTAAAAGTCCTTGGGGCCAAGGTGTTTAAAAGTCCTTGGGAAGAACACTAAGGTGGTTGAAACTCCTTATGTGGTTCTTGAAGATTATAAGATCACAATGGTGTTTAAAAGTCCATGTGTGAGTCTTATGTTGATCTTGTTTTTAAAAGATGAAACTTATCACTTGTGGCCAATATGACATGAATTGATATGGAAGCATGTATTGCTTGTTTAAGGATGCTAGTGAGCATGTATATATGATGCTTTGAAGTATGATTTATAAAGTGGTTTATAAATGCATTATTGAATGGTTTTTAAGAGCATTCCTCACTAAGCTTTTGCTTACGCTCTCTTTCGTTTTCTTAAATCAATAATGCAGAACATTAGAGTACTTTGAGGGCAGCAAGGAGGGCAAGTAATCAAGTGGAAGTAAAGCTCAAAGTATGGAAGGTTTTCTTAAGTACACTTTAGCTTTTGGTAATTTGGCAATGGGGGACCTATGTGTATGTTTTGGGAGATGTTGTGAAATCCCTAAGTATGTTGAATGATGTTGAGAACGCTGGTTTTGTGTTTGGCCATTACATGCTTGAATTGGAAGCTTATGCTTGAATGGTTTGCTTGTGTAGGAAGCATGCCTATAGATTTGGGGCTTTTCATGTATGTTGTTATTTTGATGAGTTGTTGATGCAAGTATGTCTCATATATGCTGAATTGCATGTTGGTAAAGTTTGGTGGCATTTGGAGCATGTATGGTTGATCAATTGCATGTTTTAAGAAGCCCTTTGCTGCAATCTGTGCAGGGCGTTTCAGAACAGAGACTACCGTTCCGGAACGGGTGCCTTAAATGAACCCAGGCGTCCGAAACGGTAGGCACCGTTCCGAAACGGAAGGGCCACTGCCAGCCCGTGTTTCGGTACGCGTTGCGGAACGGCCCCGTGTTTCGAAACGGGCTCTGCCTGTTTCGGAACAGGTGACCGTTGGGGGCTGACATTGGCAGTTAAATGTTTTGTATTGTTTGCATTTTGGTCCTGAATCATGTTTGTGCAATCGTATGAGTTTGGGAAGTCCTTTTGAGCTGAAATTTGGCAGTGAAGCATGAAACCTGACTAATTACAAGTTGGTAACTTTAATTTGGGTTAAGCCCTCATGTTTATCAGAAATTACAATTTGGTCTCTAAAGTTGTAAATTGTTCAATTGGGTCCCTGTTTGATCTCTGATGTTTATGATCTTTGAGTTTGATGTTGTATGATCACATCTAAGGGTTAAAATGCATCTAGACAAGACTAAAAAAAAGGGTCGTTAATCAAGGTTGACTTTCGGGTTGACTTTGGTTTTCCCCGTATGACTTTCTTAATTCGGGTCAACCGTCTAGGCCGGGTTAAGGGGGTTACATTTGGTGGTATCAGAACCAGGTTCTCGAGTAATTGGGAATGAATGTATGCATGATTGAAGTATGTATGCTATGTATACTTGATTGAGTGAAAGCATGTTGGGTGGTTTATGATTTTGGTACAATTGAGCTGTATGCTGTGATGTAGCATGATGTGGGTACCCATTGCCAAATCGAAGCTAAGTGATGATGTTGATTTTGAATGAAATTGAGCTTGAGTACTTGGATTGCTTACCTTGCTGGGCCTAATTTGTTTATTTGCATTGTGATCGCATGGTTAAAGTATGGCACCACGTAGAGAGTTGCGAGGTAATGTGCGAGCTATGGCTCCTAATGAGAACGAGAATGAGGAAAACACGGGTAGTGCGGTGTTACCTCCTCCTCCACCTGGTGGTGGTGGTGCTGAGGGAGGAAGAGCTGAAGCTGCAGCTGGTGCTGGTGCTGGAGCTGCTGGACCTGAGGTTGGTCAGGGGCAAGCTATGCCTGATATGACGATGTTGGTACAAGCTATTGCTGGTGCTTTTCGAGCGGCAGTAGCTGGAGCTCAAGGATCTGGGCATCAGGGGGATGCTGGTGTTAGACTACCCTTGGAGCGCTTACGCAGTCTTGGTGGGACTGAGTTCAGGGGTATGTCAGCTGAAGGTTCTGAGGCTTGGTTAGAGAGTACCAAGAGGATTTTGGGACAGATGAGTTGCACGGATGTGCAAAAGCTGGGTTGTGTTGTATCCTTGCTGCAGGATGATACGTATACGTGGTGGACGACCACCATAGCTGGGATGGTTGAAGCTGATGTAACTTGGACATTCTTTCAGAATGTGTTCAAGAGGAGATATCTTGGAGTGAGATATCTTGATGAAAAGAAGCGCGAATTCATGTCTCTTACCCAAGGGAGCATGAGTGTGGCTGAGTATGAGGTGCAGTTTGTGCGACTCAGTCAATATGCACCGGAGCTGATACCTGATGAGCGGGCAAGGTGCGAGAGGTTCCGTTATGGTCTTGTGACGGATGTGAAAATGTATGTGCTGGCCACTGAGTATGATGATTTTGATGTGTTGGTGGGCCGAGCTAAGGACATAGAGATGAACTTGGGTCTATCTGCTAGAGGTGCTGGAGCGAGTTCTGGTAAGAGAGCTGCTGAGTTTAGTTCCGGTGGTGGACGGAACAAGAGGGGACGTGATCAGAAGTATCAGTCCTCAGCTAAGAGAGGTGGTGGTGCGCCTGCTAGAGGAGGCAATGCTAGAGCCGATCCGAGTGCTTGTTGGATCTGTGGTTCACGTGGTCACATGAAGCGTGACTGTCCTCGTGCTGTGAGGGAGGTGCAAGCTCCTGTTGCGACTGCTGGTAATGGATGCTGGAATTGTGGATCCGCAGACCACTTGAGGCGAGATTGTCCTATGTTGGCTGGTGGCCAAGTGCGTGCACCTGTTGTTGCTGCACCGCAGAGAGGTCGTGGGCGCGGCCGTGGTAATTTCCAGAGGAGAGAGGAAGGTGGTCGTGGAGTAGCTCATGTTGTGGCTATTCAGCCTGAAGGTGGAGGCCAAGCGAGGGTGTATGCTCAGCGTGAGGGGAGGAATGATGCAGATGTGATTGCAGGTACCTTTACTTTGCAATCCTTGTCATTGCTTTCTTTGATTGATTCTGGATCTACGCATTCATACATTTTGCGTGAGCATGCTGAACTGCTTGGTTTGCCTGTTGAGTCTTTGGATGTTGGTGTTCGTGTCACTAGTTCTTTTGGTGAGACTGTTGTGACTCGAAAGCTCTATAGAAGGTGTCCTTTAGTTGTTCAAGAGCATGTTTTCCATGTTGACCTTATGGAGCTGCCTTTCTATGGTTTTGATGTGATCCTTGGCATGGATTGGCTTGCTGAGCATCATGCTGTTGTGGACTGCGAGAATAAGCGAGTTTCATTGAAGCTTGCGGATGATTACGATGTTGTTGTGGTTGGTGAGAATGTGAAGTTTCTTGCCAATGTGGTGTCTACCTTGGAGGCGAGTAGGATGCTGAGGCAAGGTTGCGAAGCTTATCTAGCTTTTGTGATGAATCCTAGCTCTAAGGAGTTGAGAGTGCAAGATATCAGAGTTGTGAAGGAGTTTCCTGGAGTGTTTCCGGAGGAGTTGCCTGGTTTACCTCCTAATCGCGAGGTGGAATTTGGAATTGAGCTGTATGAGAATACAACTCCTGTGTCCATTACTCCCTATAGAATGGCACCTAAGGAGCTGAAGGAGCTGAAGACGCAGTTGCAAGAGTTACTTGATCGTGGTTTCATCCGGCCGAGTGTGTCACCTTGGGGAGCACCGGTCTTGTTTGTGAAGAAGAAGGATGGCACTATGAGGATGTGCATTGATTACCGTCAGCTGAATAAGTTGACTATCAAGAATCGGTATCCTTTGCCGAGGATTGATGATCTCTTTGATCAATTTCGGGGAGCTGATGTGTTCTCTAAGATTGACTTGAGGTCAGGGTATTATCAGTTGAAGGTGAAGGATGTGGATGTGCCTAAGACAGCTTTCAGGACAAGGTATGGGCATTATGAGTTCCTTGTGATGTCGTTTGGTTTGACAAATGCTCCTGCTGCTTTCATGGACATGATGAATCGTGTGTTTCATGAATACCTGGACAAGTTTGTTGTGGTGTTCATTGATGATATCCTCGTGTACTCGCGTACTGAGGAGGAGCATGAAGAGCATTTGAGGATTGTGCTGCAGGCTTTGTTGGAGAATCAGCTTTATGCTAAGCTGAGCAAGTGTGAGTTCTGGCTTAAGGAGGTGGTGTTTCTTGGGCATGTTGTTTCTGCTGAGGGGATTCGTGTTGATCCTCAGAAGATTGAGGCGGTGGTGAACTGGAAGGTTCCTAAGTCTGTTCATGAGGTTCGTAGTTTCCTTGGTTTGGCAGGATACTACCGAAGGTTTGTGGATGGTTTTTCTAAGATTGCTGCACCTTTGACGAAGCTGTTGCAGAAAGATGTTATGTATGAATGGTCTGAAGCGAGACAGCAGGCTTTTGAGAAGCTGAAGGCGGCTTTGACGCAAGCTCCTATCTTGGTTCAGCCTGAATCAGGGAAAGAGTTTGTGGTCTACAGTGATGCGTCCTATGTTGGTTTAGGATGTGTGCTGATGTAAGAGGGTAAGGTGGTTGCTTATGCGTCGCGGCAGTTGAAGGTGCATGAGCGCAATTACCCTACGCATGATATTGAGCTGGCTGCAGTGGTTTTTGCTTTGAAGATCTGGAGGCATTATCTGTATGGTGAGAAGTGTACTGTGTACACGGATCACAAGAGTTTGAGGTATCTGATGTCTCAGAAGGAGTTGAATCTTAGGCAGCGGCGTTGGTTGGAGTTGCTCAAGGATTATGATTTAACGATTGAGTATCATCCTGGAAAAGCTAATGTTGTTGCGGATGCCTTGAGTAGGAAGGTAGCTGTTGAGCTGAGGGCTATGTTTGCTAGCTTGAGTATATCGCGTGATGGTGGCCTTGTGGCTGAGTTACAAGTGAAGCCATCTATGGTTCAGTTGATCAAGGAAAAACAGTTGCTGGATGATTCCTTGGTGTCTCATGTTCAGGATATCGCAGAGGGTAGACCTTCGGATTTCTGTTTTAATGATGATGGTGTGTTGTGCTTTGGGAGTCGAATAGTAGTGCCCAGTGATGCTGAGCTGAGGCGTGCTATTCTGACTGAAGGTCATAGTAGTCCTTTTGCTATGCACCCTGGTAGTACTAAGATGTACCGTGATCTTCGTGATGTGTACTATTGGGTAGGTTTAAAGAAGGATGTTGTGGAGTTTGTGAGCAAGTGTATGGTGTGTCAGCGGGTTAAGGCTGAGCATCAGGTTCCTTCAGGGTTGTTGCAACCGTTGAGAATCCCTGAATGGATGTGGGAAAGGGTTACCATGGATTTTGTATCTGGTTTACCCTTGTCTCCGTCAAAGAAGAATTCGGTTTGGGTGATTGTGGATCGCCTGACGAAGTGTGCGCATTTCTTGCCTGTGCATACTACGTTTTCTTTGGATAAGCTGGCGGAGCTGTACATTGCTGAGATTGTGCGGCTGCATGGTGTGTCTAAGTTGATTGTGTCGGATAGGGATCCGAGGTTCACATCACGTTTTTGGCAGTGTTTGCATCAAGCTTTGGGCACAAGGTTGAATTTCAGTACATCCTATCATCCTCAGTCGGATGGTCAATCTGAGCGAGTTATTCAGATTTTGGAGGATATGTTGAGATGTTGTGTGATTGAGTTCCAAGGTTCTTGGGAGAAGCATCTGCCTTTGGTAGAGTTCGCTTATAACAATAGTTATCAAGCGAGTATACAGATGGCACCTTATGAGGCTTTGTACGGGAGGAAGTGTAGGACTCCTCTTTGTTGGGCTGAAACTGGTCAAAAGTTGGTTTCGATGCCGGCTTTGTTGAAAGGAACCACCGAGAAGGTGAAGCTTATCTGTGAGCGGTTGAAGGCAGCCTCCGATCGGCAAAAGTCTTACGCGGATTTGAGGCGTAAGGAGATAGAGTATGCGGTGGGTGACCGTGTGTTCTTAAAGGTTTCGCCTTGGAAGAAGGTGATGAGGTTTGGCCGGAAGGGTAAGTTGAGCCCTAGGTACATTGGGCCATATGAGGTGGTTGAGCGTGTGGGTCCTGTTGCATATCGGTTGAGGTTACCTCAGGAGTTGGAGAAGATTCATGATGTGTTCCATGTTTCTATGCTCCGGAGGTATAGATTTGATCCTTCGCATGTGATGCCTGTGGAGGAAGTGGATTTGAATCCGGATTTGACCTATGATGAGGAACCAGTGAAGGTTCTGGATTCGGATAGCAAGGTTCTTCGTGGCAGGACCATTGAGTTGGTGAAGGTGCTGTGGAAGCATCGAGGTGTCGAGGAAGCCACGTGGGAGCGGAAGGAAGACATGCTGAAGCAGTTTCCTTATCTCTTTCCTTCAGGTAAATTTCGAGGACGAAATTCCTTAAGGGGGGGAGAGTTGTAACGCCCCGGTTTTGGGCTTAGGAGTTTTGGGCGTTGACCGGTTCGGTCAAAGTGCTGTTCGAATCTAAAAAGGTGAAATTAGGAAAGCCTAGTTCGGGTTGCATTAAAAATGTGGAAAAATGTTCTAAAATCATCTTTTAATATAATTAAGTGAACTGTGAAATCAATTTTGGAAAATGAGTTTTGGAAGGGTGACATTTTGGCTAGTGACCAAAATGTAAATTTTGAAAGTTTTGTGACTGTTTTAGAAAGGGTTGAAACTTTGAATCTTTAAGGAGCTATTATTCCAAAAGTAGTTTCTCCAGATTTTTCTAAGATATTTTAAGGATTTATTCTGATTTTTAAACATATTAAAAGGGGAGGGAAAGCCATTTAGGCCATTTTGATAACTAACTTCCCATTTTCTTTTCTCTCATTTTCTCTCAACCCAAACACTTTCTTTCCAGAGAATTGTTTCTGATTTTCTCACCTAAATCTCTCCTTTCAACTCTCTTTTGATTCCTAATCATCATATCTACAAAACCTCATCATTTGCTACTTGATTCATCAAGGTTTTTGATTCCAAAAAGAGGAGAAACTCAAGTTTGGAGGTAAGAACGTCCTTGAGTGAGCCTTGTTAAGTTTGATTCATCAAGGTTTTTGATTCCATGATGATTCTTGTTAAGGTCACTAAGGTGGTTAAAAGTCCTTGAGTGAGCCTTGTTACTTAAGAACATCAAGGTGGTTAAAAGTCCTTGGATGATTCTTGTTAAGGACACAAAGGTGGTTAAAATTCCTTGTGTGGTCCTTGCCATGGTGTTTAAAAGTCCATAGGCCAAGGTGTTTAAAAGTCCTTGGGGCCAAGGTGTTTAAAAGTCCTTGGGAAGAACACTAAGGTGGTTGAAACTCCTTATGTGGTTCTTGAAGATTATAAGATCACAATGGTGTTTAAAAGTCCATGTGTGAGTCTTATGTTGATCTTGTTTTTAAAAGATGAAACTTATCACTTGTGGCCAATATGACATGAATTGATATGGAAGCATGTATTGCTTGTTTAAGGATGCTAGTGAGCATGTATATATGATGCTTTAAAGTATGATTTATAAAGTGGTTTATAAATGCATTATTGAATGGTTTTTAAGAGCATTCCTCACTAAGCTTTTGCTTACGCTCTCTTTCGTTTTCTTAAATCAATAATGCAGAACATTAGAGTACTTTGAGGGCAGCAAGGAGGGCAAGTAATCAAGTGGAAGTAAAGCTCAAAGTATGGAAGGTTTTCTTAAGTACACTTTAGCTTTTGGTAATTTGGCAATGGGGGACCTATGTGTATGTTTTGGGAGATGTTGTGAACTCCCTAAGTATGTTGAATGATGTTGAGAATGTTGGTTTTGTGTTTGGCCATTACATGCTTGAATTGGAAGCTTATGCTTGAATGGTTTGCTTGTGTAGGAAGCATGCCTATAGATTTGGGGCTTTTCATGTATGTTGTTATTTTGATGAGTTGTTGATGCAAGTATGTCTCATATATGCTGAATTGCATGTTGGTAAAGTTTGGTGGCATTTGGAGCATGTATGGTTGATCAATTGCATGTTTTAAGAAGCCCTTTGCTGCAATCTGTGCAGGGCGTTTCGGAACAGAGACTACCGTTCCGGAACGAGTGCCTTAAATGAACCCAGGCGTCCGAAACGGTAGGCACCGTTCCGAAACGGAAGGGCCACTGCCAGCCCGTGTTTCGGTACGCGTTGCAGAACGGCCCCGCGTTTCGAAACGGGCTCTGCCTGTTTCGGAACGGGTGACCGTTGGGGGCTGACATTGGCAGTTAAATGTTTTGTATTGTTTGCATTTTGGTCCTGAATCATGTTTGTGCAATCGTATGAGTTTGGGAAGTCCTTTTGAGCTGAAATTTGGCAGTGAAGCATGAAACCTGACTAATTACAAGTTGGTAACTTTAATTTAGGTTAAGCCCTCATGTTTATCAGAAATTACAATTTGGTCCCTAAAGTTGTAAATTGTTCAATTGGGTCCCTGTTTGATCTCTGATGTTTATGATCTTTGAGTTTGATGTTGTATGATCACATCTAAGGGTTAAAATGCATCTAGACAAGACTAAAAAAAAGGGTCGTTAATCAAGGTTGACTTTCGGGTTGACTTTGGTTTTCCCCGTGTGACTTTCTTAATTCGGGTCAACCGTCTAGGCCGGGTTAAGGGGGTTACATAATTCATTCATTATTCTTTGTTTGCCATTTCCTTTCTATTGTTCCATTCTTTTCGCAAGGATCCAAGCATTCTTGTTTCGATAAGTTTCAAGCTTACTTAGGCGAGGCTTTTGTTCGAGCGCGTTTAAGGCCGCATGTATCTGAAACTTGAAGTTCTACAAACGTGACAAGTGGTATCAGAGCGAATTTATTTGAGAGAAATGACACCACAAAACACCAGAGAAGTCCCAGCATCTGACTGCGAGACTTGGGTTGCTGCCGAGAAGAAGTAAGAGAGTTCAAGGGACATCATTTCGACCTTGGATAAGAGAGTCGCTAGACTTAAGAAAACATGAACGAATTCCAAGGAACCATCGAGAAGGCTGAGCCACGTCTCGAGAAGATAAATTCGCTCAAGGGAGAAGTCATGTAGGAGGTTTAAGGGCTATTTAACAGCACGTACGAGAAGTTGAGCCAACAAGACAATTCCGTTCAAGAAGCCATGGAGGCTATGAAGGCGGAATTGATGGCAGAGATTAAGAAGCTCAATACTGAGATACTTCTCTACAAGAATTCTATTCTTGGTGGCATGATGGCTAAAGCAACATCGTCTAAGCTTAGGATCGATGTCTCGAAGCCTAACCAGTTCAAGGAGACTCGATCAGCCCAAGAAGTTGAGAACTTCTTGCAGGGACTCGACCAATATTTCAAAGCCTCGTGCATCGTGGGAGATGCCAAAAAGGTAAGTACTGTGTCAATTTATTTGACTGGCGTTGCTTTAATTTGGTGGAAACGCAGGTTTTCGGATGAAAAGCGTGGAGGCGCTGCTGTTCAAACATGGGACGAGTTCCAAGTGGAGTTCAAGCAGCAGTTTTATCCCAGATATGCCGAGAAAGAGGCTCGGTCCAAGCTTAGGAAGCTCAAGCAAGATGGGTCAATCCAAGACAATGTTCAGGAGTTTAGCGAGCTACAACTCCAAATCCCCGACTTAAGTGAGAAGTATGCCTTGTTCCATTTATGGATGGATTGAAGTCATGGGTAAACATCGAGCTAGAACGGAGAGACGTGAAAGAACTCTCCAAGGCTATGGTGATTGCCGAATCCTTGAAGGATCATAACGCCAACCGAAAATACTCCACCAAATCAAAGTCGAGGTACCAAGGCAATAGTGGAGGAGACAAAGTTAAGAGCGAATCAAGTGAAGGTGTCGAACTTTGCAAATCATGGGAAAAGAACAACGAGACCTTCCAATGTTACACTTTGCGGTGGTAAGCATTTGGCGAGGAACTGCCTACAAAAAGGCAACAAGGTTGCAGCCATTCGAGAGAAAGATGACGAAGAGACAGAAACTCTCAAGTTTAACTCCATAATCAGTTTTATGAAAGTTGAGAAGGGAGGATCCAAGAAGAAAGGTTTGATGTTCGTGGACATCACCGTAGCAGACTAAAAGTTGAGCGTACTTGTGGACACCGGTGCCTCAGAACTATTCATTTCAGAATGAGCTGCCAAAAGACTTGACCTTTGTGTTAAAAAGGCAAGTGGTTTCATTAAAACTGTTAATACCAGAGAATCTATGATTGCAGAGGTAGCAAAAGGAGTCAGACTCGACATTGGAAGTTGGTCAAGTAGGGAAACAATCAAAGTAATTCCTCTTGACAATTTTGATTTTGCCATTGGTTTAAGTTTCCTTGATATGATTGATGTGTTCTCTGTGCCTTTTGCCGATTGTTTGTGCATATTGGACACAAAACATCAATGTGTTGTTCTGGTGAGCCGAAAGTCCCAAGTTGGGGTCAAGACGATATTAGACATTCAATTTGGCAAAGAGGTGCACAAAGAAGAGCTAATTTACTTAACAAAGTTGGTAAGTGATGAGCCAACCATGTCCAAGGAGAACCTAACCGAAGTGAAACAAATCTTGGCAGAATTCCACGATGTGATGCATCCGACATTTACATAGGAAGGGTCATCATGCAAGAAGGACATCTGGTTGCATTCGAAAAACGGAAGCTCAATGAGGCCAAGAAGAGGTACTCAATTCATGAGAAGGAGATGACTGCAATTGTGCACTGTTTGCACACATGGAGACATCATTTGCTTGGTTCCAGGTTTGTAGTTTATATCAAGAATGTTTCAAATAATTATTTTCTAACCCAAGAAAAGTTGTCTCGCAAGAAAGTTCGTTGGTAAGAAATTCTTACAAGAATTATTTTTTCTTGGAGAAAAAGCTAGGAAAGAGGAACTCCGTAGCCGATGCCTTAAGCCGAAGGTGCAATATGGAGTATGCTAGTTATCCCCCAATGAGTGAGGTGGACCATGAGATCGAGCACTATTCGAGTGTTGTGCCACCTGTTGCGTGTAAAATAATCTATCGCAATGTAGTGCAAGTGTACACGACGCAAGTAGTAAAGTGATACGTAAGTATCGGATATCGTCTCCACAGGGACTGGGGTAATAGCTTTAACCTTGGATTTCTGCACAAGAGAAGAAAGAAATATTTTAATTGTTTGTCACGAAGAAATAAAGAATACTGAAAATAATAGATGAAATATTCAGAGTAAAGAGTAGGTCGGTATTGATTTGCTCCGTAGTGTAGGTGTTTGCACTGTCTAGGACTTCTCTATTTTGTCGTAGCGCCTGTCACGGCAGCACCTGCTGCGGCAGCGGTCTGTTGTTGTTGCGACAGCGAACACACAACTCAGTACTTCAAATTTGGCAAGAATCCCTGTTGTGTCTTGGCCTACCCCTAGGTCCAAGTCTGTCGATGAACATGTCTTTGATGATACCTCCCGGCGTGAATCGAAGGATGAACACCAATGTTGTTGAATTCTTCCTTAGCCACTTAACCTCGTCCTATCCCTAGGTCCGAGATAGTTCAACCATAAATTGGAGAACCCATATTTATTCCTTTCGTATACTTAACTCTCCCGATATTAAGTAAATGTGTAATCTCACAATGCTCTCCTGATGCTCTTGCAAGATGTTGACAACCAGAATAAGTAAACTTGAAGTCTATTTTATTGAACAGAAAAAATCCTAAAACAATGCAATCCTTGCAACTACTTTACAGAATCAACCCTTAGCCCTAAGAGAAGTTTAGAACATGATGAGAAGGGGGAAAACGACTAGGGTTTAGGGGAAGACGGCTAGAGAATGAGATATCCTTCCCTAGGTCGAATTACATGCCTTTATATAGGCATTGGGTTTAAGTTTTCTAATATGGCAAGAATACAAGTTTAAATTAAAGTACAACTCTATTAAAGACTAAATCTTCAAAGTAGATGTCTTTAATTCGTCCTCTCTTCTTGCTTGGAGTTTCTTACTTGAACTTTGGGCTTGGCCTTCATTCTGGTCTAGGGCTCAGAAAAATATATGAGTGCTCCACGATAGAACGGCTTAATTTCCTTTTTCTGTCGAGCTCCACTTCACTTCTTCCCTTCACCATTGCTGTCATCATTTGTTGCCACGGCAGCGGCCATGGCAGCATCCTTCTTCTTGTCTGCAGTCCCGTGTTCCAGCTCCGCCTCTCCACTGCCCTGCATCTGCTACAGCAGCTACCTGCAAAAGTGACCAATTTCAGTAGAAACTGTGCCATTTAATATAAGGGTAAACTATACCGTTGACCACCGTACTTTGGTTAACGTATTAAAATGACCACCTTAAAAAATCGACTCAATTGACCACCCAAACTATTAAAATTGGATCAATGTGACCACCAGCCGTTAACTGACTAACGGAAGGTGATGTGGCAGTTAAAAAATTAAAGGTATAATCACACATTTGGTCCTTATTATTTACACATTCTTTCAATTTAGTCATAATTTTAAACTGATAAAATAAATTAATTAGGTGGTGACATGTGTCAACACCTTATTGGAGGAATTTAATTATTTATATTTGATTTATAAATTATTTTCCTCCTCCAATCAGGTGGTGACATGTGTCACCACCTATTTAGAGGAGAAAAACAAATTGAACCACACATGCAATTTGGGGGGATCAAACTTGTGTCTCCTAGCCACAAGGAGTGTTGGCTTACCAGCACGCCCAATGCCATATTGTGATATAATTCTTACAACATAGTATATGTAAATGAATATCAAAAACTGAAAATCTCCATCATCAGCAACATTTTCCATTTCCATCAGCTTAATCAAATCCCCAGAACAATGTTTATATACTGATATAGTTATTTGTTCAATAAGTGTTTCAATTGCACCCTACTAAGAAAATCCTATATTTATATACTGATATAGTTATTTGTTCAATAAGTGTTTCAATTATGAAGGTGTTCTGATACAGTATGACGTTGAATTGTAGAAGCGGAAAAAGGTGATTGGCATCCTCTATCACAGATTCACACCACGAACAAGTGCAATGAAGATCATCAATATTCACTCTTCTACTACATAGAAATTTTGTAGTTGGTAGCATGTTTAACTTGAGCGTCAATAGCAGATTTTTCACCTTGGAAGGAACTTTTAGCTTCCAGATTTTATCAAAATCGAAAGGAAGATCATCGGCTTCAGCATTCACAAGTAATTCCTAGAGTTTCCTGACCGAGAATGTGCCAGCCTGATCGTGGACCACAGAATTCTATCTGGACGCTCCGAATTTAGCGTCACCACATGAAAGACCCTCTTTATATCTTCTAGGATTTGCATTTCACGATCTATCAGATTTCTAACAAACATAGAGCTTCAGTTAGTTTTTAGTAAAGATCCCTCCCACACCACTTTTGAAACTGTTCTGCCTTTAGAAGAAACTAATCGAAATAAACGCGGATACACGATTTCAGAGGCAAATTCCCACACCAACATTTACCTTTTCCTATCCATGTTTTTGTTCTTGTGCCCTATTTACTGATCTTTGTTGGTTTACAGTATATAAACATTGTTCTGGGGATTTGATTAAGCTGAAGGAAATGGAAAATGTTGACGATGATGAAGATTTTCAGTTTTTGATATTCATTTACATATACTATATTGTAAGAATTATATCACAATATGGCATTGGGCGTGCTGGTAAGCCAGCACTCCTTGTGGCTAGGAGACACAAGTTTGATCCCCCCAAATTGCATGTGTGGTTCAATTTGTTTTTCTCCTCTAAATAGGTGGTGACACGTGTCACCACCTGATTGGAGGAGGAAAATAATTTATTAATCAAATATAAATAATTAAATTCCTCCAATAAGGTGTTGACATGTGTCACCACCTAATTAATTTATTTTATTAGTTTAAAATTAGGACTAAATTGAAAGAATGTGTAAATAATAAGGACCAAATGTGTGACTATACCTTTAATTTTTTAACTGCCATGTCACCTTCCGTTAGCCCATTAACGGCTGATGGTCACATTGATCCAATTTTAATAGTTTTGGTGGTCAATTGAGTCGATTTTTTTAAGGTGGTCATTTTAATACGTTAACCAAAGTATGGTGGTCAACGGTATAGTTTACTCTTAATATAATTGTGATGTATGAATGAAATCTATCCTAAATGCAATGAATTATGCTTGAATGCAACAGAAATATGAGTTAAATAGAGGTAAAATATAGAACTTTAACACACTCAACACACCCCCAAACTCAAGTTTTTGCTTTCCCTCAAGCAATTAAGACCTAAGAAAGAAATAAAAAAAAAATTGTTTGGCTTAAAACAGTGAACTTTTCCTTACCTACCATTCATTCCCTATTGTGAGCAACACCTTGTTGGATAATTCAGGATTCATTCAGAACCTTGCTATAATTCTCGTGTAGTGTGTGCATGTTTTGTGAATAATTATATGCCTAGACTCCCTTAGTTTACTAGAATAGCTAAACTTCTAACTTGAATTTTTATGCCAACTTTCATCTTTTTGGAGGCAATTCTTAGGCTCCTTTAGTTTTTATTTAGACTCGATTCTCTTTTCTTAATTTAAGTTTGACTAGAGCCGGTTTTGGGCACCTCTAGCTAACTTCCTAGAGCCGGTTTCGGGCACCTCTAGGTGTATTGAGTCTACTTTTCTTTAACTTCTTTTCCTAGAGCCAGTGTTAGGCTCCTCTAGGGGCAACTCTCAAGTGTTAAGCTTTTCCCTATTCTAGTTTACCAGTAGAGTTCTAGACAGTATAAAAGTCATAAAGGGTGTTTAAGAATTAGAACTATAGTAAGGCTCTAAACTGCTCCTAAAACTATCCTAAAGGTACTGCCACGACAGAGGCTGTCACGGCAGGTAAGTTCAGTTCAAAGACTTAAGCCAAATTTTCATTTTTTAAGCAAACATAAACTAAATACTAGACACAATTTCTAAACATAAAGACACTTCATTAATGGAGGGATGCCACCCCCAAACTCAAGGGTTGCATTGCCCTCAATGCATGATGACAAAATGAAAAGAAAATAAAAACAACATCACAATTATCAAAATAGCGGACAGCAAATATAAGAAAAGAAACTTAAATTTTAAGTGTTATCGTCACTGCTGCTGTTGCTGCTGTTGATCTGAATCTGCCGGCGGGCAGTGACTTTCCTCGTTAAGGCCGGCAGATGGCTAGGAGAGGCAGAGGTGGTCTTTTTCTTGGCTTCCCTCGGAGGCTAGATGCGGGACGGTGAGATCTGGGGTGGTTTCTCCAGCACCTGAACCTCCTCGGACGAACTACTGCTGCTGCTGCCGCTGTTAGATTTCCCTTGGTCGGATGGTCCGACTCCGGTGTTTGGTTTCTACCGTTTCATCTGGGTGAATTCCTTGGACAGGTTCCTCTTGACAGAGGGTTCGTCATCGGATTCCTCCCAAATTGAAGAAGAGAAAAAACCAGCTATGAATGCGTCAAGGTCGAACATGGGCTCTTTTCTCTTCTCTCCCCTGGCAGAGGCTGTGGCGGTGTGGCTGTCGCCTACAGCTGTCATGGCCGGGGTTAGAGTGGACGCGATAGATGGTGTTCTCGGTGTGGCAGCAGGGGTAGAGGTATGGGCAGGGGTGGGGGCAGCAAAATAATGATCGGGGAAAGCAGGAAACAGTACATCTGGAAAATTTAAATTGCTTTTAATGAAATGTACCGTTGCTGTTGTGAAGTCCCGAATAAAGCTCATCAGACCTAGTTGTCGTTCCTCCATTTTCTGTAGGGTAGCCAGGATTTGGGTGGAGGAGTCGGCTGTGGGAGCTGCTGTTGTCGGCTGCCTTGGCTCTGTGGCGGCAGGCTCTGTTTGGATGGGCTCTGTCGGCTATGGGTTGAAACTGGAGATCGGCGTTGCAGTTTTCAGCTCCATCAAGCTGAGGATGTTTCTCTCGGTCCATCCTTTTCCTCGGATTCTCAAATCATCAGCAACTTCATGGACATTGTGGCCGCGGCAGAGTGCTGTTATGAGGTAGGGGAAGACAAGGGGTCCCGACGGCCGCATTGCACAATCCAAAATCCCTTCCCGAATGTATCGACCAACATTGATAGGCCTCTCATTTAAAATTGAATGGATGAGAGCTAACCTTGGTTGATCCACCGTGCTGTTGTGTGAGGAGGGCATGATCCTTTTTTTGACGAATGCGTTCCACAGCTTGGCTTCGGGTGTGAGTTCGGCTCTTTTCATCGTCCTTGGGTGTTTGGGATCGGTATTCCATTGGGTGCCTTCCTCGGTAAGTTCTGCCATGACAGCATCATAATCTGCTGCCTCCAGGCTCTCCACGAATCTTTGGTGCCCGTCTTCCCTTCTACCGACGTAGAGTCCATACAAGGTGTTAATGTATTCTGGATCAAAGGGGACTTCCTTCCCACGAACGGTCACTACTGTCGCGTCTCTGCTGTCGATGGCAGCATAAAATTCCCTGACTAGGGTGACGTTCATATCTTCAGGTTGCTCAGCAAACATTTGCCAATGTAGAGCTCTGATCTTACGGGCTATAAATGGTTTGAGCCCAAGATTCTCCGTTCGTTGGCTGTAATTGAACCCTTTCTCCTCCCACATATCTCTTCCCTAGAAGGAGCTGGGAGTGGCTGCCGCACTACGTCTGGTGTTTCTGGTACTCATGGTTGCAAGGGACTGTAGAAAAAATGAAAGCAAATGAAATTCTAGAGAGGAAACAAGTAGAAAGAGTAAAAGTGAAGTGAAAAATGAATAGTAAAACGAGGTTTATATAGATGAAGAGTTTGCTGCCCGTTGGAGCTGTAACGGTAGGCATGAATAACGGGGACAACTGTGACGCGGTTTCTGACGCGTCTGTCACGCATTTCCGTGTCTGTTGCGTGTCTGTTACGCGTTTGCGTGTCTACCGCGATAGCGTGTTGACAGGCTGGATTTTCCGCGTCTGTCGCGGCAACTTGTAATGGCAGGCTTCTATTTTGGGCTTTTTGGGCTGATGGTGAGATGGTGGGCTGAGTTCACTTCCTCTCTTCTCCTTGTCTCCTTTATTTCCTAAAGATAAAAATAAAAACTTAGTTCCTAAAAATAAAATAATTCTAATTTCCTAATAAATAAATATATGTATAACAATAAATAAATAATAATAAAAATAAAATTAAATTAAATTAGGGACGCCAGGAGGGGCATCTCCTAAAGTAACTACTTCCTGCATTCTTGGGGCTTCAGTCCCCTGATAATGCTTCAATCTATGTCCGTTGACTTTAAATTGGTGTTCGTCTTTTAAGGATTTGATCGTGATGGCACTATGGGGAAAAACTTGCACCACTTGGAATGGGCCGGACCACCTAGATTTCAGTTTCCCTGGGAAGAGTTTCAATCTAGAGTTGAACAACAATAAAAGCTGCCCTGGGTAGAACTATCGTGGCAGCAGTTTCTTGTCATGCCACTTCTTTGTCTTGTCCTTGTAAATCCTTGTGTTGTCATAGGCCATTGCTTGAATTTCTTCAATCTCATTCAAGTCAAGTAGCCTTTCTATCCTGCCTTTTCCAAGTCCATATTCACTGCCTTGATGGCCAAGTATGCTCTGTGCTCAATCTCAACAGGTAGATGGTATGTTTTCCCGTAAATCAGCCGGTAGGGTGACATTCCTAATGGAGTTTTAAACGCTGTTATGTAGGCCCAGAGTGCATCATTGAGGTGTAGAGACCAGTCCTTTCGGGTTGGTTTAACCATTTTTTCAAGAATGTTCTTTACCTCTATGTTAGATATTACGGCCTGTCCATTGGTCTGAGGGTCGTAAGCTGTTGCGATCCGATGTTTGACACCATATTTCTTTAAGGCAGCAGCTATTACCCTATTATCAAAATGCCTCCCTTCGTCACTGATGATCGTCTTGGGGATGCCAAATCTGGAAAAAATGTTCTTGTGCAAAAACCTCTGAACAGTCTTGGCATTGTTTTTCTGTGTGGCGGTCGCTTCTACCCATTTGGACACATAGTCCACTGTTAGGAGGATATATAAATTCCCACATGATGCTGGGAACGGTCCCATGAAATCAATCCCTTAAACGTTGAAGATTTCGACTTCAAGAATGTTTTGCAGCGGCATCTCATGTCTCCTTGAGATGTTTCCAGTCCGTTGACATTTGTCACAGCTTTTGTAGAATGTCTGGGCATCCTTGAATAGTGAAGGCCAATAAAAACCAGACTGCAAAACCTTGGCGACATTTTTGTTAGCACCCAAGTGTCCTCCATATGGTGAAGCATGACAGTGGTGAAGCACAGCTTCCTGTTCATCCTGTGGTACACACCTCCTGATGATCTGATCTGCACACATTTTAAAAAGAAGAGGTTCTTCCCAATAATAATGCTTAACATCATTTTGGAACCTCTTCCTAGCTTGATAGTTAAAGTCGGGAGGAAATATTCTGCTAACTAAATAATTAACGAAATCAGTGTACCAGGGGAGTTCAGAAAGCTTACCTGCCGTCATGGCTATTGCGGCAGTGCTTGTGGCAGCAAACAACTGCTCATCAGGGAAGGTCTCCAGTATGTGTGTCTCGTCTGTTGGGAGACTCTTTCCCTTCCTTAATCTTGACAAGTGATCTGCAACTTGGTTCTCTGTCCCCTTTTTATCCTTGATTTCTATGTCGAACTCTTGCAGCAGCAGAATCCAACGAATCAATCTAGGCTTTGCGACTTTGTTAGCAAACATATATTTCAGTGCAGAGTGGTCTGTGTGGACCACCACTTTTGTTCCAAGTATGTAGGATCGGAACTTGTCAATTGAAAACACCACAACCAACAATTCCTTCTTTGTTGTGGTGTAATTCACTTGGGCATCGTTGAGTGTTTTCCTAGCGTAGTAAATTACATGGAATAGCTTGTCCTTCCTCTGCACAAGTGCTGCCCCTACAGCATAATCGTTGGCATCACACATAATCTCAAATGGCAACTTCCAGTCCGGTGGTTGTACGATCGGGGCTATTACTAGCTTTTCTTTCAGAATTCTAAATGCCTCAGTACATTCAGTATTGAAGTCGAAGGGACGGTTCTGCTCTAAAAGGTGGCACAATGGCTTGGTGATCTTCGAAAAAATTGGCTATAAACCTTCGATAGACTCTAGCATGCCTTAGAAAACCCCGAATTCCCTTGACTGTGGTGGGTGGTGGCAGCTTTTCAATAACCTCAATTTTTGCCCTGTCGACCTCTATGTCGCGGCAGCTTACTTTGTGGCCTAGGACTATCCCTTCATCCACCATGAAGTGACATTTTTCCCAATTTAATACCAGGTTCGCTTTCTCGCATCTCTCGAGCACTTTCTGCAGGTTGCCTAAACAGCTTTCAAAATTGTCTCCAAAGACAGAGAAATCGTCCATGAATATCTCCAAGAAATCCTCCGCCATGTCGGAGAATATTGCCATCATACACCTCTAAAAAGTTGCTGGTGCATTGCAAAGTCTGAATGGCATCCTCCGAAAAGCGTAAGTACCGTACGGGCAAGTGAAGCTCGTTTTCTCTTGATCATCCGGTGCGATTGCTATTTGGTTGTAACCTAAGTAACCATCAAGAAAACAGTAATAAGGCTTTCCCGCTAATCTATCAAGCATTTGATCAATAAAAGGCAGGGGAAAGTGGTCCTTCCGGGTAGCTTTGTTAAGCTTCCGATAGTCCATACAAACCCTCCAACCGGTCACGGTCCTGATTGGGATTAACTCGTTTTCTTCGTTGGTCACCACGGTTATTCCTCCTTTCTTAGAAACGCACTGCACCGGGCTCACCCACTTACTATCCGAGATGGCATAAATTATCCTAGCATCTAGCCATTTGATAATTTCTTTTCGGACCACTTCTCGCATAGCATCATTCAAACGTCTCTGGGCATCAATGGTCGGCTTGTGATCATCCTCTAAGAGGATTTTATTCATGCATAGTGTCGGACTGATGCCTTGGATATCAGCTATCGTCCATCCAATAGCCCTTTTGTGCTGCTGCAACATCTCTATCAGTTGTTGTTCCTGTCCTTGCATCAACTTGGAAGAGATGATTACGGGCAACGTATCATTTAATCCAAGAAAAACATATTTGAGCTGCCCTAGCAGGGGCTTAAGATCTAGAACAGGTGGTTCTACAGTTGATGGCTTTTAGATGATATGTTCATTCGAGGTATAGTTTAAGGGCTCGAATAACTTACCTGGACGATTACCTATCCAGTTTACCTCCTCATGATCTTTAGTATCAGATATGTCAGAGTCTAAGGAGCTGCTGTCGTCGTCGCTGCTGTGACAGTCTTCTAAATGACTGCTGGGGCAGTGGCCAAATTTGATGTCATGGCAGTCCGACCTGATGCAGGGTTGGTCAAGGATAACTTCAGTGATAGCCTTGCATTCTTCTTCTGCATCAGCGTGCTTTATTGCTTGGAGAACATTCAGCTTGATCTCTTGATCGTTCACTCTCATAGTGAGTTCTCCCTTCTCTACAACAATCAGTGATCTTTCTGTGGCTAAGAAGGGTCGCCCCAAGATGATTGGTGCATTCTCATCTGCTTCACAATCTAAAACAAGAAAGTCAGCAGGAAAAATAAATTTATCCATTCTTACCAGAATATCTTCAATTTTCCCTTCTGGTTGCATGTAAGAGCAGTCTGCCAGCTGCAGCATAACTGTCGTGGGTCGTGCCCGTCCAATACCTAATTTCTGAAATACAGATTTTGGCATTAAATTAATACTAGCACCTAGATCACAAAATGCCTTACCCACAAATTTATCACCGGTTATGCACGGTATTATGAAGCTCCTAGGATCCTTCTTTTTCTGGGTGGATGCTTGTGCAGAATAGTCATGCATCCTTCTGTCAGTTCTACCGTCTCAAATTCCCCAAGTCTGGATTTCTTCGACATAGCATCCTTGAGAAATTTTGCATAACCAAGCATCTCCTTGATAGCATCTAACAGTGGGATATTGATATGGACCTACTTAAAAATATCATAAATCTTCTTAAGCTGGGATTCATGTTTCAACTTCTGTAGCCGCTGTGGAAAAGGAGGTGGAGGACGATAATCTTCAATGCATCCTTCCCATTGCATTTGGATCGGAGGAGGCTTAGGTTCTTCATCCTTCTCCTCTGTCCCTTCTGCTGTCGTGACAGGTATATCGGCAGTAGGTTGTTTGTCTTCTGCCGGGGCAGCGTTCTCGGCAGTCGATTCTAGGGCTGGTTCCTTAACTGGTTCAGCTTCCTTCGCTGGCCCTGGTAATTTCTTCCCACTCCTAGATGTGATGGCTTTACACTGCTCATGTGTGGGTTGTCTAGCGTTCTCAGTATCGCTTGGGAATCCTCCATTCTGCCTCGATTTAATATGCTAGGAAACTTGACCCATTTGTGTCTTTAGTGATTTCAGAGTAGCTTCATGGATAGTCATCCGCGTCTTTATTTTATCCATGAATGACTCAGTCTTTTGACGAAGTGATTCATGTTCTCAATGTAAGTTCCTATTTGAGACATAAACGTAGCCAAGGTTTGCTCCAATATACTAGTTGTGGTTGCTGGTGGCTGTTGCGGCTGCTGTTGTGGTTGCTCCCGAGTCAGAAGTCTAGGTGCCCCCTGATTTTGAGTGTTCTGTACTTGAGGGTTCAGAGCATTGTTCGGGTTGCTCCATGAGAACTTAGGGTCCTTTCTCCAGTTGGGATTGTAATTGTTGGAATTGTAGTTCTGCTTGTTATAATTCCCAACGTACATCCCTTCTTCTAGCTGTAGTGGGCAGTCCTCCGAACTATAATTCCTACTGCAAGTTCCACATACCTATTCTGCAGCATAGACAAGTTGAGAGTCCTTCTTCAGCAAGTTTTCTACTGCTTTTTTGAGATATGCAACTTGTGTCTTTAAGGAATTATCGGCTTCATAATCCTTCACAACTAGTACTCGTTTACCTCTCCTTGATGTGGGGAATTGCTCCTCATTCTTTGCCAAATTCTTTAATATTACCATGGCATCTTTAGGATCTTTATCTAACAACAACCCATTGGCTGTTGAATCGATTCTCATACGAGTCTGTAAGTTGGCAGCATTGTAGAATTTGATTACCTGATTCCAAACAGGGAATCCATGCATCGGGGCATTCCTCAGAAGAGTAGTAAACATGTCCCATGCCTCGTGCATTGGCTCGTCGTCTTCCTGTTGAAAAGTAGCAATTTCATTACGTAATCGCTCAGATAAATGGGAAGGGTTAAAACGAGACAAATATTCACGAGTTAAATCTGCCCAAGTTCGTATTGAACTCGGCGTTAGTTTGTTCCACCAAGTTTTAGCTCTGTCCCTCAATGAATGAGGAAATAATTGAAGCCTCAGTATCTCCGGATTTACTCATGGTAGTCTAAACGAACCACAGATTTCCTGGAACGTTTTCAGATGTTCCCTAGCATCCTCTGTAGCAGCACCACTAAATTGGCCAGCGGAATTAATCATGCTGAACATGACAGGTTTCGGCTTGAAATTCTCAGCTTCCACATCTGGCAGGGTGGTCTCTAATTCCACATGATCATTGATCATGTAGTCTCGGCATGACCGGCGTACGGCAGCAGCAGGAGGATCGGCAGGCTGTCTGTTTCCTCCATCTCCGATAGGATCTTCAGGACCTCGGGGATTCCCTTGGTTGTTCATGGCCTTTAACTTTTCTTCAAGGTATTCGTTTCTGGCTAATACGAGTCGGAGTCGGTTCCTAAGATTGCACGAGCGTTCGATTTCAGGATCTATCTTATACTCAGGTTCCTTTCCTCATCTCGATCTGCGTATAAACAGAAAACCTTGTGAAAAGCACAGGGTGAACAATCCAAGTAAAAAACAGAAAAATTTAAAAAAAAGTGCAGTAAAGTAGGGTAAAGTTATGTTGTCAGTCCCCGGCAACGGCGCCAAAAACTTGTTGCGTGTAAAAGAGTCTTATCGCAATGTAGTGCAAGTGTACATGACGCAAGTAGTAAAGTGATACGTAAGTATCGGATATCATCTCCACGGGGATTGGGCTAATATCTTTAACCTTGGATTTCTGCACAAGAGAAGAAAGAAATATTTTAATTGTTTGTCACGAAGAAATAAAGAATACTGAAAATAAGAGATGAAAATATTCAGAGTAAAGAGTAGGTAAGTATTGATTTGCTCTGTAGTGCAGGTGTTTGCACTGTCTAGCACTTCTCTGTTCTGTCGTAGTGCCTATCGCGGCAGCACCTGCTGCGGCAGTGGTCTGTTGTTGTTGCGGCGGCGAACACACAACTCAGTACTTCAAATTTGGCAAGAATCTCTGCTGTGTCTTGGCCTATCCCTAGGTCCAAGTCTGTCGATGAACATGTCTTTGATGATACCTCCCGGCGTGAATCGAAGGATGAACATCGATGTTGAATTCTTCCTTAGCCACTTAACCTCGTCCTATCCCTAGGTCCGAGATAGTTCAACCATAAACTAGAGAACCCGTACTTATTCCTTTCATATACTTAACTCTCCTGATATTAAGTAAATGTGTAATCTCACAATGCTCTCCCGATACTCTTGCAAGATGTTGACAACCAGAATAAGCAAACTTGAAGTCTATTTTATTGAACAGAAAAAATCCTAAAACAATGCAATCCTTGCAACTACTTTACAGAATCAACCCTTAGCCCTAGGGGAAGTTTAGAACATGATGAGAAGGGGAAAACGACTAGGGTTTAGGGGAAGACGGCTAGAGAATGAGATATCCTTCCCTAGGTCGAATTACATGCCTTTATATAGGCCTTGGGTTTAAGTTTTCTAATATGGCAAGAATACAAGTTTAAATTAAAGTACAACTCTATTAAAGACTAAATCTTCAAAGTAGATGTCTTTAGTTCGTCCTCTCTTTTTGCTTGGAGTTTCTTCCTTGAACTTTGGGCTTGGCCTTCATTCTGATCTAGGGCTCAGAAAAATATATGAGTGCTCAACGACAGATCGCCTTAATTTCCTCTTTCTGTCGAGCTCCACTTCACTTCTTCCCTTCACCATTGCTGTCGTCATTTGCTACCACGGCAGCGGCCATTGCAGCATCCTTCTTCTCGTCTGCAGTCCCGTGTTCCAGCTCCGCTTCTCCACTGCCCTGCATCTGCTACAGCAGCTACCTGCAAAAGTGACCAATTTCAGTAGAAACTGTGCCATTTAATATAATTGTGATGTATGAATGAAATCTATCCTAAATGCAATGAATTATGCTTGAATGCAGCAGAAATATGGGTTAAATATGGGGTAAAATATAGAACTTTAACACACTCAACACCACCATCCAAAGCCCAACATCGAATAACACCACCAAGATTTGACGAGTTGAAGCAAGCCAAGGCAAGTGAGCCAAATACAGTGCCGCCAGATTGCACCAAACAGATCGAGACCAACACTGACGCATCAAACTTTGCCATTGGGAACTTGTCGGTGCATAAAGAGCATCCAGTCGAGTTCGAGAGTAGAAAGCCGAGCGAGGCTAATGAACGAGACACCATCCAAGGGAAGAAAGTGACATTTGCGAGATGGAAAGAGCACATTACCGAGTTTGATGAACCAATAGAGCCCGAGCCAAGGAGGGTCGACACCATGACAAGTGTGACAACTGAGACCATCATCGAACCTGAGGAAGAGGTGCTTGTGAGCACCAAGGAGGGTCGATCCCACGACCCTTTTTTTCCAACAACACATGTCTTGAGTATCGACAAGACATGGTGGAAACCAACAAGCAGACAGACCAAACCCACAAAAACATTGTGTCCGAGGTAAGCAATTCAGTTTTTTCATAATTGAATCTAACACATGGTTATTCCATTGTTCACAGGTTGCTTGTGAGACCGAGTGAGGGACAATACCGAGCCATGGAACAAGTAGCAAGGAGGCCTGCAAAACATAGCTGCCGCCAAAGCTGTGAGTAGATCCTGCTAGCATGCGCAAATCACTTGACGAGGATGCTGATAACCCAAAGTGGAGCGTGCTAAGCCAAGCATAACTATGAGTGAAGTCCACCTATGCGAAGAAGGAACCAATCAACCTGACAAACAGAGCACCAGACCTTAACCCAAGGCGCAAAGGACTTGCACTTTGGAAGAGACTTCCCGAAGCCAAAAGTAATCGAGATTTTGTCGAGGAGTGTTGAGTGTGTAAAAGTTCTATTATTTACCCCCTATTTAACCCATATTTCTGCTGCATTCAAGCATAATTCATTGCATTTAGGATAGATTTCAGTTATGCATCACAAATATATTAAATGGCACAATTTCTACTGAAATTTGGTTGCTTTTGCAGGTTGCTGCTGTAGCAGATGGAGAAGCAGGCACTGGGCAGTGAAACAGAAAAGATGGAACTGGATAAGCAGACGAGGAGGACGATGCTGCCATGGTCGCCGCCGTGACAGCCAAGGACGACAACAGTTTTGAGGAGAAGAAGCAAAATGGGCCTCGACAGAAAGAGAAAATTAAGCCCATCTGTCGTGGAATACCCTCATATTTTTCCAAGCCCTAGATTAGAATGAAGGCCAAGCCCAAAGTTCAAGGAAGAAAACTCCAAGCAAGAAGGAAGGACGAATTAAAGATTTATGCTCTGAAGATTTAGTCTTTAATAGAGTTGTACTTTAATTTAAGCTTGTATTCTTTCCATATTAGAAAACTTGAACCCAAGGCCTATATAAAGGCATGTAATTCGACCTAGGGAAGGATATCATCTATCTCTAGCCTTCTTCCCAAAACCCTAGCTGTTTTCCCCTTCTCAACATATTCTAAATTCCCCCTAGGGCCACGGGTTGATTTGTAAAGTAGTTGCAAGGATTGCTTTTGTTTTAGGAATTTTCTGTTCAATAAAATAAACTTCAAGTTCTCTTATTCTAGTTATTAATATCTTGCAAGAGTATCGGGAGAGCATTGCGAGGTTATCTATTTACTTAATATCGGGAGAGTTAAGTATACGAAAGGAATAAGTGCGGGTTCTCTAGTTTATAGTTGAACTATCTCGGACCTAGGGATAGGACGAGGTTAAGTGGCTAAGGAAGAATTCAACAACATCGGTGTTCATCCTTCGATTCACGCCGGGAGGTATCATCAAAGACGTGTTCATCGACAGACTTGGACCTAGGGATAGGCCAAGGCACAACAGGGATTCTTGCCAAGCTTGAAGTCCAGAGTTGTGTGATCGTTACCGCGACTAACAACAGACCGCTGCCGTGATGGGTGCTGCCGCGACAAGGACGACGACAGAACAGATATTCCTAGACTTTGCAACACCTACACTACTGAGCAATTCAATACCAGCCCATTCTCTCTATCTTGATTATTTTGATCTTATTTTCCAGTTCTCTTTATTATTTTCGTGACAACAATTTAAACTATTCTTTTTACCTTCGTCCAGTAATTCAAGGTGAAGATATTAGCTCAGTCCCTGTGGAGACGATATCCGATACTTCCGTATCACTTTACTACTTGCGTCATGTACACTTGCACTACATTGCGATAGACACTTTTACACGTAACAAGTTTTTGGCGCCATTGCCGGGGACTGGCAACATAACTTTACCCTACCTTTTACTGCATTCGTTTTATTTTTCTGTTTTACTTGGATTGTTCAACCTATACCTTTCACAAGGTCTTTTGTTTGCGTATGCGCAGGTCTCAACGGGGGAAAGAACCTGAGTACCAATTAGATCCTGAACCTGAACGAACGTTCAATCTCAAGAAAAGAGTTCGTTACCTCGTTGAAAGGAACGAATACCTGGAGGAACAACTCGAAGCAATGGTGAACGAAAGATGTGAAAAAGAAGGGACAACCAAGGGAATCTCCAGGATAATAACAATCCTGTCGGAGATGGAGGGAACGATCCACCTGTCGACCCTCCTGTCGCTGCCGCACGCCGGTCATGCCGAGACTACATGCTCAATGATCATGTAGAACTAGAAACCACCCTGCCGGACGTAGATGTTGACAACTTTGAGCTGAAACCTGTTATGTTCAGCATGATCAACAACGTTGGCCAATTTAGTGGTGCTGCTACAGAGGATGCTAGGGAGCATCTGAAAACGTTCCAGGAAATATGTGGTTCGTTTAGACTACCAGGAGTTAATCCGGAGATACTGAGGCTTCGGTTATTTCCTAATTCATTGAGGGACAGGGAAAAGACTTGGTGGAATAAACTTACGTCGGGTTCAATTCGAACTTGGGCAGATTTAACTCGTGA